>OZ024756.1:8392258-8497258 GCA_964016885.1 Eledone cirrhosa
TGCCATAACACCTCACCTCTCCTTACTGATGGTGTCATGACACATAACCTCTCCTTACTGATGGTGCCATAACACCTCACCTGTCCTTACTAATGGTGCCATAAAAGCTCACCTTTCCTTACTAATAGTGCCAAAACACCACACTTGTCCTTACTGATGGTACCATAACACCTCACCTGTCCTTACTGATGGTGCCATAACACCTCACCTGTCCTTACTGATGCTGCCATAACACCTCACCTCTCCTTACTGATGGTGTCATGACACATAACCTCTCCTTACTGATGGTGCCATAACACCTCACCTGTCCTTACTAATGGTGCCATAAAAGCTCACCTTTCCTTACTAATAGTGCCAAAACAACACACCTGTCCTTACTAATGGTACCATAACACCTCACCTGTCCTTAATGATGGTGCCATAACACCTCACCTGTCCTTACTAATGGTACATTAACAACTCACCTGTCCTTACTGATGATGCCATAACACCTCACCTCTCCTTACTAATGGTGCCATAATACCTCACCTGTCCTTGTTGATGGTGCCATAACACCTCACCTCTCCTTACTAATGGTGCCATAACACCTCACCTGTCCTTACTAATGGTACCATAACACCTCACCTGTCCTTACTGATGGTACCATAACACCTCACCTGTCCTTACTGATGGTGCCATAACACCTCACCTCTCCTTACTAATGGTGCCATAATACCTCACCTGTCCTTGTTGATGGTGCCATAACACCTCACCTCGCCTTACTAATGGTGCCATAACAACTCACCTGTCCTTGTTGATGGTGCCATAACACCTCACCTGTCCTTACTAATGGTGCATTAACAACTCACCTGTCCTTACTGATGGTGCCATAACACCTCACCTGTCTTTGCTGATGGTGCCATGACACCTCACCTGTCCTTACTAATGGTGCATTAACAACTCACCTGTCCTTACTGATGATGCAATAACAACTCACCTGTTCTTACTGATGATGCCAGAACAACTCACCTGTCCTTACTGATGATGCCATAACACCACACCTGTCCTTACTGATGGTACCATAACACCTCACCTGTCCTTACTGATGTTACCTTAACACCTCACCTGTCCTTACTGATGATGCCATAACACCACACCTCTCCATACTGATGGTACCATAACACCTCACCTGTCCTTACTGATGGTGCCATAACACCTCACCTGTCCTTACTAATGATGCCATAACAACTCACCTGTCCTTACTGATGGTGCCATAACACCTCACCTGTCCTTACTGATGGTGCCATAACACCTCACCTCTCCTTACTAATGGTACATTAACAACTTACATGTCTTTACTGATTGCGCCATAGCACCTTACCTGTCCTTACTGATGGTGCTATAAAAACTCACCTGTCCTTACTGATAGTACCATAATACCTCACCTGTCCTTACTAATGGTGCCATAACACCTCACCTGTCCTTACTGATGGTGCCATAACACCTCACCTCTCTTTACTGATGGTACCATAACACCTCACCTGTCCTTACTGATGGTACCATAACACCTCACCTGTCCTTACTATTGGTGCCATAACACCTCACCTGCCCTTACTGATGGTACCATAACACCTCACCTGTCCTTACTGATGGTGCCATAACTCCTCACCTGTCCTTACTAATGGTGCCATAATACCTCACGTGTCCTTACTGATGGTGCCATGACAACTAACCTGTCCTTACTATTGGTGCCATAACACCTCACCTGTCTTTACTGATGGTACCATAACACCTCACCTGTCCTTACTGATGGTACCATAACACCTCACCTGTCCTTACTATTGGTACCATAACACCTACCTGTCCTTACTATTGGTGCCATAACACCTCACCTGTCCTTACTGATGTTGCCATAACACCTCACCTGTCCTTACTGATGATGCCATAATACCTCACGTGTCCTTACTGATGGTGCCATGACAACTAACCTGTCCTTACTATTGGTGCCATAACACCTCACCTGTCTTTACTGATGGTACCATAACACCTCACCTGTCCTTACTGATGGTACCATAACACCTCACCTGTCCTTACTATTGGTACCATAACACCTACCTGTCCTTACTATTGGTGCCATAACACCTCACCTGTCCTTACTGATGATGCCATAACACCTCACCTGTCCTTACTGATGGTACCATAACACCTCACCTGTCCTTACTATTGGTGCCATAACACCTCACCTATCCTTACTAATGGTGCCATAACACCTCACCTGTCCTTACAGATGGTGCCATAACACCTCACCTGTCCTTACTGATGGTGCCATAATATCTCACCTGTCCTTACTGATGGTACCATAACACCTCACCTATCCTTACTATTGGTACCATAACACCTACCTGTCCTTACTATTGGTGCCATAACACCTCACCTGTCCTTACTGATGTTGCCATAACACCTCACCTGTCCTTACTGATGATGCCATAACACCTCACCTGTCCTTACTGATGGTACCATAACACCTCACCTGTCCTTACTATTGGTGCCATAACACCTCACCTATCCTTACTAATGGTGCCATAACACCTCACCTGTCCTTACAGATGGTGCCATAACACCTCACCTGTCCTTACTGATGGTGCCATAATATCTCACCTGTCCTTACTGATGGTACCATAACACCTCACCTATCCTTACTATTGGTACCATAACACCTACCTGTCCTTACTATTGGTGCCATAACACCTCACCTGTCCTTACTGATGTTGCCATAACACCTCACCTGTCCTTACTGATGATGCCATAACACCTCACCTGTCCTTACTGATGGTACGATAACACCTCACCTGTCCTTACTATTGGTGCCATAACACCTCACCTGTCCTTACTGATGGTGCCATAACACCTCACCTGTCCTTACTAATGGTGCCATAACAACTCACCTGTCCTTACCGATGGTACCATAACACCACACCTATCCTTACTATTGGTACCATAACACCTCACCTGTCCTTACTAATGGTGCCATAACACCTCACCTGTCCTTACAGATGGTGCCATAACACCTCACCTGTCCTTACTAATGGTGCCATAACAACTCACCTGTCCTTACCGATGGTACCATAACACCACACCTATCCTTACTATTGGTACCATAACACCTCACCTGTCCTTACTAATGGTGCCATAACACCTCACCTGTCCTTACTGATGTTGCCATAACACCTCACCTGTCCCTACTGATGGTCCCATAAAACCTCACCTGTGCTTGCTGATGGTGCCATAACACCTCACCTGTCCTTACTAATGGTACCATAACACCACACCTATCCTTACTATTGGTACCATAACACCTCACCTGTCCTTACTAATGGTGCCATAACACCTCAGCTGTCCTTACTGATGTTGCCATGACACCTCACCTGTCCTTACTAATGGTGCCATAAAAGCTCACCTGTCCTTACTGATGGTACCATAACACCTCACCTGTCCTTACTGATGATGCCATAACACCACACCTGTCCTTACTGATGGTACCATAACATCTCACCTGTCCTTCCTGATGGGGCCATAACACCTCACCTGTCCTTACTGATGGTGCCATAACACCTCACCTTCCCTTACTAATGATGCCATAACAACTCACCTGTCCTTACTGATGGTGCCATAACACCTCACCTGTCTTTACTATTGGTGCATTAACACCTCACCTGTCCTTACTGATGGTGCCATAACACCTCACCTTCCCTTACTAATGATGCCATAACACATCACCTGTCCTTACTAATGGTGCCATAACACCTCACCTGTCCTTACTGATGGTGCAATAACAACCCACCTGTCCTTACTAATGGTGTCATAACACATTACTTCTCCTTACTGATGGTGCCATAATACCTCATCTGTCCTTACTGATGGTGCCATACCACCTCACCTGTCCTTACTAATGGTGCCATAACAACTCACCTGTCCTTACTGATGATGCAATAACAACTCACCTGTCCTTACTGATGATGCCAGAACAACTCACCTGTCCTTACTGATGATGCCATAACACCACACCTGTCATTACTGGTGGTGGAATAACAACTCACCTGTCCTTACAGATGATGCCATAACACCACACCTCTCCTTACTGATGGTACCATAACACCTCACCTGTCCTTACTGATGGTGCCATAACACCTCACCTGTCCTTACTAATGATGCCATAACAACTCACCTGTCCTTACTGATGGTACCATAAAACCTCACCTGTCCTGACTAATGGTGCATTAACAACTCACCTGTCCTTACTGATGATGCAATAACAACTCACCTGTCCTTACTGATGGTGCCATAACACCTCACCTGTCCTTACTGATGGTGCCATAACACCTCACCTGTCGTTACTAATGGTGCATTAACAACTTACATGTGTTTACTGATTGCGCCATAACACCTTACCTGTCCTTACTGATTCTGCTATAAAAACTCACCTGTCCTTACTGATAGTACCATAATACCTCACCTGTCCTTACTAATGATGCTATAACACCTCACCTGTCTTTACTGATGGTACCATAACACCTCACGTGTCCTTACTAATGGTGCATTAACAACTCACCTGTCCTTACTGATGATGCCAGAACAACTCACCTATCCTTACTGATGATGCAATAACACCACACCTGTCCTTACTGACGATGCCATACACCACACCTGTCCTTACTGATGGTACCATAACACCTCACCTGTCCTTACTGATGGTGCCATAACACCACACCTGCCCTTAATAATGATGCCATAACACCTCACCTGTCCTTACTAATGGTGCATTAACAACTCACCTGTCCTTACTGATAATGTAATAACACCACCTTTCCTTACTGATGGTGCCATAACACCTCACCTGTCCTTACTGATGGTGCCATAACACCTCACCTGTCCTTACTGATGGTGCCATAACAACTCGCCAGTCCTTACTAATGGTGCATTAACAACTCACCTGTCCTTACTGATGATGCAATAACAACTCACCTGTCCTTACTGATGGTACCATAACACCTCACCTGTGCTTACTGATGGTACCATAACACCTCACCTGTCCTTACTGATGATGACATAACAGCACACCTGTCCTTACTGATGGTGCAATAACAACTCACCTGTCCTTACTAATGGTGTCATAACACATTACCTCTCCTTACTGATGGTGCCATTACACCTCACCTGTGCTTACTAATGGTGCCATAACACCTCACCTGTCCTTAATAACGATGCCATAACAACTCACCTGTCCTTACTGATGGTACTATAACACCTCACCTGTCCTTACTAATGGTGCCATAACACCTCACCTGTCCTTATTGATGGTACCATAACACCTCACCTGTCCTTACTGATGGTGCCATAACACCTCACCTGTCCTTACTGATGCTGCCATAACACCTCACCTCTCCTTGCTGATGGTGTCATAACACATTACCTCTACTTACTGATGGTGCCATAACACCACACCTGTCCTTACTGATGGTGCCATAACACCTCACCTGTCCTTACTAATGGTGCCATAAAAGCTCACCTTTCCTTACTGATGGAACCACAACACCTCACCTGTCCTTTCTGATGGTACATTAACAACTCACCTGTCCTTACTGATGATGCCATAACACCTCACCTGTTGTTACTAATGGTGCCATAACACCTCATCTGTCATTTCTGATGGTACCATAACACCTCACCTGTCCTTACTGATGGTGCAATAACACCTCACCTGTCCTTATTGATGGTGCCATAACACCTCACCTGTCCTTACAAATGGTGCCATAACACCTCACCTGTCCTTACTGATGGTGCCATAACACCTCACCTGTCCTTACTGATGGTCCCATAACACCTCACCTGTCTTTGCTGATGGTGCCATAACAACTCAGCTGTCCTTACTGATGGTACCATGACACCTCACCTGTCCTTACTGATGGTGCCATAACAACTCAGCTGTCCTTACTGATGGTACCATGACACCTCACCTGTCCTTACTAATGGTGCCATAACAACTCACCTGTCCTTACTAATGGTGCATTAACAACTCACCTGTCCTTACTGATGATGCAATAACAACTCACCTGTCCTTACTGATGATGCCAGAACAACTCACCTGTCCTTACTGATGATGCCATAACACCACACCTGTCATTACTGGTGGTGGAATAACAACTCACCTGTCCTTACAGATGATGCCATAACACCACACCTCTCCTTACTGATGGTACCATAACACCTCACCTGTCCTTACTGATGGTGCCATAACACCTCACCTGTCCTTACTAATGATGCCATAACAACTCACCTGTCCTTACTGATGGTACCATAAAACCTCACCTGTCCTGACTAATGGTGCATTAACAACTCACCTGTCCTTACTGATGATGCAATAACAACTCACCTGTCCTTACTGATGGTGCCATAACACCTCACCTGTCGTTACTAATGGTGCATTAACAACTTACATGTGTTTACTGATTGCGCCATAACACCTTACCTGTCCTTACTGATTCTGCTATAAAAACTCACCTGTCCTTACTGATAGTACCATAATACCTCACCTGTCCTTACTAATGATGCTATAACACCTCACCTGTCTTTACTGATGGTACCATAACACCTCACGTGTCCTTACTAATGGTGCATTAACAACTCACCTGTCCTTACTGATGATGCCAGAACAACTCACCTATCCTTACTGATGATGCAATAACACCACACCTGTCCTTACTGACGATGCCATACACCACACCTGTCCTTACTGATGGTACCATAACACCTCACCTGTCCTTACTGATGGTGCCATAACACCACACCTGCCCTTAATAATGATGCCATAACACCTCACCTGTCCTTACTAATGGTGCATTAACAACTCACCTGTCCTTACTGATAATGCAATAACACCACCTTTCCTTACTGATGGTGCCATAACACCTCACCTGTCCTTACTGATGGTGCCATAACACCTCACCTGTCCTTACTGATGGTGCCATAACAACTCGCCAGTCCTTACTAATGGTGCATTAACAACTCACCTGTCCTTACTGATGATGCAATAACAACTCACCTGTCCTTACTGATGGTACCATAACACCTCACCTGTGCTTACTGATGGTACCATAACACCTCACCTGTCCTTACTGATGATGACATAACAGCACACCTGTCCTTACTGATGGTGCAATAACAACTCACCTGTCCTTACTAATGGTGTCATAACACATTACCTCTCCTTACTGATGGTGCCATTACACCTCACCTGTGCTTACTAATGGTGCCATAACACCTCACCTGTCCTTAATAACGATGCCATAACAACTCACCTGTCCTTACTGATGGTACTATAACACCTCACCTGTCCTTACTAATGGTGCCATAACACCTCACCTGTCCTTATTGATGGTACCATAACACCTCACCTGTCCTTACTGATGGTGCCATAACACCTCACCTGTCCTTACTGATGCTGCCATAACACCTCACCTGTCCTTACTAATGGTGCCATAAAAGCTCACCTTTCCTTACTGATGGAACAACAACACCTCACCTGTCCTTACTGATGATGCCATAACACCACACCTGTCCTTACTGATGGTACCATAACACCTCACCTGTCCTTACTGATGGTGCCATAACACCTCACCTGTCCTTACTAATGGTACATTAACAACTCACCTGTCATTTCTGATGGTACCATAACAGCTCACCTGTCCTTACTAATAGTGCCATAACACCTCACCTGTCCTTACTGATGGTACCATAACACCTCACCTGTCCTTACTGATGATGCCATAACACCTCACCTGTTGTTACTAATGGTGCCATAACACCTCATCTGTCATTTCTGATGGTACCATAACAGCTCACCTGTCCTTACTAATAGTGCCATAACACCTCACCTGTCCTTACTGATGGTACCATAACACCTCACCTGTCCTTACTGATGGTGCAATAACACCTCACCTGTCCTTATTGATGGTGCCATAACACCTCACCTGTCCTTACAAATGGTGCCATAACACCTCACCTGTCTTTGCTGATGGTGCCATGACACCTCACCTGTCCTTACTGATGGTGCCATAACACCTCACCTGTCTTTGCTGATGGTGCCATGACACCTCACCTGTCCTTACTGATGGTGCCATAACAACTCACCTGTCCTTACTGATGGTCCCATAACACCTCACCTGTCTTTGCTGATGGTGCCATGACACCTCACCTGTCCTTACTGATGGTGCCATAACACCTCACCTGTCCTTACTGATGGTCCCATAACACCTCACCTGTCTTTGCTGATGGTGCCATGACACCTCACCTGTCCTTACTGATGGTGCCATAACAACTCAGCTGTCCTTACTGATGGTACCATGACACCTCACCTGTCCTTACTAATGGTGCCATAACAACTCACCTGTCCTTACTAATGGTGCATTAACAACTCACCTGTCCTTACTGATGATGCAATAACAACTCACCTGTCCTTACTGATGATGCCAGAACAACTCACCTGTCCTTACTGATGATGCCATAACACCACACCTGTCATTACTGGTGGTGGAATAACAACTCACCTGTCCTTACAGATGATGCCATAACACCACACCTCTCCTTACTGATGGTACCATAACACCTCACCTGTCCTTACTGATGGTGCCATAACACCTCACCTGTCCTTACTAATGATGCCATAACAACTCACCTGTCCTTACTGATGGTACCATAAAACCTCACCTGTCCTGACTAATGGTGCATTAACAACTCACCTGTCCTTACTGATGATGCAATAACAACTCACCTGTCCTTACTGATGGTGCCATAACACCTCACCTGTCCTTACTGATGGTGCCATAACACCTCACCTGTCGTTACTAATGGTGCATTAACAACTTACATGTGTTTACTGATTGCGCCATAACACCTTACCTGTCCTTACTGATTCTGCTATAAAAACTCACCTGTCCTTACTGATAGTACCATAATACCTCACCTGTCCTTACTAATGATGCTATAACACCTCACCTGTCTTTACTGATGGTACCATAACACCTCACGTGTCCTTACTAATGGTGCATTAACAACTCACCTGTCCTTACTGATGATGCCAGAACAACTCACCTATCCTTACTGATGATGCCATAACACCACACCTGTCCTTACTGACGATGCCATACAACACACCTGTCCTTACTGATGGTACCATAACACCTCACCTGTCCTTACTGATGGTGCCATAACACCACACCTGCCCTTAATAATGATGCCATAACACCTCACCTGTCCTTACTAATGGTGCATTAACAACTCACCTGTCCTTACTGATAATGCAATAACACCACCTTTCCTTACTGATGGTGCCATAACACCTCACCTGTCCTTACTGATGGTGCCATAACACCTCACCTGTCCTTACTGATGGTGCCATAACAACTCGCCAGTCCTTACTAATGGTGCATTAACAACTCACCTGTCCTTACTGATGATGCAATAACAACTCACCTGTCCTTACTGATGGTACCATAACACCTCACCTGTGCTTACTGATGGTACCATAACACCTCACCTGTCCTTACTGATGATGACATAACAGCACACCTGTCCTTACTGATGGTACCAAAACACCTCACCTGTCCTTGCTGATGGTGCCATAACACCTCACCTGTCCTTACTAATGGTGCATTAACAACTCACCTGTCCTTACTGATGATGCCATAACACCTCACCTGTCCTTACTAATGGTGCCATAACACCTCACCTGTCCTTACTGATGGTGCAATAACAACTCACCTTCCTTACTAATGGTGTCATAACACATTACCTCTCCTTACTGATGGTGCCATAACACCTCACCTGTCCTTACTAATGGTGCCATAACACCTCACCTGTCCATACTGAGGGTACCATAACACCTCACCTGTCCTTACTGATCGTGCCATAACACCTCACCTGTCCTTACTGATGGGCTCATATCACCTCACCTGTCTTTGCTGATGGTGCCATGACACCTCACCTGTCCTTACTAATGGTGCCATAACACCTCACCTGTCCTTACTAATGGTGCCATAACACCTCACCTGTCCTTACTGATGGTGCCATAACAACTCAGCTGTCCTTACTGATGGTGCCATGAAACCTCACCTGTCCTTATTAATGGTGCCATAACACCTCACGTGTCCTTACTAATGGTGCATTAACAACTCACCTGTCCTTACTGATGATGCCAGAACAACTCACCTATCCTTACTGATGATGCCATAACACCACACCTGTCCTTACTGACGATGCCATAACACCTCACCTGTCCTTACTGATGGTGCCATAACACCACACCTGCCCTTAATAATGATGCCATAACAACTCACCTGTCCTTACTGATGGTGCCATAACACCTCACCTGTCCTTACTAATGGTGCATTAACAACTCACCTGTCCTTACTGATAATGCAATAACACCTCACCTTTCCTTACTGATGGTGCCATAACACCTCACCTGTCCTTACTGATGGTGCCATAACACCTCACCTGTCCTTACTGATGGTGCCATAACAACTCGCCAGTCCTTACTAATGGTGCATTAACAACTCACCTATCCTTACTGATGATGCAATAACACCTCACTTGTCCTTACTATTGGTGCCATAACACCTCACCTGTCCTTACTGATGGTACCATAACACCTCACCTGTCCTTACTATTGGTGCCATAACACCACACCTGTCCTTACTGATGGTACCATAACACCTCCCCTGTCCTTACTATTGGTGCCATAACACCTCACCTGCCCTTACTGATGGTCCCATAACACCTCACCTGTCCTTGCTGATGGTGCCATGACACCTCACCTGTCCTTACTAATGGTGCCATAATACCTCACCTGTCCTTACTGATGGTGCCATAACAACTCACCTGTCCTTACTAATGGTGTCATAACACCTCACATGTCCTTACTATTTGTGCCATAACACCTCACCTGTCCTTACTGATGGTGCCATAACAACTAATCTGTCCTTACTGATGGTGCCATAGCACCTCACCTGTCCTTACTGATGGTGCCATAACACCTCACCTGTCCTTACTGATGGTGCCATAACACCTCACCTGTCCTTACTGATGGTGCCATAACAACTCACCCATCCTTACTAATGGTGCCATAAGACCTCACCTGTCCTTACTGATGGTGCCATAACACCTCACCTGTCCTTACAATTGGTGCCATAACACCTCACCTGTCCTTACTGATGATGCCATAACACCACACCTGTCCTTACTGATGGTACCATAACACCTCACCTGTCCTTACAGATGGTGCCATAACACCTCACCTCTCCTTACTGATGGTGCCATAACACCTCACCTGTCCTTACTAATGGTGCCATAACACCTCACCTGTCCTTACTGATGGTGCCATAATACCTCACCTGTCCTTACTGATGGTGCCATAACAACTCACCTGTCCTTACTAATGGTGTCATAACACCTCACATGTCCTTACTATTTGTGCCATAACACCTCACCTGTCCTTACTAATGGTGCCATAATACCTCACCTGTCCTTACTGATGGTCCCATAACACCTCACCTGTCCTTGCTGATGGTGCCATGACACCTCACCTGTCCTTACTAATGGTGCCATAATACCTCACCTGTCCTTACTGATGGTGCCATAACAACTCACCTGTCCTTACTAATGGTGTCATAACACCTCACATGTCCTTACTATTTGTGCCATAACACCTCACCTGTCCTTACTGATGGTGCCATAACAACTAATCTGTCCTTACTGATGGTGCCATAGCACCTCACCTGTCCTTACTGATGGTGCCATAACACCTCACCTGTCCTTACTGATGGTGCCATAACACCTCACCTGTCCTTACAATTGGTGCCATAACACCTCACCTGTCCTTACTGATGATGCCATAACATCACACCTGTCCTTACTGATGGTACCATAACACCTCACCTGTCCTTACTGATGGTGCCATAACACCTCACCTCTCCTTACTCATGGTGCCATAACACCTCACCTGTCCTTACTGATGGTGCCATAACAACTCGCCAGTCCTTACTAATGGTGCATTAACAACTCACCTGTCCTTACTGATGATGCAATAACAACTCACCTGTCCTTACTGATGGTACCATAACACCTCACCTGTGCTTACTGATGGTACCATAACACCTCACCTGTCCTTACTGATGATGACATAACAGCACACCTGTCCTTGCTGATGGTGCCATAACACCTCACCTGTCCTTACTAATGGTGCATTAACAACTCACCTGTCCTTACTGATGATGCCATAACACCTCACCTGTCCTTACTAATGGTGCCATAACACCTCACCTGTCCTTTCTGAGGGAACCATAACACCTCACCTGTCCTTACTGATCGTACCATAACACCTCACCTGTCCTTACTGATGGGCTCATATCACCTCACCTGTCTTTGCTGATGGTGCCATGATACCTCACCTGTCCTTACTAATGGTGCCATAACATGTCACCTGTCCTTACTAATGGTGCCATAACACCTCACCTGTCCTTACTGATCGTGCCATAACACCTCACCTGTCCTTGCTGATGGGCTCATATCACCTCACCTGTCTTTGCTGATGGTGCCATGACACCTCACCTGTCCTTAATAATGGTGCCATAACACCTCACCTGTCCTTACTAATGGTGCCATAACACCTCACCAGTCCTTACTGATGGTGCCATAACAACTCAGCTGTCCTTACTGATGGTGCCATGAAACCTCACGTGTGCTTACTAATGGTGCATTAACAACTCACCTGTCCTTACTGATGATGCCAGAACAACTCACCTATCCTTACTGATTATGCCATAACACCACACCTGTCCTTACTGACGATGCCATAACACCACACCTGTCCTTACTGATGGTACCATAACACCTCACCTGTCCTTACTGATGGTGCCATAACACCACACCTGCCCTTAATAATGATGCCATAACAACTCACCTGTCCTTTCTGATGGTGCCATAACACCTCACCTGTCCTTACTAATGGTGCATTAACAACTCACCTGTCCTTACTGATAATGCAATAACACCTCACCTTTCCTTACTGATGGTGCCATAACACCTCACCTGTCCTTACTGATGGTGCCATAACACCTCACCTGTCCTTACTGATGGTGCCATAACAACTCGCCAGTCCTTACTAATGGTGCATTAACAACTCACCTGTCCTTACTGATGATGCAATAACAACTCACCTGTCCTTACTGATGGTACCATAACACCTCACCTGTGCTTACTGATGGTACCATAACACCTCACCTGTCCTTACTGATGATGACATAACAGCACACCTGTCCTTACTGATGGTACCAAAACACCTCACCTGTCCTTGCTGATGGTGTCATAACACATTACCTCTCCTTACTGATGGTGCCATAACACCTCACCTGTCCTTACTAATGGTGCCATAACACCTCACCTGTCCTTACTGAGGGTACCATAACACCTCACCTGTCCTTACTGATCGTGCCATAACACCTCACATGTCCTTACTGATGGGCTCATATCACCTCACCTGTCTTTGCTGATGGTGCAATGACACCTCACCTGTCCTTACTAATGGTGCCATAACACCTCACCTGTCCTTACTAATGGTGCCATAACACCTCACCTGTCCTTACTGATGGTGCCATAACAACTCAGCTGTCCTTACTGATGGTGCCATGAAACCTCACCTGTCCTTATTAATGGTGCCATAACACCTCACGTGTCCTTACTAATGGTGCATTAACAACTCACCTGTCCTTACTGATGATGCCAGAACAACTCACCTATCCTTACTGATGATGCCATAACACCACACGTGTCCTTACTGACGATGCCATAACACCACACCTGTCCTTACTGATGGTACCATAACACCTCACCTGTCCTTACTGATGGTGCCATAACACCACACCTGCCCTTAATAATGATGCCATAACACCTCACCTGTCCTTACTAATGGTGCATTAACAACTCACCTGTCCTTACTGATAATGCAATAACACCTCACCTTTCCTTACTGATAGTGCCATAACACCTCACCTGTCCTTACTGATGGTGCCATAACACCTCACCTGTCCTTACTGATGGTACCATAACACCTTACCTGTCCTTACTATTGGTGCCATAACACCTCACTTGTCCTTAATATTGGTGCCATAACACCTCACCTGTCCTTACTGATGGTACCATAACACCTCACCTGTCCTTACTATTGGTGCCATAACACCACACCTGTCCTTACTGATGGTACCATAACACCTCACCTGTCCTTAGTATTGGTGCCATAACACCTCACCTGCCCTTACTGATGGTCCCAAAACACCTCACCTGTCCTTACTAATGGTGCCATAAAAGCTCACCTTTCCTTACTGATGGTGCCATAATACCTCACCTGTCCTTACTGATGGTGCCATAACAACTCACCTGTCCTTACTAATGGTGTCATAACACCTCACATGTCCTTACTATTTGTGCCATAACACCTCACCTGTCCTTACTGATGGTGCCATAACAACTAATCTGTCCTTACTGATGGTGCCATAGCACCTCACCTGTCCTTACTGATGGTGCCATAACACCTCACCTGTCCTTACTGATGGTGCCATAACACCTCACCTGTCCTTACTGATGGTGCCATAACACCTCACCTGTCCTTACTGATGTTGCCATAACACCTCACCTGTCCTTACTGATGATGCCATAACACCTCACCTGTCCTTACTGATGGTACCATAACACCTCACCTGTCCTTACTAATGGTGCCATAACACCTCACATGTCCTTACTAATGGTGCCATAACAACTCACCTGTCCTTACCGATGGTGCCATAATATCTCACCTGTCCTTACTGATGGTACCATAACACCTCACCTATCCTTACTATTGGTACCATAACACCTCACCTGTCCTTACTAATGGTGCCATAACACCTCACCTGTCCTTACAGATGGTGCCATAACACCTCACCTGTCCTTACTGATGGTGCCATAATATCTCACCTGTCCTTACTGATGGTACCATAACACCTCACCTATCCTTACTATTGGTACCATAACACCTCACCTGTCCTTACTAATGGTGCCATAACACCTCACCTGTCCTTACAGATGGTGCCATAACACCTCACCTGTCCTTACTAATGGTGCCATAACAACTCACCTGTCCTTACCGATGGTACCATAACACCACACCTATCCTTACTAATGGTGCCATAACACCTCAGCTGTCCTTACTGATGTTGCCATAACACCTCACCTGTCCCTACTGATGGTCCCATAAAACCTCACCTGTGCTTGCTGATGGTGCCATGACACCTCACCTGTCCTTACTAATGGTGCCATAAAAGCTCACCTGTCCTTACTGATGGTACCATAACACCTCACCTGTCCTTACTGATTATGCCATAACACCACACCTGTCCTTACTGATGGTACCATAACATCTCACCTGTCCTTCCTGATGGGGCCATAACACCTCACCTGTCCTTACTGATGGTGCCATAACACCTCACCTTCCCTTACTAATGATGCCATAACAACTCACCTGTCCTTACTGATGGTGCCATAACACCTCACCTGTCTTTACTATTGGTGCATTAACACCTCACCTGTCCTTACTGATGGTGCCATAACACCTCACCTTCCCTTACTAATGATGCCATAACACATCACCTGTCCTTACTAATGGTGCCATAACACCTCACCTGTCCTTACTGATGGTGCAATAACAACCCACCTGTCCTTACTAATGGTGTCATAACACATTACTTCTCCTTACTGATGGTGCCATAATACCTCATCTGTCCTTACTGATGGTGCCATACCACCTCGCCTGTCCTTACTAATGGTGCCATAACAACTCACCTGTCCTTACTGATGATGCAATAACAACTCACCTGTCCTTACTGATGATGCCAGAACAACTCACCTGTCCTTACTGATGATGCCATAACACCACACCTGTCATTACTGGTGGTGGAATAACAACTCACCTGTCCTTACAGATGATGCCATAACACCACACCTCTCCTTACTGATGGTACCATAACACCTCACCTGTCCTTACTGATGGTGCCATAACACCTCACCTGTCCTTACTAATGATGCCATAACAACTCACCTGTCCTTACTGATGGTACCATAAAACCTCACCTGTCCTGACTAATGGTGCATTAACAACTCACCTGTCCTTACTGATGATGCAATAACAACTCACCTGTCCTTACTGATGGTGCCATAACACCTCACCTGTCCTTACTGATGGTGCCATAACACCTCACCTGTCGTTACTAATGGTGCATTAACAACTTACATGTGTTTACTGATTGCGCCATAACACCTTACCTGTCCTTACTGATTCTGCTATAAAAACTCACCTGTCCTTACTGATAGTACCATAATACCTCACCTGTCCTTACTAATGATGCTATAACACCTCACCTGTCTTTACTGATGGTACCATAACACCTCACGTGTCCTTACTAATGGTGCATTAACAACTCACCTGTCCTTACTGATGATGCCAGAACAACTCACCTATCCTTACTGATGATGCAATAACACCACACCTGTCCTTACTGACGATGCCATACACCACACCTGTCCTTACTGATGGTACCATAACACCTCACCTGTCCTTACTGATGGTGCCATAACACCTCACCTGTCCTTACTAATGGTGCATTAACAACTCACCTGTCCTTACTGATGATGCCAGAACAACTCACCTATCCTTACTGATGATGCAATAACACCACACCTGTCCTTACTGACGATGCCATACACCACACCTGTCCTTACTGATGGTACCATAACACCTCACCTGTCCTTACTGATGGTGCCATAACACCTCACCTGCCCTTAATAATGATGCCATAACACCTCACCTGTCCTTACTAATGGTGCATTAACAACTCACCTGTCCTTACTGATAATGTAATAACACCACCTTTCCTTACTGATGGTGCCATAACACCTCACCTGTGCTTACTGATGGTACCATAACACCTCACCTGTCCTTACTGATGATGACATAACAGCACACCTGTCCTTACTGATGGTGCAATAACAACTCACCTGTCCTTACTAATGGTGTCATAACACATTACCTCTCCTTACTGATGGTGCCATTACACCTCACCTGTGCTTACTAATGGTGCCATAACACCTCACCTGTCCTTAATAACGATGCCATAACAACTCACCTGTCCTTACTGATGGTACTATAACACCTCACCTGTCCTTACTAATGGTGCCATAACACCTCACCTGTCCTTATTGATGGTACCATAACACCTCACCTGTCCTTACTGATGGTGCCATAACACCTCACCTGTCCTTACTGATGCTGCCATAACACCTCACCTCTCCTTGCTGATGGTGTCATAACACATTACCTCTACTTACTGATGGTGCCATAACACCTCACCTGTCCTTACTGATGCTGCCATAACACCTCACCTCTCCTTGCTGATGGTGTCATAACACATTACCTCTACTTACTAATGGTGCCATAACACCACACCTGTCCTTACTGATGGTGCCATAACACCTCACCTGTCCTTACTAATGGTGCCATAAAAGCTCACCTTTCCTTACTGATGGAACCACAACACCTCACCTGTCCTTACTGATGGTACATTAACAACTCACCTGTCCTTACTGATGATGCCATAACACCTCACCTGTCCTTACTGATGGTGCCATAACACCTCACCTGTCCTTACAAATGGTGCCATAACACCTCACCTGTCCTTACTGATGGTGCCATAACACCTCACCTGTCCTTACTGATGGTCCCATAACACCTCACCTGTCTTTGCTGATGGTGCCATGACACCTCACCTGTCCTTACTGATGGTGCCATAACAACTCAGCTGTCCTTACTGATGGTACCATGACACCTCACCTGTCCTTACTAATGGTGCCATAACAACTCACCTGTCCTTACTAATGGTGCATTAACAACTCACCTGTCCTTACTGATGATGCAATAACAACTCACCTGTCCTTACTGATGATGCCAGAACAACTCACCTGTCCTTACTGATGATGCCATAACACCACACCTGTCATTACTGGTGGTGGAATAACAACTCACCTGTCCTTACAGATGATGCCATAACACCACACCTCTCCTTACTGATGGTACCATAACACCTCACCTGTCCTTACTGATGGTGCCATAACACCTCACCTGTCCTTACTAATGATGCCATAACAACTCACCTGTCCTTACTGATGGTACCATAAAACCTCACCTGTCCTGACTAATGGTGCATTAACAACTCACCTGTCCTTACTGATGATGCAATAACAACTCACCTGTCCTTACTGATGGTGCCATAACACCTCACCTGTCGTTACTAATGGTGCATTAACAACTTACATGTGTTTACTGATTGCGCCATAACACCTTACCTGTCCTTACTGATTCTGCTATAAAAACTCACCTGTCCTTACTGATAGTACCATAATACCTCACCTGTCCTTACTAATGATGCTATAACACCTCACCTGTCTTTACTGATGGTACCATAACACCTCACGTGTCCTTACTAATGGTGCATTAACAACTCACCTGTCCTTACTGATGATGCCAGAACAACTCACCTATCCTTACTGATGATGCCATAACACCACACCTGTCCTTACTGACGATGCCATACAACACACCTGTCCTTACTGATGGTACCATAACACCTCACCTGTCCTTACTGATGGTGCCATAACACCACACCTGCCCTTAATAATGATGCCATAACACCTCACCTGTCCTTACTAATGGTGCATTAACAACTCACCTGTCCTTACTGATAATGCAATAACACCACCTTTCCTTACTGATGGTGCCATAACACCTCACCTGTCCTTACTGATGGTGCCATAACACCTCACCTGTCCTTACTGATGGTGCCATAACAACTCGCCAGTCCTTACTAATGGTGCATTAACAACTCACCTGTCCTTACTGATGATGCAATAACAACTCACCTGTCCTTACTGATGGTACCATAACACCTCACCTGTGCTTACTGATGGTACCATAACACCTCACCTGTCCTTACTGATGATGACATAACAGCACACCTGTCCTTACTGATGGTACCAAAACACCTCACCTGTCCTTGCTGATGGTGCCATAACACCTCACCTGTCCTTACTAATGGTGCATTAACAACTCACCTGTCCTTACTGATGATGCCATAACACCTCACCTGTCCTTACTAATGGTGCCATAACACCTCACCTGTCCTTACTGATGGTGCAATAACAACTCACCTTCCTTACTAATGGTGTCATAACACATTACCTCTCCTTACTGATGGTGCCATAACACCTCACCTGTCCTTACTAATGGTGCCATAACACCTCACCTGTCCATACTGAGGGTACCATAACACCTCACCTGTCCTTACTGATCGTGCCATAACACCTCACCTGTCCTTACTGATGGGCTCATATCACCTCACCTGTCTTTGCTGATGGTGCCATGACACCTCACCTGTCCTTACTAATGGTGCCATAACACCTCACCTGTCCTTACTAATGGTGCCATAACACCTCACCTGTCCTTACTGATGGTGCCATAACAACTCAGCTGTCCTTACTGATGGTGCCATGAAACCTCACCTGTCCTTATTAATGGTGCCATAACACCTCACGTGTCCTTACTAATGGTGCATTAACAACTCACCTGTCCTTACTGATGATGCCAGAACAACTCACCTATCCTTACTGATGATGCCATAACACCACACCTGTCCTTACTGACGATGCCATAACACCTCACCTGTCCTTACTGATGGTGCCATAACACCACACCTGCCCTTAATAATGATGCCATAACAACTCACCTGTCCTTACTGATGGTGCCATAACACCTCACCTGTCCTTACTAATGGTGCATTAACAACTCACCTGTCCTTACTGATAATGCAATAACACCTCACCTTTCCTTACTGATGGTGCCATAACACCTCACCTGTCCTTACTGATGGTGCCATAACACCTCACCTGTCCTTACTGATGGTGCCATAACAACTCGCCAGTCCTTACTAATGGTGCATTAACAACTCACCTATCCTTACTGATGATGCAATAACACCTCACTTGTCCTTACTATTGGTGCCATAACACCTCACCTGTCCTTACTGATGGTACCATAACACCTCACCTGTCCTTACTATTGGTGCCATAACACCACACCTGTCCTTACTGATGGTACCATAACACCTCCCCTGTCCTTACTATTGGTGCCATAACACCTCACCTGCCCTTACTGATGGTCCCATAACACCTCACCTGTCCTTGCTGATGGTGCCATGACACCTCACCTGTCCTTACTAATGGTGCCATAATACCTCACCTGTCCTTACTGATGGTGCCATAACAACTCACCTGTCCTTACTAATGGTGTCATAACACCTCACATGTCCTTACTATTTGTGCCATAACACCTCACCTGTCCTTACTGATGGTGCCATAACAACTAATCTGTCCTTACTGATGGTGCCATAGCACCTCACCTGTCCTTACTGATGGTGCCATAACACCTCACCTGTCCTTACTGATGGTGCCATAACACCTCACCTGTCCTTACTGATGGTGCCATAACAACTCACCCATCCTTACTAATGGTGCCATAAGACCTCACCTGTCCTTACTGATGGTGCCATAACACCTCACCTGTCCTTACAATTGGTGCCATAACACCTCACCTGTCCTTACTGATGATGCCATAACACCACACCTGTCCTTACTGATGGTACCATAACACCTCACCTGTCCTTACAGATGGTGCCATAACACCTCACCTCTCCTTACTGATGGTGCCATAACACCTCACCTGTCCTTACTAATGGTGCCATAATACCTCACCTGTCCTTACTGATGGTGCCATAACACCTCACCTGTCCTTACTGATGGTGCCATAACAACTCACCCATCCTTACTATTGGTGCCATAACACCTCACCTGCCCTTACTGATGGTCCCATAACACCTCACCTGTCCTTGCTGATGGTGCCATGACACCTCACCTGTCCTTACTAATGGTGCCATAATACCTCACCTGTCCTTACTGATGGTGCCATAACAACTAATCTGTCCTTACTGATGGTGCCATAGCACCTCACCTGTCCTTACTGATGGTGCCATAACACCTCACCTGTCCTTACTGATGGTGCCATAACACCTCACCTGTCCTTACAATTGGTGCCATAACACCTCACCTGTCCTTACTGATGATGCCATAACATCACACCTGTCCTTACTGATGGTACCATAACACCTCACCTGTCCTTACTGATGGTGCCATAACACCTCACCTCTCCTTACTCATGGTGCCATAACACCTCACCTGTCCTTACTGATGGTGCCATAACAACTCGCCAGTCCTTACTAATGGTGCATTAACAACTCACCTGTCCTTACTGATGATGCAATAACAACTCACCTGTCCTTACTGATGGTACCATAACACCTCACCTGTGCTTACTGATGGTACCATAACACCTCACCTGTCCTTACTGATGATGACATAACAGCACACCTGTCCTTGCTGATGGTGCCATAACACCTCACCTGTCCTTACTAATGGTGCATTAACAACTCACCTGTCCTTACTGATGATGCCATAACACCTCACCTGTCCTTACTAATGGTGCCATAACACCTCACCTGTCCTTTCTGAGGGAACCATAACACCTCACCTGTCCTTACTGATCGTACCATAACACCTCACCTGTCCTTACTGATGGGCTCATATCACCTCACCTGTCTTTGCTGATGGTGCCATGATACCTCACCTGTCCTTACTAATGGTGCCATAACATGTCACCTGTCCTTACTAATGGTGCCATAACACCTCACCTGTCCTTACTGATCGTGCCATAACACCTCACCTGTCCTTGCTGATGGGCTCATATCACCTCACCTGTCTTTGCTGATGGTGCCATGACACCTCACCTGTCCTTAATAATGGTGCCATAACACCTCACCTGTCCTTACTAATGGTGCCATAACACCTCACCAGTCCTTACTGATGGTGCCATAACAACTCAGCTGTCCTTACTGATGGTGCCATGAAACCTCACGTGTGCTTACTAATGGTGCATTAACAACTCACCTGTCCTTACTGATGATGCCAGAACAACTCACCTATCCTTACTGATTATGCCATAACACCACACCTGTCCTTACTGACGATGCCATAACACCACACCTGTCCTTACTGATGGTACCATAACACCTCACCTGTCCTTACTGATGGTGCCATAACACCACACCTGCCCTTAATAATGATGCCATAACAACTCACCTGTCCTTTCTGATGGTGCCATAACACCTCACCTGTCCTTACTAATGGTGCATTAACAACTCACCTGTCCTTACTGATAATGCAATAACACCTCACCTTTCCTTACTGATGGTGCCATAACACCTCACCTGTCCTTACTGATGGTGCCATAACACCTCACCTGTCCTTACTGATGGTGCCATAACAACTCGCCAGTCCTTACTAATGGTGCATTAACAACTCACCTGTCCTTACTGATGATGCAATAACAACTCACCTGTCCTTACTGATGGTACCATAACACCTCACCTGTGCTTACTGATGGTACCATAACACCTCACCTGTCCTTACTGATGATGACATAACAGCACACCTGTCCTTACTGATGGTACCAAAACACCTCACCTGTCCTTGCTGATGGTGTCATAACACATTACCTCTCCTTACTGATGGTGCCATAACACCTCACCTGTCCTTACTAATGGTGCCATAACACCTCACCTGTCCTTACTGAGGGTACCATAACACCTCACCTGTCCTTACTGATCGTGCCATAACACCTCACATGTCCTTACTGATGGGCTCATATCACCTCACCTGTCTTTGCTGATGGTGCAATGACACCTCACCTGTCCTTACTAATGGTGCCATAACACCTCACCTGTCCTTACTAATGGTGCCATAACACCTCACCTGTCCTTACTGATGGTGCCATAACAACTCAGCTGTCCTTACTGATGGTGCCATGAAACCTCACCTGTCCTTATTAATGGTGCCATAACACCTCACGTGTCCTTACTAATGGTGCATTAACAACTCACCTGTCCTTACTGATGATGCCAGAACAACTCACCTATCCTTACTGATGATGCCATAACACCACACGTGTCCTTACTGACGATGCCATAACACCACACCTGTCCTTACTGATGGTACCATAACACCTCACCTGTCCTTACTGATGGTGCCATAACACCACACCTGCCCTTAATAATGATGCCATAACACCTCACCTGTCCTTACTAATGGTGCATTAACAACTCACCTGTCCTTACTGATAATGCAATAACACCTCACCTTTCCTTACTGATAGTGCCATAACACCTCACCTGTCCTTACTGATGGTGCCATAACACCTCACCTGTCCTTACTGATGGTACCATAACACCTTACCTGTCCTTACTATTGGTGCCATAACACCTCACTTGTCCTTAATATTGGTGCCATAACACCTCACCTGTCCTTACTGATGGTACCATAACACCTCACCTGTCCTTACTATTGGTGCCATAACACCACACCTGTCCTTACTGATGGTACCATAACACCTCACCTGTCCTTAGTATTGGTGCCATAACACCTCACCTGCCCTTACTGATGGTCCCAAAACACCTCACCTGTCCTTCCTGATGGTGCCATGACACCTCACCTGTCCTTACTAATGGTGCCATAATACCTCACCTGTCCTTACTGATGGTGCCATAACAACTCACCTGTCCTTACTAATGGTGTCATAACACCTCACATGTCCTTACTATTTGTGCCATAACACCTCACCTGTCCTTACTGATGGTGCCATAACAACTAATCTGTCCTTACTGATGGTGCCATAGCACCTCACCTGTCCTTACTGATGGTGCCATAACACCTCACCTGTCCTTACTGATGGTGCCATAACACCTCACCTGTCCTTACTGATGGTGCCATAACAACTCACCCATCCTTACTAATGGTGCCATAAGACCTCACCTGTCCTTACTGATGGTGCCATAACACCTCACCTGTCCTTACAATTGGTGCCATAACACCTCACCTGTCCTTACTGATGATGCCATAACACCACACCTGTCCTTACTGATGGTACCATAACACCTCACCTGTCCTTACTGATGGTGCCATAACACCTCACCTCTCCTTTCTGATGGTGCCATAACACCTCACCTGTCCTTACTGATGGTGCCATAACACCTCACCTGTCCTTACAATTGGTGCCATAACACCTCACCTGTCCTTACTGATGATGCCATAACACCACACCTGTCCTTACTGATGGTACCATAACACCTCACCTGTCCTTACTGATGGTGCCATAACACCTCACCTCTCCTTTCTGATGGTGCCATAACAACTCGCCAGTCCTTACTAATGGTGCATTAACAACTCACCTGTCCTTACTGATGATGCAATAATAACTCACCTGTCCTTACTGATGGTACCATAACACCTCACCTGTGCTTACTGATGGTACCATAACACCTCACCTGTCCTTACTGATGATGACATAACAGCACACCTGTCCTTACTGATGGTACCAAAACACCTCACCTGTCCTTGCTGATGGTGCCATAACACCTCACCTGTCCTTACTAATGGTGCATTAACAACTCACCTGTCCTTACTGATGATGCCATAACACCTCACCTGTCCTTACTAATGGTGCCATAACACCTCACCTGTCCTTACTGATGGTGCAATAACAACTCACCTTCCTTACTAATGGTGTCATAACACATTACCTCTCCTTACTGATGGTGCCATAACACCTCACCTGTCCTTACTAATGGTGCCATAACACCTCACCTGTCCTTACTGATGGTACCATAACACCTTACCTGTCCTTACTATTGGTGCCATAACACCTCACTTGTCCTTAATATTGGTGCCATAACACCTCACCTGTCCTTACTGATGGTACCATAACACCTCAACTGTCCTTACTATTGGTGCCATAACACCACACCTGTCCTTACTGATGGTACCATAACACCTCACCTGTCCTTAGTATTGGTGCCATAACACCTCACCTGCCCTTATTGATGGTCCCATAACACCTCACCTGTCCTTCCTGATGGTGCCATGACACCTCACCTGTCCTTACTAATGGTGCCATAATACCTCACCTGTCCTTACTGATGGTGCCATAACAACTCACCTGTCCTTACTAATGGTGTCATAACACCTCACATGTCCTTACTATTTGTGCCATAGCACCTCACCTGTCCTTGCTGATGGTACCATAACACCTCACCTGTGCTTACTGATGGTACCATAACACCTCACCTGTCCTTACTGATGATGACATAACAGCACACCTGTCCTTACTGATGGTACCAAAACACCTCACCTGTCCTTGCTGATGGTGCCATAACACCTCACCTGTCCTTACTAATGGTGCCATAACACCTCACCTGTCCTTACTGATGGTGCAATAACAACTCACCTTCCTTACTAATGGTGTCATAACACATTACCTCTCCTTACTGATGGTGCCATAACACCTCACCTGTCCTTACTAATGGTGCCATAACACCTCACCTGTCCTTTCTGAGGGTACCATAACACCTCACCTGTCCTTACTGATCGTGCCATAACACCTCACCTGTCCTTACTGATGGGCTCATATCACCTCACCTGTCTTTGCTGATGGTGCCATGACACCTCACCTGTCCTTACTAATGGTGCCATAACACCTCACCTGTCCTTACTAATGGTGCCATAACACCTCACCTGTCCTTACTGATGGTGCCATAACAACTCAGCTGTCCTTACTGATGGTGCCATGAAACCTCACCTGTCCTTATTAATGGTGCCATAACACCTCACGTGTCCTTACTAATGGTGCATTAACAACTCACCTGTCCTTACTGATGATGCCAGAACAACTCACCTATCCTTACTGATGATGCCATAACACCACACCTGTCCTTACTGACGATGCCATAACACCACACCTGTCCTTACTGATGGTACCATAACACCTCACCTGTCCTTACTGATGGTGCCATAACACCACACCTGCCCTTAATAATGATGCCATAACAACTCACCTGTCCTTACTGATGGTGCCATAACACCTCACCTGTCCTTACTAATGGTGCATTAACAACTCACCTGTCCTTACTGATAATGCAATAACACCTCACCTTTCCTTACTGATGGTGCCATAACACCTCACCTGTCCTTACTAATGGTGCCATAACACCTCATCTGTCCTTACTGATGGCGCCATAATACCTCACCTGTCATTACTGATGGCACCATAACACCTCACCTATCCTTACTATTGGTACCATAACACCTCACCTGTCCTTACTATTGGTACCATAACACCTCACCTGTCCTTACAGATGGTGCCATAACACCTCACCTGTCCTTACTAATGGTGCCATAACACCTCACCTGTCCTTACTATAGTGCCATAACACCTCACCTGTCCCTACTGATGGTCCCATAACACCTCACCTGTGCTTGCTGATGGTGCCATGACACCTCACCTGTCGTTACTGATGTTGCCATGACACCTCACCTGTCCTTTTCTAATAGTGCCATAACACCTCACCTGTCGTTACTAATGGTGCATTAACAACTCACCTGTCCTAACTGATGATGCCATAACACCACACCTGTCCTTACTGATGGTACCATAATACGTCACCTGTCCTTACTGATGGTGCCATAACACCTCACCTGTCCTTACTGATGGTGCCATAACACGTCACCTGTCCTTACTAATTATGCCATAACAGCTCACCTGTCCTTACTGATGGTGCCATAACACCTCACCTGTCCTTACTGATGGTACCATAACACCTCACCTGTCCTTACTGATGGTGCCATAACACCTCACCTGTCCTTACTGATGGTGCCATAACACATCACCTGTCCTTACTGATGGTGCCATAACACCTCACCTGTCCTTACTAATGGTGCCATAATACCTCACCTGTCCTTACTAATGGTGCCATAACAACTCACCCGTCCTCACTAATGGTGCCATAACACCTCACCTGTCCTTACTCTTGGGGCCATAACAACTCACCTGTCCTTACTAATGGTGCCATAATACCTCACCTGTCCTTACTAATGGTGCCATAACAACTCACCCGTCCTCACTAATGGTGCCATAACACCTCACCTGTCCTTACTCTTGGGGCCATAACAACTCACCTGTCCTTACTGAAGGTGCCATAACACTTCACCTGTCCTTACTGATGGTGCCATAACCCTTCACCTGACATTACTATTGGTGCCATAACACCTCACCTGTCCTTCCTGATGGTACCATAACGCCTCACCTGTCCTTACTAATGTTGCCATAATACCTCACCTGTCCTTACTGATGGTGCCATAACACCTCACCTGTGCTTACTGATGGTGCCATAACACCTCACCTGTCCTTACTGATGGTGCCATAACACCTCACCTGTCCTTACTAATGGTGCCATAATACCTCACCTGTCCTTACTGATGGTGCCATAACAACTCACCCGTCCTTACTAATGGTGCCATAACACCTGACGTGTCCTTACTCTTGGGGCCATAACAACTCACCCGTCCTTACTGATGGTGCCATAACCCTTCACCTGACATTACTATTGGTGCCATAACACCTCACCTGTCCTTCCTGATGGTACCATAACACCTCACCTGTCCTTACTGATGGTACCATAACACCTCACCTGTCCTTACTATTGGTGCCATAACACCACACCTGTCCTTACTGATGGTACCATAACACCTCACCTGTCCTTACTATTGGTGCCATAACACCTCACCTGCCCTTACTGATGGTCCCATAACACCTCACCTGTCCTTGCTGATGGTGCCATGACACCTCACCTGTCCTTACTAATGGTGCCATAATACCTCACCTGTCCTTACTGATGGTGCCATAACAACTCACCTGTCCTTACTAATGGTGTCATAACACCTCACATGTCCTTACTATTTGTGCCATAATACCTCACCTGTCCTTACTGATGGTGCCATAACAACTAATCTGTCCTTACTGATGGTGCCATAGCACCTCACCTGTCCTTACTGATGGTGCCATAACACCTCACTTGTCCTTACTGATGGTGCTATAACACCTCACCTGTCCTTACTGATGGTGCCATAACAACTCACCCATCCTTACTAATGGTGCCATAAGACCTCACCTGTCCTTACTGATGGTGCCATAACACCTCACCTGTCCTTACAAATGGTGCCATGACACCTCATCTGTCCTTACTGATGATGCCATAACACCACACCTGTCCTTACTGATGGTACCATAACACCTCACCTGTCCTTACTGATGGTGCCATAACACCTCACCTCTCCTTACTGATGGTGCCATAACACCTCACCTGTCCTTACTGATGGTGCCATAACAACTTGCCAGTCCTTACTAATGGTGCATTAACAACTCACCTGTCCTTACTGATGATGCAATAACAACTCACCTGTCCTTACTGATGGTACCATAACACCTCACCTGTCCTTACTGATGATGACATAACAGCAGACCTGTCCTTACTGATGGTACCAAAACACCTCACCTGTCCTTGCTGATGGTGCCATAACACCTCACCTGTCCTTACTAATGGTGCATTAACAACTCACCTGTCCTTACTGATGATGCCATAACACCTCACCTGTCCTTACTAATGGTGCCATAACACCTCACCTGTCCTTACTGATGGTGCAATAACAACTCACCTTCCTTACTAATGGTGTCATAACACATTACCTCTCCTTACAGATGGTGCCATAACACCTCACCTGTCCTTACTAGTGGTGCCATAACACCTCACCTGTCCTTTCTGAGGGTACCATAACACCTCACCTGTCCTTACTGATCGTGCCATAACACCTCACCTGTCCTTGCTGATGGGCTCATATCACCTCACCTGTCTTTGCTGATGGTGGCATGACACCTCACCTGTCCTTACTAATGGTGCCATAACACCTCACCTGTCCTTACTAATGGTGCCATAACACCTCACCTGTCCTTACTGATGGTACCATAACACCTCACCTGTCCTTACTATTGGTGCCATAACACCTCACCTGTCCTTACTGATGGTACCATAACACCTCACCTGTCCTTACTATTGGTGCCATAACACCTCACCTGTCCTTACTGATGGTGCCATAACACCTCACCTGTCCTTATTGATGGTGCCATAACACCTCACCTGTCCTTACTAATGTTGCCATAATACCTCACCTGTCCTTACTGATGGTGCCATAACACCCCACCTGTCCTTACTATTGGTGCCATAACAACTCACCTGTCCTTACTGATTGTGCCATAATACCTCACCTGTCATTACTGATGATGCCATAACAACACACCTGTCCTTAATAATGGTGCCATAACACCTCAGCTGTCCTTACTATTGGTGCCATAACACCTAACCTGTCCTTACTTATTTTACCGTAACACCTCACCTGTCCTTACTATTGGTGCCATAACACCTCACCTGTCCTTACTATTGGTCCCATAACACCTCACCTGTCCTTAGTGATATTGCCATAACACCTCACCTGTCCTTACTGATGTTGCCATAACACCTCACCTGTCCTTACTGATGGTGCCATAACACCTCACCTGTCCTTACTAATGGTGCCATAATACCTCACCTGTCCTTACTGATGGTGCCATAACAACTCACCTGTCCTTACTATTGGTGCCATAACACCTCAATTGTCCTTACTATCGGTGCCGTAACACCTCACCTATCCTTACTAATGGTGCCATAAAACCTCACCTGTCCTTACTAATGGTGCCATAACACCTCATCTGTCCTTACTAATGGTGCCATAACACCTCACCTGTCCTTACTGATGGTACCATAACACCTCACCTGTCCTTACTGATGGTGCCATAACACCTCACCTGTCCTTATTGATGGTGCCATAACACTTCACCTGTCCTTAGTGATGGTGCCATAACAACTCACCTGTCCTTACTAATGGTGCCATAACACTTCACCTGGCCTTACTATTGGTGCCATAACACCTCACCTGTCATTACTGATGGTACCATAACACCTCACCTGTCCTTACAATTGGTGCCATAACACCTACCTGTCCTTACTGATTGTGTCATAATACCTCACATGTCCTTACTGATGGTGCCATAACACTTCACCTGGCCTTACTATTGGTGCCATAACACCTCACCTATCCTTACTATTGTTACCATAACACCTCACCTGTCCTTACTAATGGTGCCATAACACCTCACCTGTCCTTACAGATGGTGCCATAACACCTCACCTGTCCTTACTAATGGTACCATAAAAGCTCACATGTCCTTACTAATGGTGCTATAACACCTCACCTGTCCTTACTGATGTTGCCGTAACACCTCACCTGTGTTTACTAATGGTGCATTAACAACTCACCTGTCCTTACTGATTGCGCCATAACACCTCACCAGTCCTTACTGATGGTGCCATAAAAACTCACCTGTCCTTACTAATGGTACCATAATACCTCACCTGTCCTTACTGATGGTGCCATAAAAACTCACCTGTCCTTACTAATGGTACCATAACACATCACCTGTCCTTACTATTGGTGCCATAACACCTCACCTGTCCTTACTGATGGTACCATAACACCTCACCTGTCCTTACTAATGGTGCCATAACACCTCACCTGTCCTTACTGATGGTGCCATAACACCTCATATGTCCTTACTGATGGTGCCATAACACCTCACCTGTCCTTACTGATGGTACCATAACACATCACCTGTCCTTACTATTGGTGCCATAACACCTCACCTGTCCTTACTATTGGTGCCATAATACTTCAGCTGTCCTTACTGATGGTGCCATAACAACTCACCTGTCGTTATTAATGGTGCCATAACACCTCACATGTCCTTACTATTGGTGCCATAACAACTCACCTGTCGTTACTGATGGTACCATAACACGTCACCTGTCCTTACTATTGGTGCCATAACACCTCACCTGTCCTTACTGATCGTGCCATAACACCTCACCTGTCCTTACTAATGGTACCATAAAACCTGAAAGGTCCTTACTGATGGTGCCATAAAAACTCACCTGTCCTTACTAATGGTGCCATAACACCTCACCTGTCCTTACTGATGGTGCCATAACACCTCACCTGTCCTTACTGATGGTGCCATAACACCTCACCTGTCCTTACTGATGTTGCCATAACACCTCACCTGTCCTTACTGATGGTGCCATAACAACTCACCTGTCCTTACTAATGGTGCCATAACACCTCACCTGTCCTTACTAATGGTGCATTAACCACTCACCTGTCCTTACTGATGATGCATTAACAACTCACCTGTCCTTAATGACGATGTCATAACACCACACCTGTCCTTACTGATGGCACCATAACACCTCACCTGTCCTTACTGATGGTACCTTAACACCTCACCTGTCCTTACTGATGATGCCATAACACCACACCTGTCCTTAATGATGGTACCATAACACCTCACCTGTCCTTACTGATGGTGCCATAACACCTCACCTGTCCTTACTGATGGTGCCATAACACCTCACCTGTCCTTACTAATTATGCCATAACAGCTCACCTGTCCTTACTGATGGTACCATAACACCTCACCTGTCCTTACTAATGGTGCCATAACACCTCACCTGTCCTTACTGATGGTACCATAACGCCTCACCTGTCCTTACTGATGATGCCATAACACCTCACCTGTCCTTACTGATGGTGCCATAACACCTCACCTGTCCTTACTAATGATGCCATAACACCTCACCTGTCCTTACAATTGGGGCCATAACAACTCACCTGTCCTTACTGATGGTGCCATAACACTTCACCTGTCCTTACTGATGGTGCCATAACACCTCACGTCTCCTTACTAATGGTGCCATAATACCTCCCCTGTCCTTACTAATGGTGCCATAACACTTCACCTGACCTTACTATTGGTGCCATAACACCTCACCTGTCCTTACTAATGGTGCATTAACAACTCACATGTCCTTACTATTGGTGCCATAACACCTCACCTGTCCTTACTGATGGTAACATAACACGTGACCTGTCCTTACTATTGGTGCCATAACACCTCACCTGTCCTTACTATTGGTGCCATAACACCTCACCTGAACTTACTGATCGTGCCATAACACCTCACCTGTCCTATCTGATGGTACCATAACACCTCACCTGTCCTTACTGATGTGTGCCATAACACCTCACCTGTCTTTACTGATGGTACCATAAAAGCTCACATGTCCTTACTAATGGTGCCATAACACTTCACCTGTCCTTACTGATGGTGCCATAAAACCTCCCCTGTCCTTAATAATGGTGCCGTAATACCTCACCTGTCCTTACTGATGGTTCCATAACAACTCACCTGTCCTTACTAATGGTGCCATAACACCTCACCTGTCCTTACTATTGATGCCATAACAACTCACCTGTCCTTACTGATGGTGCCATAACACCTCACCTGTCCTTACTGATGGTGCCATAACACCTCACCTGTCCTTACTGATGGTGCCATAACACCTCACCTGTCCTTACTAATGGTGCCATGATACCTTACCTGTCCTTACTGATGGTGCCATAACAACTCACCTGCCCTTACTAATGGTGCCTTAACACCTCAGCTGTCCTTACTAATGGTGCTATAACACCTCACCTGTCCTTACTAATGGTACCGTAACACCTCACCTGTCGTTACTAATGGTGCCATAACACCGCACCTGTCCTTACTAATGGTGCCATTACACCTCACCTGTCCTTACTGATGGTACCATACCACCTCACCTGTCCCTACTAATGGTGCATTAACAACTCACCTGTCCTTACTGATGATGCAATAACACCTCACCTGTCCTTACTGATTACGCCATAACACCTCACCTGTCCTTACTGATGGTACCATAACACCTCACCTGTCCTTACTATTGGTGCCATAACACCTCACCTGTCCTTACTATTGGTGCCATAATACTTCACCTGTCCTTAGTGATGGTGCCATAACAACTCACCTGTCCTTACTAATGTTGCCATAACACCTCACCTGTCCTTACTATTGGTGCCATAACACCTCACCTGTCCTTACTGATGGTGCCATAACACCTCACCTGTCCTTACTAATGATGCCATAACACCTCACATGTTCTTACTATTGGTGCCATAACACCTCACCTGTCCTTACTGATGGTACCATAACACGTCACCTGTCCTTACTATTGGTGCCATAACACCTAACCTGTCCTTACTATTGGTGCGATAACACCTCACCTGTCCTTACTGATCGTGCCATAACACCTCACCTGTCCTTACTAATGGTGCCATAACACCTCACCTGTCCTTACTATTGGTGCAATAACAACTCACCTGTCCTTCCTGATGGTGCCATGACACCTCACCTGTTCTTACTGATGGTGCCATAACAACTCACCTGTCCTTACATATGGTGCCATAACAACTCACCTGTCGTTATTAATGGTGCCATAACACCTCACATGTCCTTACTATTGGTGCCATAACACCTCACCTGTCCTTACTGATGGTACCATAACACGTCACCTGTCCTTACTATTGGTACCATAACACCTCACCTGTCCTTACTATTGTTGCCATAACACCTCACCTGTCCTTACTGATCGTGCCAGAACACACCTGTCCTTACTGATGGTGCCATAACACCTCACCTGTCCTTACTGATGTTGCCATAACACCTCACCTGCCCTTACTGATGGTACCATAACACCTCACCTGTCCTTACTATTGGTGCCATAACACCTCACCTGTCCTTACTGATTGTACCATAACACCTCACCTGTCCTTACTGATGGTGCCATAACAACTCACCTGTCCTTACTAATGGTGCCATAACACCTCACCTGTCCTTACTAATGGTGCCATAACACCTCACCTGTCCTTAATAATGGTACCATAACACCTCACCTGTCCTTACTAATGGTGCCATAACACCTCACCTGTCCTTACTAATGGTGCCATAACACCTCACCTGTCCTTACTGATGGTCCCATAACACTTCACCTGTCCTTGCTGATGGTGCCATGACAGCTCACCTGTCCTTACAGATGGTGCCATGACACCTCACCTGTCCTTACTGATGGTGCCATAACACCTCACCTGTCCTAACTGATAGTGTCATAACACCACACCTGTCCTTACTGATGGTACCATAACACCTCACCTGTCCTTACTGATGGTACCTTAACACCTCACATGTCCTTACTGATGATGCCATAACACCACACCTGTCCTTACTGATGGTACCATAACACCTCACCTGTCCTTACTGATGGTGTCATAACACCTCACCTGTCCTTACTGATTGTGCCATAACACCTCACCTGTCCTTACTAATTATGCCATAACAGCTCACCTGTCCTTACTGATGGTACCATAACACCTCACCTGTCCTTACTAATGGTGCCATAACACCTTACCTGTCCTTACTGATGGTACCATAAAACCTCACCTGTCCTTACTGATGGTGCCATAACACCTCACCTGTCGTTACTGATGGTGCCATAACACCTCACCTGTCCTTACTGATGGTGCCATAACACCTCACCTGTCCTTACTAATTGTGCCATAATACCTCACCTGTCCTTACTGATGGTGCCATAACAACTCACCCGTTCTTACTAATGGTGCCATAACACCTCACCTGTCTTTACTCTTGGGGCCATAACAACTCATCTGTACTTACTGATGGTGCCATAACACTTCACCTGTCCTTACTGATGGTGCCATAACACCCCACCTCTCCTTACTAATGGTGCCATAATACCTCACCTGTCCTTACTGATGGTGCCCTAACAACTCACCTGTCCTTTCTAATGGTGCCATAACACTTCACCTGACCTTACTATTGGTGCCATAACACATCACCTGTCCTTACTGATGGTACCATAACACCTCACCTGTCCTTACTATTGGTGCCATAACACCTCACCTGTCCTTACTAATGGTGCCTTAACACCTCAACTGTCCTTACCGATTGTGCCATAATACCTCACCTGTCCTTACTGATGGTACCATAACACCTCACCTATCCTTACTATTGGTACAATAACACCTCACCTGTCCTTACAGATGGTGCCATAACACCTCACCTGTCCTTACTAATGGTACCATAAAAGCTCAGATGTCCTTACTGATCGTGCCATAACACCTCACCTGTCCTTACTGATGTTGCCATAACACCTCACCTGTCCTTACTGATTGTGCCATAACACCTCACCTGTCCTTACTGATGGTACCATAACACCGCACCTGTCCTTACTAATGGTACCATAAAAGCTCACATGTCCTTACTAATGGTGCCATAACACCTCACCTGTCCTTACACTTGGGGCCATAACAACTCACCTGTGCTTACTGATGGTGCCATAACACCTCACCTGTCCTTACTGATGGTGCCATAACACCTCACCTGTCCTTACTGATGTTGCCAAAACACCTCACCTGTCCTTACTGATGGTACCATAACACCTCACCTGTCCTTACTGATGGTGCCATAACACCTCACCTGTCCTTACTGATGGTCCAATAACACCTCACCTGTCCTTGCTGATCGTGCCATGACACCTCACCTGTCCTTACTGATGGTGCCATGACACATCACCTGTCCTTACTAATGGTGCCATAACACCTCACCTGTCCATACTAATGGTGCATTAACAACTCACATGTCCTTACTATTGGTGCCATAACACCTCACCTGTCCTTAGTGATGGTACCATAACACGTCACCTGTCCTTACTATTGGTGCCATAACACCTCACCTGTCCTTACTATTGGTGCCATAACACCTCACCTGTCCTTACTGATCGTGCCATAACATCTCACCTGTCCTTACTGATGGTACCATAACACCTCACCTGTCCTTACTGATGATACCTTAACACCTCACCTGTCCTTACTGATGGTGCCATAACACCTCACCTGTCCTTACTAATGGTGCCATAACAACTCACCTGTCCTTACTGATGGTACCATAACACCTCACCTGTCCTTACTGATGATACCTTAACACCTCACCTGTCCTTACTGATCGTGCCATAACACCTCACCTGTCCTTACTAATGGTGCCATAACACCTCACCTGTCCTTACTGATGATACCTTAACACCTCACCTGTCCTTACTGATGGTGCCATAACACCTCATCTGTCCTTACTGATGGTGCCATAACAACTCACCTGTCCTTACTGATGGTGCCATAACACCTCACCTGTCCTTACTGATGGTGCCATAACACCTCACCTGTCCTTACTGATGGTGCCATAACACCTCACCTGTCCTTACTGATGGTGCCATAATATCTCACCTGTCCTTACTGATGGTACCATAACACCTCACCTATCCTTACTATTGGTACCATAACACCTCACCTGTCCTTACTATTGGTGCCATAACACCTCACCTGTCCTTACTATTGGTGCCATAATACTTCACCTGTCCTTACTGATGGTGCCATAACAACTCACCTGTCCTTACTGATGGTGCCATAACACCTCACCTGTCCTTACTGATGGTACCATAACACCTCACCTGTCCTTACTATTGGTGCCATAACACCTCACCTGTCCTTACTATTGGTGCCATAATACTTCACCTGTCCTTACTGATGGTGCCATAACAACTCACCTGTCCTTACTAATGGTGCCATAACACCTCACCTGTCCTTACTATTGGTGCCATAACAACTCACCTGTCCTTACTGATGGTGCCATATCACCTCACCTGTCCTTACTGATGGTGCCGTAACACCTCACCTGTCCTTACTGATGGTGCCATAACACCTCACCTGTCCTTACTAATGGTGCCATAACAACTCACCTGTCGTTATTAATGGTGTCATAACACCTCACATGTCCTTACTATTGGTGCCATAACACCTCACCTGTCCTTACTATTGGTGCCATAACACCTCATCTGTCCTTACTGATGGTGCCATAACACATCACCTGTCCTTACTAATGGTGCCATAACACCTCACCTGTCCTGACTATTGGTGCCATAACACATCACCTGTCCTTACTAATGGTGCCATAACACCTCACCTGTCCTTACTGATGGTGCCATAACACCTCACCTGTCCTTACTGATGGTGCCATAACACCTCACCTGTCCTTACTGATGGTGCCATAACACCTCACCTGTCCTTACTGATGGTGCCATAACACATCACCTGTCCTTACTGATGGTGCCATAACACATCACCTGTCCTTACTGATGGTGCCATAACACATCACCTGTCCTTACTGATGGTGCCATAACACATCACCTGTCCTTACTAATGGTGCCATAACACATCACCTGTCCTTACTGATGGTGCCATAACACATCACCTGTCCTTACTGATGGTGCCATAACACATCACCTGTCCTTACTGATGGTGCCATAACACATCACCTGTCCTTACTAATGGTGCCATAACACATCACCTGTCCTTACTGATGGTGCCATAACACATCACCTGTCCTTACTAATGGTGCCATAACACATCACCTGTCCTTACTGATGGTGCCATAACACATCACCTGTCCTTACTAATGGTGCCATAACACATCACCTGTCCTTACTAATGGTGCCATAACACATCACCTGTCCTTACTGATGGTGCCATAACACATCACCTGTCCTTACTAATGGTGCCATAACACATCACCTGTCCTTACTGATGGTGCCATAACACATCACCTGTCCTTACTGATGGTGCCATAACACCTCACCTGTCCTTACTGATGGTGCCAAAACAACTCACCTGTCCTTACTGATGGTGCCATAACACCTCACCTGTCTTTACTGATGGTGCCATAACACCTCACCTGTCCTTACTGATGGTGCCATAACACATCACCTGTCCTTACTGATGGTGCCATAACACATCACCTGTCCTTACTGATGGTGCCATGACACATCACCTGTCCTTACTGATCGTGCCATAACACCTCACCTGTCCTGACTATTGGTGCCATAACACCTCACCTGTCCTTACTGATGGTGCCATGACACATCACCTGTCCTTACTGATCGTGCCATAACACATCACCTGTCCTTACTGATGGTGCCATGACACATCACCTGTCCTTACTGATCGTGCCATAACACCTCACCTGTCCTGACTATTGGTGCCATAACACCTCACCTGTCCTTACTGATGGTGCCAAAACAACTCACCTGTCCTGACTATTGGTGCCATAACACCTCACCTGTCCTTACTATTGGTGCCATAACACCTCATCTGTCCTTACTGATGGTGCCAAAACAACTCACCTGTCCTTACTGATGGTGCCATAACACATCACCTGTCCTTACTGATGGTGCCATGACACATCACCTGTCCTTACTGATCGTGCCATAACACCTCACCTGTCCTGACTATTGGTGCCATAACACCTCACCTGTCCTTACTGATGGTGCCAAAACAACTCACCTGTCCTGACTATTGGTGCCATAACACCTCACCTGTCCTTACTATTGGTGCCATAACACCTCATCTGTCCTTACTGATGGTGCCAAAACAACTCACCTGTCCTTACTGATGGTGCCATAACACATCACCTGTCCTTACTGATGGTGCCATGACACATCACCTGTCCTTACTGATCGTGCCATAACACCTCACCTGTCCTGACTATTGGTGCCATAACACCTCACCTGTCCTTACTGATGGTGCCAAAACAACTCACCTGTCCTGACTATTGGTGCCATAACACCTCACCTGTCCTTACTATTGGTGCCATAACACCTCATCTGTCCTTACTGATGGTGCCAAAACAACTCACCTGTCCTTACTGATGGTGCCATAACACATCACCTGTCCTTACTGATGGTGCCATGACACATCACCTGTCCTTACTGATCGTGCCATAACACCTCACCTGTCCTTACTGATCGTGCCATAACACCTCACCTGTCCTTACTGATGGTGCCATAACACATCACCTGTCCTTACTGATCGTGCCATAACACCTCACCTGTCCTTACTGATGGTGCCATAACAACTCACCTGTCCTTACTAATGGTGCCATAACACCTCACCTGTCCTTACTATTGGTGCCATAACACCTCACCTGTCCTTACTGATGGTGCCATAACACCTCACCTGTCCTTACTGATGTTGCCATAACACCTCACCTGTCCTTACTGATGGTGCCATAACACCTCACCTGTCCTTACTGATGGTGCCATAACAACTCACCTGTCCTTACTGATGTTGCCATAACACCTCACCTGTCCTTACTAATGGTGTCATAACAGATTACCTCTACTTACTGATGGTGCCATAACACCTCACCTGTCCTTACTGATTGTACCATAACACCTCACCTGTCCTTACTGATGGTGCCATAACAACTCACCTGTCCTTACTAATGGTGCCATAACACCTCACCTGTCTTTACTAATGGTGCCATAACACCTCACCTGTCTTTACTGATGGTACCATAACACCTCACCTGTCTTACTAATGGTGCCATAACACCTCACCTGTCCTTACTAATGGTGCCATTACACCTCACCTGTCCTTACTGATGGTACCATACCACCTCACCTGTCCCTACTAATGGTGCATTAACAACTCACCTGTCCTTACTGATGATGCAATAACACCTCACCCGTCCTTACTGATGGTACCATAACACCTCACCTGTCCTTACTGATGGTACCATAACACCTCACCTGTCCTTACTAATGGTGCCATTACACCCCACCTGTCCTTACTGATGGTACCATAACACCTCACCTGTCTTACTAATGGTGCCATAACACCTCACCTGTCTTACTAATGGTGCCATAACACCTCACCTGTCCTTACTAATGGTGCCATTACACCCCACCTGTCCTTACTGATGGTACCATAACACCTCACCTGTCTTACTAATGGTGCCATAACACCTCACCTGTCTTACTAATGGTGCCATAACACCTCACCTGTCCTTACTAATGGTGCCATAACAACTCACCTGTCCTTACTAATGGTGCCATTACACCCCACCTGTCCTTACTGATGGTACCATAACACCTCACCTGTCCTTACTAATGGTACCATAACACCTCACCTGTCTTACTAATGGTGCCATAACACCTCACCTGTCCTTACTAATGGTGCCATTACACCTCACCTGTCCTTACTGATGGTACCATACCACCTCACCTGTCCCTACTAATGGTGCATTATCAACTCACATGTCCTTCCTGATGATGCAATAACACCTCACCTGTCCTTACTGATGGTGCCATAACACCTCACCTGTCCTTACTGATGGTACCATAACACCTCACCTGTCCTTACTGATGTTGCCATAACACCTCACCTGTCCTTACTGATGGTGCCATAACACCTCACCTGTCCTTACTAATGGTACCATAACACATCACCTGTCCTTACTAATGGTACCATAAAAGCTCAGATGTCCTTACTAATGATGACATAACACCTCACCTGTCCTTACTGATGGTGCCATAACACCTCACCTGTCCTTACTGATGGTGCCATAACAACTCACCTGTCCTTACTGATGTTGCCATAACACCTCACCTGTCCTTACTGATGGTACCATAACACCTCACCTGTCCTTACTATTGGCGCCATAACACCTCACCTGTGCATACTGATGGTGCCATAACACCTCACCTGTCCTTACTGATGGTGCCGTAACACCTCACCTATCCTTACTAATGGTGCCATAAAACCTCACCTGTCCTTACTAATGGTGCCATAACACTTCACCTGTCCTTACTGATGGTGCCATAACATCTCACCTGCTCTTAATAATGGTGCCATAATACTTCACCTGTCCTTACTGATGGTGCCATAACACCTCACCTGACCTTACTATTGGTGCCATAATAACTCACCTGTCCTTACAGATGGTGCCATAACACCTCACCTGTCCTTACTAATGGTGCCATAATACCTCACCTGTCCTTACTGATGGTGCCATAACAACTCACCTGTCCTTACTAATGGTGCCATAACACCTCACCTGTCCTTACTAATGGTGCCATAACACCTCACCTGTCATTACTAATGGTACCATAACCCCTCAACTGTCCTTACTAATGGTGCCATAACACCTCACCTGTCCTTACTAATGGTGCCATACCACCTCACCTGTCCCTACTAATGGTGCATTAACAACTCACCTGTCCTTACTGATGATGCTATAACACCTCACCTGTCATTACTGATGGTACCATAACACCTCACCTGTCCTTACTAATGGTGCATTAACAACTCACCTGTCCTTACTGATTGCGCCATAACACCTCACCTGTCCTTACTGATGGTGCCATAAAAACTCACCTGTCCTTACTAATGGTACCATAATACCTCACCTGTCCTTACCAATGGTGCCATAACACCTCACCTGTCCTTACTAATGGTGCATTAACAACTCACCTGTCCTTACTGATTGCGCCATAACACCTCACCTGTCCTTACTGATGGTGCCATAAAAACTCACCTGTCCTTACTAATGGTACCATAATACCTCACCTGTCCTTACTATTGGTGCCATAACACCTCACCTGTCCTTACTAATGGTGCCATAATACCTCACCTGTCCTTACTGATGGTGCCATAACAACTCACCTGTCGTTATTAATGGTGCCATAACACCTCACATGTCCTTACTATTGGTGCCATAACACCTCACCTGTCCTTACTGATGATACCATAACACTTCACCTGTCCTTACTATTGGTGCCATAACACCTCACCTGTCCTTACTAATGTTACCTTAACACCTCACCTGTCCTTACTGATGGTGCCATAACACCTCACCTGTCCTTACTGATGGTACCATAACACCTCACCTGTCCTTACTAATGGTACCATAAAACCTGAAAGGTCCTTACTAATGGTGCCATAACACCTCACCTGTCCTTACTGATGGTGCCATAAAGACTCACCTGTCCTTACTAATGGTGCCATAACACGTCACCTGTCCTTACTATTGGTGCCATAACACCTCACCTGTCCTTACTGATGGTGTCATAACAGATTACCTCTACTTACTGATGGTGCCATAACACCTCACCTGTCCTTACTGATTGTACCATAACACCTCACCTGTCCTTACTGATGGTGCCATAACAACTCACCTGTCCTTACTAATGGTGTCATAACAGATTACCTCTACTTACTGATGGTGCCATAACACCTCACCTGTCCTTACTGATTGTACCATAACACCTCACCTGTCCTTACTGATGGTGCCATAACAACTCACCTGTCCTTACTAATGGTGCCATAACACCTCACCTGTCCTTACTAATGGTGCCATAACCCCTCACCTGTCTTTACTGATGGTACCATAACACCTCACCTGTCCTTACTAATGGTGCCATAACACCTCACCTGTCCTTACTAATGGTGCCATTACACCTCACCTGTCCTTACTGATGGTACCATACCACCTCACCTGTCCCTACTAATGGTGCATTAACAACTCACCTGTCCTTACTGATGATGCAATAACACCTCACCTGTCCTTACTGATGGTACCATAACACCTCACCTGTCGTTACTGATGGTACCATAACACCTCACCTGTCCTTACTGATGGTGCCATAACATCTCACCTGCTCTTAATAATGGTGCCATAATACTTCACCTGTCCTTACTGATGGTGCCATAACAACTCACCTGTCCTTACTAATGGTGCCATAACACCTCACCTGTCCTTACTATTGGTGCCATAATAACTCACCTGTCCTTACTGATGGTGCCATAACACCTCACCTGTCCTTACTAATGGTGCTATAATACCTCACCTGTCCATACTGATGGTGCCATAACAACTCACCTGTCCTTACTAATGGTGCCATAACACCTCACCTGTACTTACTAATGGTGCCATAACACCTCACCTGTCATTACTAATGGTACCATAACCCCTCAACTGTCCTTACTAATGGTGCCATAACACCTCACCTCTCCTTACTAATGGTGCCATAACACCTCACCTGTCCTTACTGATGGTGCCATAACAACTCACCTGTCGTTACTAATGGTGCCATAACACCTCACCTGTCCTTACTCTTGGGGCCATAACAACTCACCTGTCCTTACTGATGGTGCCATAACACCTCACCTGTCCTTACTGATGGTGCCATAACACCTCACCTGTCCTTACTGATGGTGCCATAACACCTCACCTGTCCTGACTGATGGTACCATAACACCTCACCTGTCCTTACTATTGGTGCCATAACACCTCACCTGTGCATACTGATGGTGCCATAACACCTCACCTGTCCTTACTGATGGTGCCGTAACACCTCACCTGTCCTTACTAATGGTGCCATAAAACCTCACCTGTCCTTACTAATGGTGCCATAACACCTCACCTGTCCTTACTGATGGTGCCATAACATCTCACCTGCTCTTAATAATGGTGCCATAATACTTCACCTGTCCTTACTGATGGTGCCATAACAACTCACCTGTCCTTAACTAATGGTGCCATGACACCTCACCTGTCCTTACTATTGGTGCCATAATAACTCACCTGTCCTTACTGATGGTGCCATAACACCTCACCTGTCCTTACTAATGGTGCCATAATACCTCACCTGTCCATACTGATGGTGCCATAACAACTCACCTGTCCTTACTAATGGTGCCATAACACCTCACCTGTCCTTACTAATGCTGCCATAACTCCTCACCTGTCATTACTAATGGTACCATAACTCCTCACCTGTCCTTACTGATGGTGCCATAACACCTCACCTGTCCTCACTGATGATGCAATAACACTTCACCTGTCATTACTGATGGTGCCATAACACCTCACCTGTCCTTACTGATGGTGCCATAACACCTCACCTGTCCGTACTGATGGTACCATAACACATCACCTGTCCTTACTAATGGTACCATAAAAGCTCACATGTCCTTACTAATGGTGCCATAACACCTCACCTGTCCTTAATGATTGTGCCATAACACCTCACCTGTCCTTACTGATGGTGCCATAACACCTCACCTGTCCTTACTCTTGGGGCCATAACAACTCACCTGTCCTTACTGATGGTGCCATAACACCTTACCTGTCCTTACTGATGGTGCCATAACACCTCACCTGTCCTTACTGATATTGCCATAACACTTCACCTGTCCTTACTGATGGTACCATAACACCTCACCTGTCATTACTATTGGTGCCATAACACCTCACCTGTGCATACTGATGGTGCCATAACACCTCACCTGTCCTTACTGATGGTGCCGTAACACCTCACCTGTCCTTACTAATGGTGCCATAAAACCTCACCTGTCCTTACTAATGGTGCCATAACACCTCACCTGTCCTTACTGATGGTGCCATAACATCTCACCTGCTCTTAATAATGGTGCCATAATACTTCACCTGTCCTTACTGATGGTGCCATAACAACTCACCTGTCCTTACTAATGGTGCCATAACACCTCACCTGTCCTTACTATTGGTGCCATAATAACTCACCTGTCCTTACTGATGGTGCCATAACACCTCACCTGTCCTTACTAATGGTGCCATAATACCTCACCTGTCCTTACTGATGGTGCCATAACAACTCACCTGTCCTTACTAATGGTGCCATAACACCTCACATGTCCTTACTGATGGTGCCATAACACCTCACCTGTCCTTACTAATGGTGCCATAATACCTCACCTGTCCTTACTGATGGTGCCATAACAACTCACCTGTCCTTACTAATGGTGCCATAACACCTCACTTGTACTTACTAATGGTGCCATACCACCTCACCTGTCCCTACTAATGGTGCATTAACAACTCACCTGTCCTTACTGATGATGCAATAACACCTCACCTGTCATTACTGATGGTACCATAACACCTCACCTGTCCTTACTAATGGTGCATTAACAACTCACCTGTCCTTACTGATTGCGCCATAACACCTCACCTGTCCTTACTGATGGTGCCATAAAAACTCACCTGTCCTTACTAATGGTACCATAATACCTCACCTGTCCTTACTAATGGTGCCATAACGCCTCACCTGTCCTTACTAATGGTGCCATTACACCTCACCTGTCCTTACTGATGGTACCATACCACCTCACCTGTCCCTACTAATGGTGCATTAACAACTCACCTGTTCTTACTGATGATGCAATAACACCTCACCTGTCCTTACTGATGGTACCATAACACCTCACCTGTCCTTACTGATAGTACCATAACACCTCACCTGTCCTTACTAATGGTGCCATTACACCTCACCTGTCCTTACTGATGGTACCATACCACCTCACCTGTCCCTTCTAATGGTGCATTATCAACTCACCTGTCCTTACTGATGATGCAATAACACCTCACCTGTCCTTACTGATGGTGCCATAACACCTCACCTGTCCTTACTGATGGTACCATATCACCTCAACTGTCCTTACTGATGTTGCCATAACACCTCACCTGTCCTTACTGATGGTGCCATAACACCTCACCTGTCCTTACTGATGGTACCATAACACCTCACCTGTCCATACTATTGGTGCCATAATACCTCACCTGTCCTTACTATTGGTGCCATAACACCTCACCTGTCCTTACTGATCGTGCCATAACACCTCACCTGTCCTTACTGATGGTACCATATCACCTCAACTGTCCTTACTGATGTTGCCATAACACCTCACCTGTCCTTACTGATGGTGCCATAACACCTCACCTGTCCTTACTGATGGTACCATAACACCTCACATGTCCTTACTATTTGTGCCATAACACCTCACCTGTCCTTACTGATGGTACCATAACACCTCACCTGTCCTTACTAATGGTGCCATAATACCTCACCTGTCCTTACTGATGGTGCCATAACACCTCACATGTCCTTACTATTGGTGCCATAACACCTCACCTGTCCTTACTGATGATACCATAACACGTCACCTGTCCTTACTATTGGTGCCATAACACCTCACCTGTCCTTACTATTGGTGCCATAACACCTCACCTGTCCTTACTGATCGTGCCATAACACCTCACCTGTCCTTACTAATGGTGCCATAACACCTCACCTGTCCTTACTGATGATACCTTAACACCTCACCTGTCCTTACTGATGGTGCCATAAAGACTCACCTGTCCTTACTGATGGTGCCATAACAACTCACCTGTCCTTACTGATGGTGCCATAACAACTCACCTGTCCTTACTATTGGTGCCATAACACCTCACCTGTCCTTACTGATGATACCATAACACCTCACCTGTCCTTACTGATGGTACCATAACACCTCATCTGTCCTTACTATTGGTGCCATAACACCTCACCTGTCCTTACTGATGGTGCAATAACAACTCACCTGTCCTTACTGATGGTGCCATAACAACTCACCTGTCCTTACTATTGGTGCCATAACACCTCACCTGTCCTTACTGATGGTGCCATAACAACTCACCTGTCCTTACTGATGGTGCCATAACAACTCACCTGTCCTTACTATTGGTGCCATAACACCTCACCTGTCCTTACTGATTGTACCATAACACCTCACCTGTCCTTACTGATGGTGCCATAACAACTCACCTGTCCTTACTAATGGTGCCATAACAACTCACCTGTCCTTACTAATGGTGCCATAACACCTCACCTGTCTTTACTGATGGTACCATAACACCTCACCTGTCCTTTCTAATGGTGCCATAACACCTCACCTGTCCTTACTAATGGTGCCATTACACCTCACCTGTCCTTACTGATGGTACCATACCACCTCCCCTGTCCCTACTAATGGTGCATTAACAACTCACCTGTTCTTACTGATGATGCAATAACACCTCACGTGTCCTTACTGATGGTGCCATAACACCTCAACTGTCCTTACTGATGTTGCCATAACACCTCACCTGTCCCTACTAATGGTGCATTATCAACTCACCTGTCCTTACTGATGATGCAATAACACCTCACCTGTCCTTACTGATGGTACCATAACACCTCAACTGTCCTTACTGATGTTGCCATAACACCTCACCTGTCCTTACTGATGGTACCATAACACCTCAACTGTCCTTACTGATGTTGCCATAACACCTCACCTGTCCTTACTGATGGTACCATAACACCTCAACTGTCCTTACTGATGTTGCCATAACACCTCACCTGTCCTTACTGATGGTACCATAACACCTCAACTGTCCTTACTGATGTTGCCATAACACCTCACCTGTCCTTACTGATGGTGCCATAACACCTCACCTGTCCTTACTGATGGTACCATAACACATCACCTGTCCTTACTAATGGTACCATAAAAGCTCACATGTCCTTACTAATGGTGCCATAACACCTCACCTGTCTTTACTGATGGTCCAAAAACACCTCACCTGTCCTTACTGATGGTGCCATAACACCTCCCCTGTCCTTACTGATGGTGCCATAACAACTCACCTGTCCGTACTAATGGTGCCATAACACCTCACCTGTCATTACTAATGGTACCATAACCCCTCAACTGTCCTTACTAATGGTGCCATAACACCTCACCTGTCCTTACTGATGGTGCCATAATGACTCACCTGTCCTTACTAATGGTGCCATAACATCTCACCTGTCCTTACTATTGGTGCCATAACACCTCACCTGTCCTTACTGATGGTGCCATAACACCTCACCTGTCCTTACTGATGGTGCCATAACACCTCACCAGTCCTTACTGATGTTGCCTTAACACCTCACCTGTCCTTACTAATGATACAATAACACCTCATCTGTCCTTACTATTGGTGCCATAACACCTCACCTGTCCTTACTGATGGTGCAATAACAACTCACCTGTCCTTACTAATGGTGTCATAACAGATTACCTCTACTTACTGATGGTGCCATAACACCTCACCTGTCCTTACTGATTGTACCATAACACCTCACCTGTCCTTACTGATGGTGCCATAACAACTCACCTGTCCTTACTAATGGTGCCATAACACCTCACCTGTCCTTACTAATGGTGCCATAACACCTCACCTGTCCTTACTAATGGTGCCATTACACCTCACCTGTCCTTACTGATGGTACCATACCACCTCACCTGTCCCTACTAATGGTGCATTAACAACTCACCTGTCCTTACTGATGATGCAATAACACCTCACCTGTCTTTACTGATGGTACCATAACACCTCACCTGTCCTTACTGATGGTGCCATTACACCTCAACTGTCCTTACTGATGGTGCCATAACACCTCAACTGTCCTTACTGATGTTGCCATAACACCTCACCTGTCCTTACTGATGGTGCCATAACACCTCACCTGTCCTTACTGATGGTACCATAACACATCACCTGTCCTTACTAATGGTACCATAAAAGCTCACATGTCCTTACTAATGGTGCCATAACACCTCACCTGTCCTTACTGATGGTCCAAAAACACCTCACCTGTCCTTACTGATGGTGCCATAACACCTCACCTGTCCTTACTGATGGTGCCATAACAACTCACCTGTCCTTACTAATGGTGCCATAACACCTCACCTGTCCTTACTCTTGGGGCCATAACAACTCACCTGTCCTTACTGATGGTGCCATAACACCTCACCTGTCCTTACTGATGTTGCCATAACACCTCACCTGTCCTGACTGATGGTACCATAACACCTCACCTGTCCTTACTATTGGTGCCATAACACCTCACCTGTGCATACTGATGGTGCCATAACACCTCACCTGTCCTTACTGATGGTGCCGTAACACCTCACCTGTCCTTACTAATGGTGCCATAAAACCTCACCTGTCCTTACTAATGGTGCCATAACACCTCACCTGTCCTTACTGATGGTGCCATAACATCTCACCTGCTCTTAATAATGGTGCCATAATACTTCACCTGTCCTTACTGATGGTGCCATAACAACTCACCTGTCCTTACTGATGGTGCCATAACACCTCACCTGTCCTTACTAATGGTGCCATAATACCTCACCTGTCCATACTGATGGTGCCATAACAACTCACCTGTCCTTACTAATGGTGCCATAACACCTCACCTGTCCTTACTAATGGTGCCATAACACCTCACCTGTCATTCCTAATGGTACCATAACCTCTCAACTGTCCTTACTAATGGTGCCATAACACCTCACCTGTCCTTACTAATGGTGCATTAACAACTCACCTGTCCTTACTGATGATGCAATAACACCTCACCTGTCATTACTGATGGTGCCATAACACCTCACCTGTCCCTACTAATGGTGCATTAACAACTCACCTGTCCTTACTGATGATGCAATAACACCTCACCTGTCATTACTGATGGTGCCATAACACCTCACCTGTCCTTACTAATGGTGCATTAACAACTCACCTGTCCTTACTGATTGCGCCATAACACCTCACCTGTCCTTACTGATGGTGCCATAAAAACTCACCTGTCCTTACTAATGGTGCCATAACACCTCACCTGTCCTTACTGATGGTACCATAACACCTCACCTGTCCATACTATTGGTGCCATAACACCTCACCTGTCCTTACTGATGGTGCCATAACAACTCACCTGTCGTTATTAATGGTGCCATAACACCTCACTTGTCCTTACTGATGATACCATAACACGTCACCTGTCCTTATTATTGGTGCCATAACACCTCACCTGTCCTTACTATTGGTGCCATAACACCTCACCTGTCCTTACTGATTGTGCCATAACACCTCACCTGTCCTTACTGATGGTACCATAACACCTCACCTGTCCTTACTGATGTTACCTTAACACCTCACCTGTCCTTACTGATGGTGCCATAACACCTCACCTGTCCTTACTGATGGTACCATAACACCTCACCTGTCCTTACTAATGGTACCATAAAACCTGAAAGGTCCTTACTAATGGTGCCATAACACCTCACCTGTCCTTACTGATGGTGCCATAACACCTCACCTGTCCTTACTGATGGTGCCATAAAGACTCACCTGTCCTTACTAATGGTGCCATAACACCTCACCTGTCCTTACTATTGGTGCCATAACACCTCACCTGTCCTTACAGATGGTGCCATAACACCTCACCTGTCCTTACTGATGGTGCCATAACACCTCACCTGTCCTTACTGATGGTACCATAACACCTCACCTGTCCTTACTAATGGTGCATTAACAACTCACCTGTCCTTACTGATTGCGCCATAACACCTCACCTGTCCTTACTGATGGTGCCATAAAAACTCACCTGTCCTTACTAATGGTACCATAATACCTCACCTGTCCTTACTATTGGTGCCATAACACCTCATCTGTCCTTACTGATGGTGCCATAACACCTCACCTGTCCTTACTGATGGTACCATAACACCTCACCTGTCCATACTATTGGTGCCATAACACCTCACATGTCCTTACTATTGGTGCCATAACACCTCACCTGTCCTTACTGATGATACCATAACACGTCACCTGTCCTTATTATTGGTGCCATAACACCTCACCTGTCCTTACTATTGGTGCCATAACACCTCACCTGTCCTTACTGATTGTGCCATAACACCTCACCTGTCCTTACTGATGGTGCCATAACAACTCACCTGTCCTTACTAATGGTACCATAACCCCTCAACTGTCCTTACTAATGGTGCCATAACACCTCACCTGTCCTTACTAATGGTGCCATACCACCTCACCTGTCCCTACTAATGGTGCATTAACAACTCACCTGTCCTTACTGATGATGCAATAACACCTCACCTGCCATTACTGATGGTGCCATAACACCTCACCTGTCCTTACTAATGGTGCATTAACAACTCACCTGTCCTTACTGATTGCACCATAACACCTCACCTGTCCTTACTGATGGTGCCATAAAAACTCACCTGTCCTTACTAATGGTACCATAATACCTCACCTGTCCTTACTAATGGTGCCATAACACCTCACCTGTCCTTACTGATGGTACCATAACACCTCACCTGTCCATACTATTGGTGCCATAACACCTCACCTGTCCTTACTGATGGTACCATAACACCTCACCTGTCCTTACTAATGGTGCCATTACACCTCACCTGTCCTTACTGATGGTACCATACCACCTTACCTGTCCCTACTAATGGTGCATTATCAACTCACCTGTCCTTACTGATGATGCAATAACACCTCACCTGTCCTTAATGATGGTGCCATAACACCTCACCTGTCCTTACTGATGGTGCCATAACACCTCACCTGTCCTTACTAATGGTACCATAAAAGCTCACATGTCCTTACTAATGGTGCCATAACACCTCACCTGGACTTACTGATGGTCCAAAAACACCTCACCTGTCCTTACTGATGGTGCCATAACAACTCACCTGTCCTTACTAATGGTGCCATAACACCTCACCTGTCCTTACTCTTGGGGCCATAACAACTCACCTGTCCTTACTGATGGTGCCATAACACCTCACCTGTCCTTACTGATGGTGCCATAACACCTCACCTGTCCTGACTGATGGTGCCATAACACCTCACCTGTCCTTACTAATGGTGCCATAACACCTCACCTGTCCTTACTATTGGTGCCATAACACCTCACCTGTGCATACTGATGGTGCCATAACATCTCACCTGCTCTTAATAATGGTGCCATAATACTTCACCTGTCCTTACTGATGGTGCCATAACAACTCACCTGTCCTTACTAATGGTGCCATAACACCTCACCTGTCCTTACTGATGGTGCCATAACACCTCACCTGTCCTTACTAATGGTGCCATAATACCTCACCTGTCCATACTGATGGTGCCATAACACCTCACCTGTCCTTACTAATGGTGCCATAACACCTCACCTGTCCTTACTAATGGTGCCATACCACCTCACCTGTCCCTACTAATGGTGCACTAACAACTCACCTGTCCTTACTGATGATGCAATAACACCTCACCTGTTATTACTGATGGTGCCATAACACCTCACCTGTCCTTACTAATGGTGCATTAACAACTCACCTGTCCTTACTGATTGCGCCATAACACCTCACCTGTCCTTACTGATGGTGCCATAAAAACTCACATGTCCTTACTAATGGTACCATAATACCTCACCTGTCCTTACTAATGGTGCCATAACACCTCACCTGTCCTTACTATTGGTGCCATAACACCTCACCTGTCCTTACTGATGGTGCCATAAAAACTCACATGTCCTTACTAATGGTACCATAATACCTCACCTGTCCTTACTAATGGTGCCATAACACCTCACCTGTCCTTACTATTGGTGCCATAACACCTCACCTGTCCTTACTGATGGTACCATAACACCTCACCTGTCCATACTATTGGTGCCATAACACCTCACCTGTCCTTACTAATGGTGCCATAATACCTCACCTGTCCTTACTAATGGTGCCATAACACCTCACCTGTCCTTACTATTGGTGCCATAACACCTCACATGTCCTTACTATTGGTGCCATAACACCTCACCTGTCCTTACTGATGATACCATAACACGTCACCTGTCCTTATTATTGGTGCCATAACACCTCACCTGTCCTTACTATTGGGGCCATAACACCTCACCTGTCCTTACTGATTGTGCCATAACACCTCACCTGTCCTTACTGATGGTACCATAACACCTCACCTGTCCTTACTGATGGTGCCATAACACCTCACCTGTCCTTACTAATGGTGCCATAATACCTCACCTGTCCTTACTAATGGTGCCATAACACCTCACCTGTCCTTACTATTGGTGCCATAACACCTCACATGTCCTTACTATTGGTGCCATAACACCTCACCTGTCCTTACTGATGATACCATAACACGTCACCTGTCCTTATTATTGGTGCCATAACACCTCACCTGTCCTTACTATTGGGGCCATAACACCTCACCTGTCCTTACTGATTGTGCCATAACACCTCACCTGTCCTTACTGATGGTACCATAACACCTCACCTGTCCTTACTGATGGTGCCATAACACATCACCTGTCCTTACTAATGGTGCCATAATACCTCACCTGTCCTTACTAATGGTACCATAACCCCTCAACTGTCCTTACTAATGGTGCCATAACACCTCACCTGTCCTTACTAATGGTGCCATACCACCTCACCTGTCCCTACTAATGGTGCATTAACAACTCACCTGTCCTTACTGATGATGCAATAACACCTCACCTGTCCTTACTAATGGTGCATTAACAACTCACCTGTCCTTACTGATTGCACCATAACACCTCACCTGTCCTTACTGATGGTGCCATAAAAACTCACCTGTCCTTACTAATGGTACCATAATACCTCACCTGTCCTTACTAATGGTGCCATAACACCTCACCTGTCCTTACTATTGGTGCCATAACACCTCATCTGTCCTTACTGATGGTGCCATAACACCTCACCTGTCCTTACTGATGGTACCATAACACCTCACCTGTCCTTACTGATGGTACCATAACACATCACCTGTCATTACTAATGGTACCATAACCCCTCAACTGTCCTTACTAATGGTGCCATAACACCTCACCTGTCCTTACTAATGGTGCCATACCACCTCACCTGTCCCTACTAATGGTGCATTAACAACTCACCTGTCCTTACTGATGATGCAATAACACCTCACCTGCCATTACTGATGGTGCCATAACACCTCACCTGTCCTTACTAATGGTGCATTAACAACTCACCTGTCCTTACTGATTGCCCCATAACACCTCACCTGTCCTTACTGATGGTACCATAACACCTCACCTGTCCTTACTGATGGTACCATACCACCTCACCTGTCCCTACTAATGGTGCCATAACACCTCACCTGTCCTTACTGATGGTCCAAAAACACCTCACCTGTCCTTACTGATGGTGCCATAACACCTCACCTGTCCTTACTGATGGTGCCATAACAACTCACCTGTCCTTACTAATGGTGCCATAACACCTCACCTGTCCTTACTCTTGGGGCCATAACAACTCACCTGTCCTTACTGATGGTGCCATAACACCTCACCTGTCCTTACTGATGTTGCCATAACACCTCACCTGTCCTGACTGATGGTACCATAACACCTCACCTGTCCTTACTATTGGTGCCATAACACCTCACCTGTGCATACTGATGGTGCCATAACACCTCACCTGTCCTTACTGATGGTGCCGTAACACCTCACCTGTCCTTACTAATGGTGCCATAAAACCTCACCTGTCCTTACTAATGGTGCCATAACACCTCACCTGTCCTTACTGATGGTGCCATAACATCTCACCTGCTCTTAATAATGGTGCCATAATACTTCACCTGTCCTTACTGATGGTGCCATAACAAATCACCTGTCCTTACTAATGGTGCCATAACAAATCACCTGTCCTTACTAATGGTGCCATAACACCTCACCTGTCCTTACTATTGGTGCCATAATAACTCACCTGTCCTTACTGATGGTGCCATAACACCTCACCTGTCCTTACTAATGGTGCCATAATACCTCACCTGTCCATACTGATGGTGCCATAAGAACTCACCTGTCCTTACTAATGGTGCCATAACACCTCACCTGTCCTTACTAATGGTGCCATAACACCTCACCTGTCATTACTAATGGTACCATAACCCCTCAACTGTCCTTACTAATGGTGCCATAACACCTCACCTGTCCTTACTAATGGTGCCATACCACCTCAGCTGTCCCTACTAATGGTGCATTAACAACTCACCTGTCCTTACTGATGATGCAATAACACCTCACCTGTCATTACTGATTGCGCCATAACACCTCACCTGTCCTTACTGATGGTGCCATAAAAACTCACCTGTCCTTACTAATGGTACCATAATACCTCACCTGTCCTTACTATTGGTGCCATAACACCTCATCTGTCCTTACTGATGGTGCCATAACACCTCACCTGTCCTTACTGATGGTACCATAACACCTCACCTGTCCATACTATTGGTGCCATAACACCTCACCTGTCCTTACTAATGGTGCCATAATACCTCACCTGTCCTTACTGATTGTGCCATAACAACTCACCTGTCGTTATTAATGGTGCCATAACACCTCACATGTCCTTACTGATGGTACCATAACACCTCACCTGTCCTTACTAATGGTGCCATTACACCTCACCTGTCCTTACTGATGGTACCATACCACCTCACCTGTCCAATACTAATGGTGCATTATCAACTCACCTGTCCTTACTGATGATGCAATAACACCTCACCTGTCCTTACTGATGGTGCCATAACACCTCACCTGTCCTTACTGATGGTACCATAACACCTCAACTGTCCTTACTGATGTTGCTATAACACCTCACCTGTCCTTACTGATGGTGCCATAACACCTCACCTGTCCTTACTGATGGTACCATAACACATCACCTGTCCTTACTAGTGGTACCATAAAAGCTCACATGTTCTTACTAATGGTGCCATAACACCTCACCTGTCCTTACTGATGGTCCAAAAACACCTCACCTGTCCTTACTGATGGTGCCATAACACCTCACCTGTCCTTACTGATGGTGCCATAACAACTCACCTGTCCTTACTAATGGTGCCATAACACCTCACCTGTCCTTACTCTTGGGGCCATAACAACTCACCTGTCCTTACTGATGGTGCCATAACACCTCACCTGTCCTGACTGATGGTACCATAACACCTCACCTGTCCTTACTATTGGTGCCATAACACCTCACCTGTGCATACTGATGGTGCCATAACACCTCACCTGTCCTTACTGATGGTGCCGTAACACCTCACCTGTCCTTACTAATGGTGCCATAAAACCTCACCTGTCCTTACTAATGGTGCCATAACACCTCACCTGTCCTTACTGATGGTGCCATAACATCTCACCTGCTCTTAATAATGGTGCCATAATACTTCACCTGTCCTTACTGATGGTGCCATAACAAATCACCTGTCCTTACTAATGGTGCCATAACACCTCACCTGTCCTTACTATTGGTGCCATAATAACTCACCTGTCCTTACTGATGGTGCCATAACACCTCACCTGTCCTTACTAATGGTGCCATAATACCTCACCTGTCCATACTGATGGTGCCATAAGAACTCACCTGTCCTTAATAATGGTGCCATAACACCTCACCTGTCCTTACTAATGGTGCCATAACACCTCACCTGTCATTACTAATGGTACCATAACCCCTCAACTGTCCTTACTAATGGTGCCATAACACCTCACCTGTCCTTACTAATGGTGCCATACCACCTCACCTGTCCCTACTAATGGTGCATTAACAACTCACCTGTCCTTACTGATGATGCAATAACACCTCACCTGTCATTACTGATTGCGCCATAACACCTCACCTGTCCTTACTGATGGTGCCATAAAAACTCACCTGTCCTTACTAATGGTACCATAATACCTCACCTGTCCTTACTAATGGTGCCATAACACCTCACCTGTCCTTACTGATGGTGCCATAACACCTCACATGTCCTTACTGATGGTGCCATAACAACTCACCTGTCGTTATTAATGGTGCCATAACACCTCACATGTCCTTACTATTGGTGCCATAACACCTCACCTGTCCTTACTGATGATACCATAACACGTCACCTGTCCTTATTATTGGTGCCATACCACCTCACCTGTCCTTACTATTGGTGCCATAACACCTCACCTGTCCTTACTGATTGTGCCATAACACCTCACCTGTCCTTACTGATGGTACCATAACACCTCACCTGTCCTTACTGATGGTGCCATAACACATCACCTCTCCTTACTAATGGTGCCATAACACCTCACCTGTCATTACTAATGGTACCATAACCCCTCAACTGTCCTTACTAATGGTGCCATAACACCTCACCTGTCCTTACTAATGGTGCCATACCACCTCACCTGTCCCTACTAATGGTGCATTAACAACTCACCTGTCCTTACTGATGATGCAATAACACCTCACCTGCCATTACTGATGGTGCCACAACACCTCACCTGTCCTTACTAATGGTGCATTAACAACTCACCTGTCCTTACTGATTGCACCATAACACCTCACCTGTCCTTACTGATGGTGCCATAAAAACTCACCTGTCCTTACTAATGGTACCATAATACCTCACCTGTCCTTACTAATGGTGCCATAACACCTCACCTGTCCTTACTGATGGCACCATAACACCTCACCTGTCCTTACTAATGGTACCATAACACCTCACCTGTCCATACTATTGGTGCCATAACACCTCACCTGTCCTTACTGATGGCACCATAACACCTCACCTGTCCTTACTAATGGTACCATAACACCTCACCTGTCCATACTATTGGTGCCATAACACCTCACCTGTCCTTACTGATGGCACCATAACACCTCACCTGTCCTTACTAATGGTACCATAACACCTCACCTGTCCTTACTGATGGCACCATAACACCTCACCTGTCCTTACTAATGGTACCATAACACCTCACCTGTCCATACTATTGGTGCCATAACACCTCACCTGTCCTTACTGATGGCACCATAACACCTCACCTGTCCTTACTAATGGTGCCATTACACCTCACCTGTCCTTACTGATGGCACCATAACACCTCACCTGTCCTTACTAATGGTACCATAACACCTCACCTGTCCATACTATTGGTGCCATAACACCTCACCTGTCCTTACTGATGGCACCATAACACCTCACCTGTCCTTACTAATGGTACCATAACACCTCACCTGTCCATACTATTGGTGCCATAACACCTCACCTGTCCTTACTGATGGCACCATAACACCTCACCTGTCCTTACTAATGGTACCATAACACCTCACCTGTCCATACTATTGGTGCCATAACACCTCACCTGTCCTTACTATTGGTACCATACCACCTCACCTGTCCAATACTAATGGTGCATTATCAACTCACCTGTCCCTACTAATGGTGCCATAACACCTCACCTGTCCTTACTGATGGTGCCATAAAAACTCACCTGTCCTTACTAATGGTACCATAATACCTCACCTGTCCTTACTAATGGTGCCATAACACCTCACCTGTCCTTACTATTGGTGCCATAACACCTCATCTGTCCTTACTGATGGTGCCATAATACCTCACCTGTCCTTACTGATGGTGCCATAACAACTCACCTGTCGTTATTAATGGTGCCATAATACCTCACCTGTCCTTACTGATGGTGCCATAACAACTCACCTGTCGTTATTAATGGTGCCATAACACCTCACCTGTCCTTACTATTGGTGCCATAACACCTCACCTGTCCTTACTGATGATACCATAACACGTCACCTGTCCTTATTATTGGTGCCATAACACCTCACCTGTCCTTACTATTGGTGCCATAACACCTCACCTGTCCTTACTGATTGTGCCATAACACCTCACCTGTCCTTACTGATGGTACCATAACACCTCACCTGTCCTTACTGATGTTACCTTAACACCTCACCTGTCCTTACTGATGGTGCCATAACACCTCACCTGTCCTTACTGATGGTACCATAACACCTCACCTGTCCTTACTAATGGTACCATAAAACCTGAAAGGTCCTTACTAATGGTGCCATAACACCTCACCTGTCCTTACTGATGGTGCCATAACACCTCACCTGTCCTTACTGATGGTGCCATAACACCTCTCCTGTCCTTACTGATGATACAATAACACCTCATCTGTCCTTACTATTGGTGCCATAACAACTCGCCTGTCCTTACTAATTGTGCCATAACACCTCACCTGTCCTTACTAATGGTGCCATAACACCTCACCTGTCCTTACTAATGGTGCCATTGCACCTCACCTGTCCTTACTGATGGTACCATACCACCTCACCTGTCCCTACTAATGGTGCATTAACAACTCACCTGTCCTTACTGATGATGCAATAACACCTCACCTGTCCTTACTGATGGTGCCATAACACCTCACCTGTCCTTACTAATGGTGCATTAACAACTCACCTGTCCTTACTAATGGTGCCATAACACCTCACCTGTCCTTACTGATGGTACCATAACACATCACCTGTCCTTACTAATGGTACCATAAAAGCTCACATGTCCTTACTAATGGTGCCATAACACCTCACCTGTCCTTACTGATGGTCCAAAAACACCTCACCTGTCCTTACTGATGGTGCTATAACACCTCACCTGTCCTTACTGATGGTGCCATAACAACTCACCTGTCCTTACTAATGGTGCCATAACACCTCACCTGTCCTTACTCTTGGGGCCATAACAACTCACCTGTCCTTACTGATGGTGCCATAACACCTCACCTGTCCTTACTGATGGTGCCATAACACCTCACCTGTCCTTACTGATGTTGCCATAACACCTCACCTGTCCTTACTGATGGTACCATAACACCTCACCTGTCCTTACTATTGGTGCCATAACACCTCACCTGTGCATACTGATGGTGCCATAACACCTCACCTGTCCTTATTGATGGTGCCGTAACATCTCACCTGTCCTTACTAATGGTGCCATAACACCTCACCTGTCCTTACTATTGGTGCCATAACAACTCACCTGCCCTTACTGATGGTGCCATAACACATCACCTGTCCTTACTAATGGTGCCATAATACCTCACCTGTCCTTACTGATGGTGCCATAACAACTCACCTGTCCTTACTAATGGTGCCATAACAGCTCACCTGTCATTACTAATGGTACCACAACCCCTCAACTGTCCTTACTAATGGTGCCATAACACCTCACCTGTCCTTACTAATGGTGCATTAACAACTCACCTGTCCTTACTGATGATGCAATAACACCTCACCTGTCCTTACTAATGGTACCACAACCCCTCAACTGTCCTTACTAATGGTACCACAACCCCTCAACTGTCCTTACTGATGGTACCATAACACCTCACCTGTCCTTACTGATGGTACCATAACACCTCACCTGTCCTTACTAATGGTGCATTAACAACTCACCTGTCCTTACTGATTGCACCATAACACCTCACCTGTCCTTACTAATGGTGCCATAACACCTCACCTGTCCTTACTAATGGTGCCATAACACCTCACCTGTCCTTACTGATGGTACCATAACACCTCACCTGTCCTTACTAATGGTGCATTAACAACTCACCTGTCCTTACTGATTGCACCATAACACCTCACCTGTCCTTAATGATGGTGCCATAACACCTCACCTGTCCTTACTAATGGTGCCATAACACCTCACCTGTCCTTACTGATGGTACCATAACACCTCACCTGTCCTTACTAATGGTGCATTAACAACTCACCTGTCCTTACTGATTGCACCATAACACCTCACCTGTCCTTACTGATGGTGCCATAAAAACTCACCTGTCCTTACTAATGGTACCATAATACCTCACCTGTCCTTACTAATGGTGCCATAACACCTCACCTGTCCTTACTATTGGTGCCATAACACCTCATCTGTCCTTACTGATGGTGCCATAACACCTCACCTGTCCATACTATTGGTGCCATAACACCTCACCTGTCCTTACTAATGGTGCCATAATACCTCACCTGTCCTTACTGATGGTGCCATAATACCTCACCTGTCCTTACTAATTGTGCCATAACACCTGACCTGTCCATACTATTGGTGCCATAACACCTCACCTGTCCTTACTAATGGTGCCATAATACCTCACCTGTCCTTACTAATGGTGCCATAATACCTCACCTGTCCTTACTAATTGTGCCATAACACCTGACCTGTCCTTACTAATGGTGCCATAACACCTCACCTGTCCTTACTAATGGTGCCATAATACCTCACCTGTCCTTACTAATGGTGCCATAATACCTCACCTGTCCTTACTAATTGTGCCATAACACCTCACCTGTCCTTACTGATGGTACCATAACACCTCACCTGTCCTTACTGATGGTGCCATAACACCTCACCTGTCCTTACTAATTGTGCCATAACACCTCACCTGTCCTTACTAATTGTGCCATAACACCTCACCTGTCCTTACTAATTGTGCCATAACACCTCACCTGTCCTTACTAATGGTGCCATAATACCTCACCTGTCCTTACTAATTGTGCCATAACACCTCACCTGTCCTTACTGATGGTACCATAACACCTCACCTGTCCTTACTGATGGTGCCATAACACCTCACCTGTCCTTACTAATTGTGCCATAACACCTCACCTGTCCTTACTAATTGTGCCATAACACCTCACCTGTCCTTACTAATTGTGCCATAACACCTCACCTGTCCTTACTAATTGTGCCATAACACCTCACCTGTCCTTACTAATGGTGCCATAATACCTCACCTGTCCTTACTAATTGTGCCATAACACCTCACCTGTCCTTACTGATGGTACCATAACACCTCACCTGTCCTTACTGATGGTGCCATAACACCTCACCTGTCCTTACTAATTGTGCCATAACACCTCACCTGTCCTTACTAATTGTGCCATAACACCTCACCTGTCCTTACTAATTGTGCCATAACACCTCACCTGTCCTTACTAATTGTGCCATAACACCTCACCTGTCCTTACTAATGGTGCCATAATACCTCACCTGTCCTTACTAATTGTGCCATAACACCTCACCTGTCCTTACTGATGGTACCATAACACCTCACCTGTCCTTACTGATGGTGCCATAACACCTCACCTGTCCTTACTAATTGTGCCATAACACCTCACCTGTCCTTACTAATTGTGCCATAACACCTCACCTGTCCTTACTAATTGTGCCATAACACCTCACCTGTCCTTACTAATGGTGCCATAATACCTCACCTGTCCTTACTAATTGTGCCATAACACCTCACCTGTCCTTACTGATGGTACCATAACACCTCACCTGTCCTTACTGATGGTGCCATAACACCTCACCTGTCCTTACTAATTGTGCCATAACACCTCACCTGTCCTTACTAATTGTGCCATAACACCTCACCTGTCCTTACTAATTGTGCCATAACACCTCACCTGTCCTTACTAATGGTGCCATAATACCTCACCTGTCCTTACTAATTGTGCCATAACACCTCACCTGTCCTTACTGATGGTACCATAACACCTCACCTGTCCTTACTGATGGTGCCATAACACCTCACCTGTCCTTACTAATTGTGCCATAACACCTCACCTGTCCTTACTAATTGTGCCATAACACCTCACCTGTCCTTACTAATTGTGCCATAACACCTCACCTGTCCTTACTAATTGTGCCATAACACCTCACCTGTCCTTACTAATGGTGCCATAATACCTCACCTGTCCTTACTAATTGTGCCATAACACCTCACCTGTCCTTACTGATGGTACCATAACACCTCACCTGTCCTTACTGATGGTGCCATAACACCTCACCTGTCCTTACTAATTGTGCCATAACACCTCACCTGTCCTTACTAATTGTGCCATAACACCTCACCTGTCCTTACTAATTGTGCCATAACACCTCACCTGTCCTTACTAATGGTGCCATAATACCTCACCTGTCCTTACTAATTGTGCCATAACACCTCACCTGTCCTTACTGATGGTACCATAACACCTCACCTGTCCTTACTGATGGTGCCATAACACCTCACCTGTCCTTACTAATGGTGCCATAATACCTCACCTGTCCTTACTAATTGTGCCATAACACCTCACCTGTCCTTACTAATGGTGCCATAATACCTCACCTGTCCTTACTAATGGTGCCATAATACCTCACCTGTCCTTACTAATTGTGCCATAACACCTCACCTGTCCTTACTGATGATGCAATAACACCTCACCTGTCCTTACTGATGGTGCCATAACACCTCACCTATCCTTACTAATGGTGCATTAACAACTCACCTGTCCTTAATAATGGTGCCATTACACCTCACCTGTCCTTACTGATGGTACCGTATCACCTCACCTGTCCCTACTAATGGTGCATTAACAACTCACCTGTCCTTACTAATGATGCAATAACACCTCACCTGTCCTTACTGATGGTGCCATAACACCTCACCTGTCCTTACTAATGGTGCATTAACAACTCACCTGTCCTTACTGATTGCGCCATAACACCTCACCTTCCTTACTGGTGGTGCCATAACACCTCACCTGTCCTTACTGATGGTGCCATAACACCTCACCTGTCCTTACTGATGGTACCATAACACCTCACCTGTCCTTACTAATGGTACCATAAAAGCTCACATGTCCTTACTAATGGTGCCATAACACCTCACCTGTCCTTACTGATGGTCCCATAACACCTCACCTGTCCTTACTGATTGTGCCATAACACCTCACCTGTCCTTACTGATGGTGCCATAACAACTCACCTATCCTTACTAATGGTGCCATAACACCTCACCTGTCCTTACTCTTGGGGCCATAACAACTCACCTGTCCTTACTGATGGTGCCATAACACCTCACCTGTCCTAACTGATAGTGCCATAACACCTCACCTGTCCTTACTGATGTTGCCATACCACCTCACCTGTCCTTACTGATGGTACCATAACACCTCACCTGTCCTTACTATTGGTGCCATAACACCTCACCTGTCCTTTCTCTTGGGGCCATAACACCTCACCTGTCCTTACTGATGGTGCCATAACAGCTCACCTGTCCTTACTGATGGTGCCGTAACACCTCAACTGTCCTTACTAATGGCGCCATAAAACCTCACCTGTCCTTACTAATGGCGCCATAACACCTCACCTGTCCTTACTGATGGTGCCATAACATCTCACCTGCTCTTAATAATGGCGCCATAAAACCTCACCTGTCCTTACTAATGGCGCCATAACACCTCACCTGTCCTTACTGATGGTGCCATAACATCTCACCTGCTCTTAATAATGGTGCCATAACACCTCACCTGTCCTTACTATTGGTGCCATAATAACTCACCTGTCCTTACTGATGGTGCTATAACACCTCACCTGTCCTTACTAATGGTGCCGTAATACCTCACCTGTCCTTACTGATGGTGCCATAACAACACACCTGTCCTTACTAATGGTGCCATAACACCTCACCTGTCCTTACTAATGGTGCCATAACACCTCACCTGTCATTACTCATGGTACCATAACACCTCAACTGTCCTTACTAATGGTGCCATAAGACCTCACCTGTCCTTACTAATGGATCCATTACACCTCACCTGTCCTTACTGATGGTACCTTACCACCTCACCTGTCCCTACTAATGGTGCATTAACAACTCACCTGTCCTTTCTGATGATGCAATAATACCTCACCTGTCATTACTGATGGTGCCATAACACCTCACCTGTCCTTACTAATGCTGCATTAACAACTCACCTGTCCTTACTGATGGTGCCATAAAAACTCACCTGTCCTTACTAATGGTACCATAATACGTCACCTGTCCTTACTGATGGTGCCATAACAACTCACCTGTCCTTACTGATGGTGCCATAAAAACTCACCTGTCCTTACTAATGGTGCCATAATACTTCACCTGTCCTTACTGATGGTGCCATAACAACTCACCTGTCCTTACTAATGGTGCCATAACACCTCACCTGTCCTTACTATTGGTGCCATAACAACTCACCTGTCCTTACTGATGGTGCCATATCACCTCACCTGTCCTTACTGATGGTGCCATAACACCTCACCTGTCCTTACTGATGGTGCCATAACACCTCACCTGTCCTTACTAATGGTGCCATAATACCTCACCTGTCCTTACTGATGGTACCATAACACCTCACCTGTCCTTACTAATGGTGCCATAACACATCACCTGTGCTTACTAATGGTGCCATTACACCTCACCTGTCCTTACTGATGGTACCATACCACCTCACCTGTCCCTACTAATGGTGCATTAACAACTCACCTGTCCTTACTTATGATGCAATAACACCTCACCTGTCCTTACTGATGGTGCCATAACACCTCACCTATCCTTACTAATGGTGCATTAACAACTCACCTGTCCTTAATAATGGTGCCATTACACCTCACCTGTCCTTACTGATGTTACCATACCACCTCACCTGTCCCTACTAATGGTGCATTCACAACTCACCTGTCCTTACTGATGATGCAATAACACCTCACCTGTCCTTACTGATGGTACCATAACACCTCACCTGTCCTTACTAATGGTGCCATAACACCTCACCTGTCCTTACTAATGGTGCCATTACACCTCACCTGTCCTTACTGATGGTACCGTACCACCTCACCTGTCCCTACTAATGGTGCATTAACAACTCACCTGTCCTTACTAATGATGCAATAACACCTCACCTGTCCTTACTGATGGTGCCATAACACCGCACCTGTCCTTACTAATGGTGCATTAACAACTCACCTGTCCTTACTGATTGCGCCATAATTCTCACCTGTCCTTACTGGTGGTGCCATAACACCTCACCTGTCCTTACTGATGGTCCCATAACACCTCACCTGTCCTTACTCTTGGGGCCATAACAACTCACCTGTCCTTACTGATGGTGCCATAACACCTCACCTGTCCTTACTGATGGTCCCATTACACCTCACCTGTCCTTACTCTTGGGGCCATAACAACTCACCTGTCCTTACTGATGGTGCCATAACAACTCACCTATCCTTACTAATGGTGCCATAACACCTCACCTGTCCTTACTCTTGGGGCCATAACAACTCACCTGTCCTTACTGATGGTGCCATAACACCTCACCTGTCCTAACTGATGGTGCCATAACACCTCACCTGTCCTTAATGGTGTTGCCATAACACCTCACCTGTCCTTACTGATGGTACCATAACACCTCACCTGTCCTTACTATTGGTGCCATAACACCTCACCTGTCCTTACTCTTGGGGCCATAACACCTCACCTGTCCTTACTGATGGTGCCGTAACCCCTCACCTGTCCTTACTAATGGTGCCATAAAACCTCACCTGTCCTTACTAATGGCGCCATCACACCTCACCTGTCCTTACTGATGGTGCCATAACATCTCACCTGCTCTTAATAATGGTGCCATAATACTTCACCTGTCCTTACTGATGGTGCCATAACACCTCACCTGTCCTTACTATTGGTGCCATAATAACTCACCTGTCCTTACTGATGGTGCTATAACACCTCACCTGTCCTTACTAATGGTGCCGTAATACCTCACCTGTCCTTACTGATGGTGCCATAACAACACACCTGTCCTTACTAATGGTGCCATAACACCTCACCTGTCCTCACTAATGGTGCCATAACACCTCACCTGTCATTACTAATGGTACCATAACACCTCAACTGTCCTTACTAATGGTGCCATAACACCTCACCTGTCCTTACTAATGGTGCCTTAAAACCTCACCTGTCCTTACTGATGGTACCTTACCACCTCACCTGTCCCTACTAATGGTGCATTAACAACTCACCTGTCCTTTCTGCTGATGCAATAACACCTCACCTGTCATTACTGATGGTGCCATAACACCTCACCTGTCCTTACTAATGGTGAATTAACAACTCACCTGTCCTTACTGCTGGTGCCATAAAAACTCACCTGTCCTTACTAATGGTACCATAATACGTCACCTGTCCTTACTATTGGTGCCATAATACTTCACCTGTCCTTACTGATGGTGCCATAACAACTCACCTGTCCTTACTAATGGTGCCATAACACCTCACCTGTCCTTACTATTGGTGCCATAACAACTCACCTGTCCTTACTGATGGTGCCATATCACCTCACCTGTCCTTACTGATGGTGCCATAACACCTCACCTGTCCTTACTGATGGTGCCATAACACCTCACCTGTCCTTACTAATGGTGCCATAATACCTCACCTGTCCTTACTGATGGTGCCATAACAACTCACCTGTCGTTATTAATGGTGCCATAACACCTCACATGTCCTTACTATTAGTGCCATAACACCTCACCTGTCCTTACTGATGGTACCATAACACGTCACCTGTGCTTACTATTGGTGCCATAACACCTCACCTGTCCTTACTATTGGTGCCATAACACCTCACCTGTCCTTACTGATCGTGCCATAACACCTCACCTGTCCTTACTTATGGTACCATAACACCTCACCTGTCCTTACTGATGTTGCCTTAACACATCACCTGTCCTTACTGATGGTGCCATAACAGCTCACCTGTCCTTACTGATGGTAACATAACACCTCACATGTCCTTACTATTAGTGCCATAACACCTCACCTGTCCTTACTGATGGTACCATAACACGTCACCTGTGCTTACTATTGGTGCCATAACACCTCACCTGTCCTTACTATTGGTGCCATAACACCTCACCTGTCCTTACTGATGGTACCATAACACCTCACAAGTCCTTACTGATGGTGCCATAACACCTCACCTGTCCTTACTGATGGTACCATAACACCTCACCTGTCCTTACTATTGTTGCCATAACACCTCACCTGTCCTTACTATTGGTGCCATAACACCTCACCTGTCCTTACTAATGGTGCCATAACACCTCACCTGTCCCTACTAATGGTGCCATAACACCTCACCTGTCCTTACTGATGGTACCATAACACCTCACCTGTCCTTACTAATGGTGCCATAACACCTCACCTGTCCTTACTGATGGTACCATAACACCTCACCTGTCCTTACTAATGGTGCCATAATACCTCACCTGTCCTTACTGATGGTGCCATAACACCTCACCTGTCCTTACTATTGGTGCCATAACACCTCAGCTGTCCTTACTGATGGTGCCATAACACCTCACCTGTCCTTACTGATGGTACCATAACACCTCACCTGTCCTTACTATTGGTGCCATAACACCTCACCTGTCCCTACTAATGGTGCCATAACACCTCACCTGTCCTTACTGATGGTACCATAACACCTCACCTGTCCTTACTAATGGTGCCATAATACCTCACCTGTCCTTACTGATGGTGCCATAACACCTCACCTGTCCTTACTATTGGTGCCATAACACCTCAGCTGTCCTTACTGATGGTGCCATAACACCTCACCTGTCCTTACTGATGGAACCATAACACCTCACCTGTCCTTACTGATGGTACGATAACACCTCACCTGTCCTTACTATTGGTGCCATAACACCTCACCTGTCCTTACTGATGGTACCATAACACCTCACCTGTCCTTACTATTGTTGCCATAACACCTCACCTGTCCTTACTATTGGTGCCATAACACCTCAGCTGTCCTTACTGATGGTGCAATAACACCTCACCTGTCCTTATTGATGGTGCCATAACACCTCACCTGTCCTTACTAATGGTGCCATAACACCTCACCTGTCCTTACTGATGGTGCCATAGCACCTCACCTGTCCTTACTGATGGTACCATAACAACTCACCTGTCCTTAATAATGGTGCCATAATACCTCACCTGTCCTTACTGATGGTGCCATAGCACCTCACCTGTCCTTACTGATGGTGCCATAGCACCTCACCTGTCCTTACTGATGGTGCCATAACACCTCACCTGTCCTTACTATTGGTGCCATAACACCTCACCTGTCCTTACTAATGGTGCCATAACACCTCACCTGTCCTTACTGATGGTGCCATAACACCTCACATGTCCTTACTGATGTTGCCATAACACCTCACCTGTCCTTACTGATGGTACCATAACACCTCACCTGTCCTTACTATTGGTGCCATAACACCTCACCTGTGCTTACTATTGGTGCCATAACACATCACCTGTCCTTACTGATGGTGCCATAACACCTCAACTGTCCTTACTGATGGTGCCATAACAACTCCCCTGTCCTTACTGATGGTGCCATAACAACTCCCCTGTCCTTACTGATGGTGCCATAACAACTCCCCTGTCCTTACTGATGGTGCCATAACACCTCATCTGTCCTTACTATTGGTGCCATAACACCTCACCTGTGCTTACTATTGGTGCCATAACACATCACCTGTCCTTACTGATGGTGCCATAACACCTCACCTGTCCTTACTGATGGTGCCATAACAACTCCCCTGTCCTTACTGATGGTGCCATAACAACTCCCCTGTCCTTACTGATGGTACCATAACACCTCACCTGTCCTTACTATTGGTGCCATAACACATCACCTGTCCTTACTGATGGTGCCATAACACCTCACCTGTCCTTACTGATGGTGCCATAACAACTCCCCTGTCCTTACTGATGGTGCCATAACACCTCATCTGTCCTTACTAATGGTGCCATAATACCTCACCTGTCCTTACTGATGGTGCCATAACACCTCACCTGTCCTTACTCATGGTGCCATAATACCTCACCTGTCCTTACTGATGGTGCCATAACACCTCACCTGTCCTTACTAATGGTGCCATAACACCTCACCTGTCCTTACTATTGGTGCCATAACACCTCACCTGTCCTTACTGATGGTGCCATAACACCTCACCTGTCCTTACTAATGGTGCCATAATACCTCACCTGTCCTTACTGATGGAACCATAACACCTCACCTGTCCTTACTAATGGTGCCATAATACCTCACCTGTCCTTACTGATGGTGCCATAACACCTCACCTGTCCTTACTAATGGTGCCATAATACCTCACCTGTCCTTACTGATGGTGCCATAACACCTCACCTGTCCTTACTAATGGTGCCATAATACCTCACCTGTCCTTACTGATGGTGCCATAACACCTCACCTGTCCTTACTGATGGTACCATAACACCTCACCTGTCCTTACTAATGGTGCCATAATACCTCACCTGTCCTTACTGATGGTGCCATAACACCTCACCTGTCCTTACTATTGGTGCCATAACACCTCAACTGTCCTTACTGATGGTGCCATAACACCTCACCTGTCCTTACTAATGGTGCCATAATACCTCACCTGTCCTTACTGAAGGTGCCATAACAACTCAACTGTCCTTACTAATGGTGCCATAACAACTCACCTGTCATTACTATTGGTGCCATAACACCTCACCTGTCCTTACTGATGGTACCATAACACCTCACCTGTCCTTACTAATGGTGCCATAACACCTCACCTGTCCTTACTGATGGTACCATAACACCTCACCTGTCCTTACTAATGGTGCCATAACACCTCACCTGTCCTTACTATTGGTGCCATAACAACTCACCTGTCCTTACCGATGGTGCCATAACACCTCACCTGTCCTTACTGATGGTGCCATAACACCTCACCTGTCCTTACTGATGGTGCCATAATACCTCACCTGTCCTTACTGATGGTGCCATAACAACTCACCTGTCCTTACTGATGGTGCCATAACACCTCACCTGTCCTTACTATTGGTGCCATAACAACTCACCTGTCCTTACCGATGGTGCCATAACACCTCACCTGTCCTTACTAATGGTGCCATAACACCTCACCTGTCCTTACTATTGGTGCCATAACACCTCACCTGTCCTTAGTGATGGGACCATAACACCTCACCTGTCCTTACTGATGGTGCCATAACACCTCACCTGTCCTTACTGATGGTGCCATAATACCTCACCTGTCCTTACTGATGGTGCCATAACAACTCACCTGTCCTTACTGATGGTGCATAACACCTCACCTGTCTTTACTAATGATGCCATAACAACAGACCTGTCCTAACTATTGATGCCATAACAACACACCTGTCCTTACTGATGGTGCCATAACACCTCACCTGTCCTTACTGATGATGCCATGACACCTCACCCGTCCTTACAAATGGTGCCATAACACCTCACCTGTCCTTACTGATGATGCCATGACACCTCACCCGTCCTTACAAATGGTGCCATAACACCTCACCAGTCTTTTCTGATGGTGCGATAACACCTCACCTTACAGTTTGGACTGGGGCTTTTTGTTGTAACACCTACATGACCACTTTACTGTGTGGACTGGTGACTTTTTGTTGTGACACCTACATGACCACTTTACAGTGTGGATTGTGGAATCTTGTTGTGACACCTACATGACCAACTTACGGCGTGATCTGGATGAGTTTTGTTGAGACACCTACATTACCACTTTACAGTGTGGAATGGGTACTTTTTGTTCTGACACCTACATGACCACTTAACAGCATGGTCTGGGGCTTTTTGTTGGGACACCTACATGACCACTTTACAGCGTTGACTGCGGCTTTTTATCGTGACACCTATATGACCGCTTTACAGTGTGGACTGGTTGCTTTTTGTTGTGACACCTACATGACCACTTTACAGTGTGGACTGGGTGCTTTTTTGTCGTGACACCTACATGACCACTTTACAGTGTGGACTGAGTGCTTTTTGTTGTGACACCTACATGACCACTTTACAGCGTGGACTAGGGATTTTTGTTGTGACACCTACATGACCACTTTACAGTGTGGACTGGGTGCTTTTTGTTGTGACACCTACATGATCATTTTACAGTGTGGACTGGGTGCTTTTTGTTGTGACACCTACATGACCACTTTACAGCGTTGACTGGGGCTTTTTATTGTGACACCTATATGACCACTTTACAGTGTGGACTGTGTACTTTTTGTTGTGACACCTACATCACCTCTTTAAAGTGTGGACTCAGTGCTTTTTGTTGTGACACCTACATGACCACTTTACATCGTGGTCTGGGGCTTTTTGTTGGGAAACCTACATGACTACTTTCCTGTGTGGACTGGGGCTTTTTGTTGTGACACCTATGTGACCTCTTTAAAGTGTGGACTGGGTACTTTTAGTTGTGACACTTACATGACCACTTTACTTTGTGGACTGTGTACTTTTTCTTGTGACACATACATGACCACTTTACAGCGTGGACTGGGGCATTTTTTGTGATACCTACATGACCACTTCACAGTGTGGACTGGGTGATTTTTGTTGTGTCACCTACACAACCACTTTACAATGTGGACTGGGTACTTTTTGTTGTGACACCTACATGCCCACTTTACAGTGTGGACCTGGTTCTTATTGTTGTAATACCTACATGACCACTTCATAGTGTGGACTGAGTGCTTTTTTTTGTGACACCTACATGTCCACTTTACAGTGTGGACTAGGTACTTTTTGTTGTGACACCTACATGACCACTTTACAGAATGGACTGAGTGCTTTTTGTTGTGACACCTACATGACCACTTTACAGCGTGGACTGAGTGCTTTTTGTTGTGACACCTACATGACCACTTTATAGTATTGACTGGGTACTTTTAGTTGTGACACCTAAATGACCACTTTACAGCGTGGACTGGGGCTTTTTGTTGTGACAGCTACATGACCACTTTACAGTGTGGTCTGGGTACTTATTGTTGTGATACCTACATGACCACTTTATAGTGAGGGCTGGGTACTTTTTGTTGTGACACCTACATGACGACTTCATGGTGTGGACTGTTTACTTTTTCTTGTGACACCTACATGACCACTTTACAGTGTGGACTGACTACTTTTTGTTGTGACACCTACATGACCACTTTACAGCATGGACTGAGTGCTTTTTGTTGTCACACCTACATGACCACTTTACAGTGAGGGCTGGGTACTTTTAGTTGTGACACCTAAATGACCACTTTACAGTGTGGACTGAGTGTTTTTTGTTGTGACACCTACATGATCACTTTACAGTGTGGACTGAATGCTTTTTGTTGTGACACCTACATGCCCACTTTACAGTGTGGACTGGGTGCTTTTTGTTTTGACACCTACATGACCACTTTACAGCGTGGACTGGGGCTTTTTGTTGTGATACCTACATGACCACTTTACAGTGTGGACTAAGTGCTTTTTGTTGTGACACCTACACGATCATTTTACAGTGTGGACTGGTGTCTTCTTGTTGTCACCTATATGACCACTTTACAGTGTGGACTGAGTGATTTTTGTTGTGACACCTACATGACCACTTTACAGCATGGACTGGGGCTTTTTGTTTTGACACCTACATGACCACTTTACAGCGTGGACTGAGGGATTTTTGTTGTGACACCTACATGACCACTTTACAGTGTGGACTGAGTGCTCTTTTTGTGACACCTACATGAACACTTTACACCGTGGATTGGGTGCCTTTGTTGTGACACCTACATGACCACTTTACAGCGTGGACCGTGTGCTCTTTTTTGTGAAACCTACATAACCAATTTACACCGTGGACTGAGTGCTTTTTGTTGGGACACCTCCATGACCACTTTACTGTGTGCACTGTGTACTTTTTCTTGTGACACCTACATGACCACTTTACAGTGTGGGCTGGGTACTTTTTGATGTGACACCTACATGACGACTTCATAGTCTGGACTGGGTACTTTTTCTTGTGACAGCTACATGACCACTTTAGAGCGTGGACTGGGTACTTTTTGATGTGACACCTACATGACGACTTCATATTCTGGACTGGGTACTTTTTCTTGTGACAGCTACATGACCACTTTACAGTGTGGACTGGGGCTTTTTCTTGTGTCACCTACATGACCACTTTAGAGCGTGGACTGGGTACTTTTTGATGTGACACCTACATGACGACTTCATAGTGTGGACTGGGTACTTTTTCTTGTGACACCTACTGAACCACTTTACAGCGTGGACTGGGGCTTTTTCTTGTGTCACCTACATGACCACTTTAGAGCGTGGACTGGGTACTTTTTGATGTGACACGGACATGACGACTTCATAGTGTGGACTGGGTACTTTTTCTTGTGACACCTACATGACCACTTTACAGCGTGGACTGGGGCTTTTTCTTGTGTCACCTACATGACCACTTTACAGCGTGGACTGGGTACTTTTTGATGTGACACCTACATGACGACTTCATAGTGTGGACTAGGTACTTTTTCTTGTGACACCTACATGAGCACTTTATAGTGTGGGCTGGGTACATTTCGTTGTGACACCTACATGACCACTTTACAGTGTGGACTGAGTGCTTTTTTTTTGTGACACCTATATGACCTCTTTACAGTGTGAACTGAGTACTTTTAGTTGTGACACCTGCATGACCACTTTACAATGTGGGCTGGGTAGTTTTTGTTCTGACACCTACATGACCACTGTACAGCATGGTCTGGGGTTTTTTGTTGGGACACCTACATGACCACTTTACAGTGAGGACTGGGGCTTTTTGTTGTGACACATACATGACCTCTTTACAGTGTGGACTGGGTACTTTTAGTTGTGACCCCTACATGACCACTTTACAGCGTGGACTGGGGCTTTTCCTTGTGACACCTACATGACCACTTTATAGTGTGGACTGGGTACTTTTTGATGTGACACCTACATGACGACTTCATAGTGTGGACTGGGTACTTTTTCTTGTGACACCTACATGACCTGTTTACAGCGTGGACTGGAACTTTTTGTTTTGACACCTACATGACCACTTTGCAGTGTGGACCTGGTACTTATTGTTGTGATACCTACATGACCAATTTACAGTGTGGACTGAGTGATTTTTTTTGTGACACCTACATGACCACATTACAGTGTGGACTGGGTGCTTTTTGTTGTGACACCTACATGACCACTTTACAGTGTGCACTGAGTGCTTTTTTGTCGTGACACCTACATGACCACTTTACAGTGTCGGCAGAGTGCTTTTTGTTGTGACACCTACATGACCACTTTACAGCATGGTCTGGGATTTTTGTTGGGACACCTACATGACCACTTTACAGTGAGGAATGGGGCTTTTTGTTGCGACACCTACATGACCTCTTTACAGTGTGGACTGGGGCTTTTTGTTGTGATACCTACATGACCACTTTATAGTGTGAACTGGGTACTTTTTCTTGTGACACCTACATGACGACTTCATAGTGTGGACTGGGTACTTTTTCTTGTGACACCGACATGACCACTTTACAGTGTGGACTGAGTACTTTTTGTTGTGACATCTACATGACCACTTTACCCATGGACTGGGGCTTTTTGTTGTGACACCTATATGACCACTTTACAGTGTAGACTGGGTGCTTTTTGTTGTGGCACCTCCATGACCACTTTACAGTGTAGACTGGGTGCTTTTTTTGTAACACCTGCATGACCACTTTACAGTGTGGAGTGGGTGCTTTTTGTTGTGTCGCCGACACGACCACTTTACAGTGTGGACTCTGGGCTTTTTGTTGTGTCACCTACATGACCACTTTACATGGTGGATTGGAGGCTTTCTATTGTGGCGCCTACACGACCACTTTACAGTGTGGACTGTGGGCTTTTTGTTGTGTCACCTACATGACCTCTTTACAGTGTGGACTGGGTACTTTTAGTTTTGACACCTACATGACCACTTTACAGTGTGGACTGGGTACTTTTTGTTCTGACACCTACATGACCACTTTACAGCATGGTCTGGGGCTTTTTGTTGGGACACCTACATGACCACTTTACATTGAGGTATGGGGCTTTTTGTTGCGACACCTACATGACCTCTTTACAGTGTGGATTGGGTACTTTTAGTTGTGACACCTACATGACCACTTTATAGTGTGGACTGGGTACTTTTTGATGTGACACCTACATGACGACTTCATAGTGTGGACTGGGTACTTTTTTTTGTGCCACCTACATGACCACTTTACAGTGTGGACTGAGTACTTTTTCTTGTGACACCTAACTGACCACTTTACAGTGTGGACTGGGTACTTTTTGTTGTGACACCTACATGACCACTTTATAGCATGGACTGGGGCTTTTTGTTGTGGCACCTACATGACTACTTTACAGCGTAGACTGGGGCTTTTTGTTGTGACACCTACACGACCACCTTACAATGTGGACTGAGTGCTTTTTGTCGTCACACCTACATGACCACTTTACAATGTGGACGGAGTGCTTTTTTTTGTGACACCTACATGACCACTTTACAGCATGGACTGAGTGCTTTTTGTTGTGTCACCTACATGACCACTTTACAGCATGTACTTTGTGCTTTTTGTTGCGACACCCACATGACCATTTTACATGGTGGACTAGGGCTTTTTGTTGTGATACCTACATGACCACTTTATAGTGTGGACTCGGTACTTTTTCTTGTGATACCTACATGACCACTTTACTTTGTGGACTGTGTACTTTTTGTTGTGACACCTACATGACCACTTTACAGTGAGGACTGGGGCTTTTTGTTGTGACACATACATGACCTCTTTACAGTGTGGACTGGGTACTTTTAGTTGTGACCCCTACATGACCACTTTACAGCGTGGACTGGGGCTTTTCCTTGTGACACCTACATGACCACTTTATAGTGTGGACTGGGTAATTTTTGATGTGACACCTACATGACGACTTCATAGTGTGGACTGGGTACTTTTTCTTGTGACACCTACATGACCTGTTTACAGCGTGGACTGGAACTTTTTGTTTTGACACCTACATGACCACTTTGCAGTGTAGACCTGGTACTTATTGTTGTGATACCTACATGACCAATTTACAGTGTGGACTGAGTGCTTTTTTTTGTGACACCTACATGACCACATTACAGTGTGGACTGGGTGCTTTTTGTTGTGACACCTACATGACCACTTTACAGTGTGGACTGAGTGCTTTTTTGTCGTGACACCTACATGACCACTTTACAGTGTCGGCAGAGTGCTTTTTGTTGTGACACCTACATGACCACTTTACAGCATGGTCTGGGACTTTTTGTTGGGACACCTACATGACCACTTTACAGTGAGGAATGGGGCTTTTTGTTGCGACACCTACATGACCTCTTTACAGTGTGGACTGGGGCTTTTTGTTGTGATACCTACATGACCACTTTATAGTGTGGACTGGGTACTTTTTCTTGTGACACCTACATGACGACTTCATAGTGTGGACTGGGTACTTTTTCTTGTGACACCGACATGACCACTTTACAGTGTGGACTGAGTACTTTTTGTTGCGACATCTACATGACCACTTTACCCATGGACTGGGGCTTTTTGTTGTGACACCTATATGACCACTTTACAGTGTAGACTGGGTGCTTTTTGTTGTGGCACCTCCATGACCACTTTACAGTGTAGACTGGGTGCTTTTTTTGTAACACCTGCATGACCACTTTACAGTGTGGAGTGGGTGCTTTTTGTTGTGTCGCCGACACAACCACTTTACAGTGTGGACTGTGGGCTGTTTGTTGTGTCACCTACACGACCACTTTACAGTGTGGACTCTGGGCTTTTTGTTGTGTCACCTACATGACCACTTTACATGGTGGATTGGAGGCTTTCTATTGTGGCGCCTACACGACCACTTTATAGTGTGGACTCGGTACTTTTTCTTGTGATACCTACATGACCACTTTACAGCGTGGACTGTGTACTTTTTGTTGTGACACCTACATGACCACTTTACAGTGAGGACTGGGGCTTTTTGTTGTGACACATACATGACCTCTTTACAGTGTGGACTGGGTACTTTTAGTTGTGACCCCTACATGACCACTTTACAGCGTGGACTGGGGCTTTTCCTTGTGACACCTACATGACCACTTTATAGTGTGGACTGGGTACTTTTTGATGTGACACCTACATGACGACTTCATAGTGTGGACTGGGTACTTTTTCTTGTGACACCTACATGACCTGTTTACAGCGTGGACTGGAACTTTTTGTTTTGACACCTACATGACCACTTTGCAGTGTAGACCTGGTACTTATTGTTGTGATACCTACATGACCAATTTACAGTGTGGACTGAGTGCTTTTTTTTGTGACACCTACATGACCACATTACAGTGTGGACTGAGTGCTTTTTGTTGTGACACCTACATGACCACTTTACAGTGTGGACTGACTGCTTTTTTGTCGTGACACCTACATGACCACTTTACAGTGTCGGCAGAGTGCTTTTTGTTGTGACACCTACATGACCACTTTACAGCATGGTCTGGGACTTTTTGTTGGGACACCTACATGACCACTTTACAGTGAGGAATGGGGCTTTTTGTTGCGACACCTACATGACCTCTTTACAGTGTGGACTGGGGCTTTTTGTTGTGATACCTACATGACCACTTTATAGTGTGGACTGGGTACTTTTTCTTGTGACACCTACATGACGACTTCATAGTGTGGACTGGGTACTTTTTCTTGTGACACCGACATGACCACTTTACAGTGTGGACTGAGTACTTTTTGTTGCGACATCTACATGACCACTTTACCCATGGACTGGGGCTTTTTGTTGTGACACCTATATGACCACTTTACAGTGTAGACTGGGTGCTTTTTGTTGTGGCACCTCCATGACCACTTTACAGTGTAGACTGGGTGCTTTTTTCTTAACACCTGCATGACCACTTTACAGTGTGGAGTGGGTGCTTTTTGTTGTGTCGCCGACACAACCACTTTACAGTGTGGACTGTGGGCTGTTTGTTGTGTCACCTACACGACCACTTTACAGTGTGGACTCTGGGCTTTTTGTTGTGTCACCTACATGACCACTTTACATGGTGGATTGGAGGCTTTCTATTGTGGCGCCTACACGACCACTTTACAGTGTGGACTGTGGGCTTTTTGTTGTGTCACCTACATGACCTCTTTACAGTGTGGACTGGGTACTTTTAGTTTTGACACCTACATGACCACTTTACAGTGTGGACTGGGTACTTTTTGTTCTGACACCTACATGACCACTTTACAGCATGGTCTGGGGCTTTTTGTTGGGACACCTACATGACCACTTTACATTGAGGTATGGGGCTTTTTGTTGCGACACCTACATGACCTCTTTACAGTGTGGATTGGGTACTTTTAGTTGTGACACCTACATGACCACTTTATAGTGTGGACTGGGTACTTTTTGATGTGACACCTACATGACGACTTCATAGTGTGGACTGGGTACCTTTTCTTGTGCCACCTACATGACCACTTTACAGTGTGGACTGAGTACTTTTTCTTGTGACACCTACCTGACCACTTTACAGTGTGGACTGGGTACTTTTTGTTGTGACACCTACATGACCATTTTACAGTGTGGACTGGGGCTTTTTGTTGTGATACCTACATGACCACTTTACAGTGTCGGCAGAGTGCTTTTTGTTGTGACACCTACATGACCACTTTACAGCCTGGACTGGGGCTTTTTGTTCTGACACCTACATGACCCCTTTACAGCATGGTCTGGGGCTTTTTGTGGGGACACCTACATGACCACTTTACAGTGAGGAATGGGGCTTTTTGTTGCGACACCTACATGACCTCTTTACAGTGTGGACTGGGTACTTTTAGTTGTGACACCTACATGACCATTTTATAGTGTGGACTGGGTACTTTTTGATGTGACACCTACATGACCACTTTACAGTGTGGACTGGATACTTTTTGTTGTGACACCTACATGACCACTTTATAGCATGGACTGGGGCTTTTTGTTGTGGCACCTACATGACCACTTTACAGCGTGGACTGGGGCTTTTTGTTGTGACACCTACACAACCACTTTACAATGTAGACTGAGTGCTTTTTGTCGTGACACCTACATGACCACTTTACAGTGTCGACTGAGTGCTTTTTGTTGTGACACCTACATGACCTGTTTACAGCGTGGACTGGGACTTTTTGTTGTGACACCTACATGACCACTTTGCAGTGTGGACCTGGTACTTATTGTTGTGATACCTACATATACCAATTTACAGTGTGGACTGAGTGCTTTTTGTCGTGACACCTACATGACCACTTTACAGTGTTGACTGGGTACTTTTTGTTCTGACACCTACATGACCACTTTACAGCACGGTCTGGGGCTTTTTGTTGGGACAGCTACATGACCACTTTACAGTGTGGACTGGGGCATTTTGTTGTGACACCTACATGACCTCTTTACAGTGTGGACTGGGTACTTTTAGTTGTGACCCCTACATGACCACTTTATAGTGTGGACTGGGTACTTTTTGATGTGACACCTACATGACGAATTCATAGTGTGGACTGGGTACTTTTTCTTGTGACACCTACATGACCACTTTACAGTGTGGACTGGGTACTTTTTGTTGTGACACCTACATGACCACTTTATAGCATGGACTGGGGCTTTTTGTTGTGGCACCTACATGACCACTTTACAGCGTGGACTGGGGCTTTTTGTTGTGACACCTACACGATCACTTTACAATGTGGACTGAGTGCTTTTTTTTGTGACACCTACATGACCACTTTACAGCATGGACTGAGTGCTTTTTGTGGTGTCACCTACATGACCACTTTACAGCTTGGACTGGGTGCTTTTTTTTGCGACACCTACATGACCATTTTACAGCGTGGACTAGGGTTTTTGTTGTGATACCTACATGACCACTTTATAGTGTGGACTCGGTACTTTTTCTTGTGACACCTACATGACCACTTTACTTTGTGGACTGTGTACTTTTTGTTGTGACACCTACATGACCATTTTACAGTGTGGACTGGGGCTTTTTGTTATGATACCTACATGACCATTTTATAGTGTGAACTGGGTACTTTTTCTTGTGACACCTTCATGACGACTTCATAGTGTGGACTGGGTACTTTTTCTTGTGACACCTACATGACCACTTTACAGTGTGGACTGAGTACTTTTTGTTGCAACATCTACATGACCACTTTACCCCATGGACTGGGGCTTTTTGTTGTGACACCTATATGACCACTTTACAGTGTAGACTGGGTGCTTTTTTTGTGACACCTGCATGACCACTTTACAGTGTTGAGTGGGTGCTTTTTGTTGTGTTACCCACATGACCACTCTACAGTGTGGACTGGGTGCTTTTTGTTGTGTCACCTAGATGACCACTTTACATGGTGGACTGGAGGCTTTTTATTGTGTCGCCGACACGACCACTTTACAGTGTGGACTGTGGGCTGTTTGTTGTGTCACCTACATGACCACTTTACAGTGTAGTCTGTGGGCTTTTTGTTGTGTCACCGACACGACCACTTTACATGGTGGACTCGAGGCTTTTTGTTGTGTCGCCTACATGACCACTCTACAGTGTGGATTTGGTGCTTTTTGTTGTGACACCTACATGACCACTTTACAGCGTGGACTGTGGCTTTTTGTCATGACACCTACATGACCACTTTACAGTGTGGACTGGGGCTTTTGGTTGTGACACCTACATGACCACTTTACAGTGTAACTGAGTGCTTTTTGTCGTGACACCTACATGACCACTTTACAATGTGGACTGAGTGCTTTTTTTTGTAACACCTACATGACCACTTTACAGCATGGACTGGGTGCTTTTTGTTGCGACACCTACATGACCATTTTACAGCGTGGACTAGGGTTTTTGTTGTGACACCTACATGACCACTTTATAGTGTGGACTCGGTACTTTTTCTTGTGACACCTACATGACCACTTTACTTTGTGGACTGTGTACTTTTTCTTGTGACACCTATATGACCACTTTACAGTGTGGACTGGGGCTTTTTGTTGTGATACCTACATGACCACTTTACCCCATGGACTGGGGCTTTTTGTTGTGAACCTATATGACCACTTTACAGTGTAGACTGGGTGCTTTTTGTTGTGGCACCTCCATGACCACTTTACAGTGTAGACTGGGTGCTTTTTTTTGTGACACCTGCATGACCACTTTACAGTGTGGAGTGGGTGCTTTTTGTTGTGTTACCTACATGACCACTCTACAGTCTGGACTGGGTGCTTTTTGTTGTGTCACCTACACGACCACTTTACAGTGTGGACTCTGGGCTTTTTGTTGTGTCACCTACATGACCACTTTACATGGTGGACTGGAGGCTTTTTATTGTGTTGCCTACACGACCACTTTACAGTGTGGACTGTGGGCTGTTTGTTGTGTCACCTACATGACCACTCTACAGTATGGAGTGGGTGCTTTTTGTTGTGTCACCTACACGACCACTTTACAGTGTGGACTTTGGGCTTTTTGTTGTGTCACCTACATGACCACTTTACATGGTGGACTGGAGGCTTTTTATTGTGTTGCCTACACGACCATTTTACAGTGTGGACTGTGGGCTGTTTGTTGTGTCACCTACACGATGACTTTACAGTGTGGACTCTGGGTTTTTGTTGTGTCACCTACATGACCACTTAACATGGTGGACTGGAGGCTTTTTGGTGTGTCGCCTACACGACCACTTTACAGTGTGGACTGTGGGCTTCATGTTGTGTCACCCACATGACCACTTTACATGGTGGATTGGAGGCTTTTTATTGTGTCGCCTACACGACCACTTTACAGTGTACTCTGTGGGCTTTTTGTTGTGTCACCTACATGACCACTTTACATGGTGGACTGGAGGCTTTTTATTGTGTCGCCGACACGACCACTTTACAGTGTGGACTGTGGGCTGTTTGTTGTGTCACCTACATGACCACTTTACAGTGTAGTCTGTGGGCTTTTTGTTGTGTCACCTACATGACCACTTTACATGGTGGACTGGAGGCTTTTTGTTGTGTCGCCTACATGACCTCTCTACAGTGTGGATTGGGTGCTTTTTGTTGTGACACCTACATGACCACTTTACAGCGTGGACTGTGGCTTTTTGTCGTGGCACCTACATGACCACTTTACAGTGTGGACTGGGGCTTTTGGTTGTGACACCTACATGACCACTTTACAGTGTAGACTGAGTGCTTTTTGTCGTGACACCTACATGACCACTTTACAGCGTGGACTGGGTGCTTTTTGTTGCAACACCTACATGACCATTTTACAGCGTGGACTAGGGTTTTTGTTGTGATACCTACATGACCACTTTATAGTGTGGACTCGGTACTTTTTCTTGTGACACCTACATGACCACTTTACTTTGTGGACTGTGTACTTTTTGTTGTGACACCTACATGACCACTTTACAGCATGGACTGAGTGCTTTTTGTTGTGTCACCTACATGACCACTTTACAGCATGGACTGGGTGCTTTTTGTTGCGACACGTACATGACCATTTTACAGCGTGGACTAGGGCTTTTTGTTGTGATACCTACATGACCACTTTATAGTGTGGACTCGGTACTTTTTCTTGTGACACCTACATGACCACTTTACTTTGTGGACTTATTACTTTTTGTTGTGACACCTACATGACCATTTTACAGTGTGGACTGGGGCTTTTTGTTATGATACCTACATGACCACTTTATAGTGTGGACTGGGTACTTTTTCTTGTGACACCTTCATGACGACTTCATAGTGTGGACTGGGTACTTTTTCTTGTGACACCTACATGACCACTTTACAGTGTGGACTGAGTACTTTTTGTTGCGACATCTACATGACCACTTTACCCCATGGACTGGGGCTTTTTGTTTTGACACCTATATGACCACTTTACAGTGTAGACTGGGTGCTTTTTGTTGTGGCACCTCCATGATCACTTTACAGTGTAGACTGGGTGCTTTTTTTGTGTTACCTACATGACCACTCTACAGTGTGGACTGGGTGCTTTTTGTTGTGTCACCTACATGACCACTTTACATGGTGGACTGGAGGCTTTTTATTGTGTCGCCGACACGACCACTTTACAGTGTGGACTGTGGGCTGTTTGTTGTGTCACCTACATGACCACTTTACAGTGTAGTCTGTGGGCTTTTTGTCGTGTCACCTACATGACCACTTTACATGGTGGACTGGAGGCTTTTTGTTGTGTCGCCTACATGACCACTCTACAGTGTGGATTTGGTGCTTTTTGTTGTGACACCCACATGACCACTTTACAGCGTGGACTGTGGCTTTTTGTCGTGACACCTACATGACCATTTTACAGCGTGGACTAGGGCTTTTTGTTGTGACACCTACATGACCTCTTTACAGTGTGGCCTGGTTACTTTTAGTTGTGACAACTACATGACCACTTTACAGCGTGGACTGGGTGCTTTTTGTTGCGACACCCACATGACCATTTTACAGCGTGGACTAGGGCTTTTTGTTGTGACACCTACATGACCTCTTTACAGTGTGGCCTGGTTACTTTTAGTTGTGACAACTACATGACCACTTTACTGTGTGGACTCGGTACTTTTTGTTGTGACACCTACATGACCATTTTACAGTGTGGACTGGGTACTTTTAGTTGTGACACCTACATGACCACTTTACAGTGTGGACTGAGTACTTTTTGTTGCGACACCTACATGACCACTTTACCCCATGGACTGGAGCTTTTTGTTGTGACACCTATATGACCACTTTACAGTGTAGACTGGGTGCTTTTTGTTGTGGCACCTCCATGACCACTTTACAGTGTAGACTGGGTGCTTTTTTTGTGACACCTGCATGACCACTTTACAGTGTGGAGTGGGTGCTTTTTGTTGTGTTACCTACACGACCACTTTACAGTGTGGACTGGGTGCTTTTTGTTGTGTCACCTACATGACCACTTTACATGGTGGACTGGACGCTTTTTATTGTGTCGCCGACACGACCACTTTACAGTGTGGACTGTGGGCTGTTTGTTGTGTCACCTACATGACCACTTTACAGTGTAGTCTGTGGGCTTTTTGTTGTGTCACCTACATGACCACTTTACATGGTGGACTCGAGGCTTTTTGTTGTGTCGCCTACATGACCACTCTACAGTGTGGACTGAGTGCTTTTTGTTGTGACACCTACATGACCACTTTACAGCGTGGACTGTGGCTTTTTGTCGTGACACCTACATGACCACTTTACAGTGTGGACTGGGGCTTTTGGTTGTGACACCTACATGACCATTTTACAGTGGAGACTGAATGCTTTTTGTTGTGACACCTACATGACCACTTTACAATGTGGACTGAGTGCTTTTTGTTGCGACACCTACATGACCACTTTACCCCATGGACTGGAGCTTTTTGTTGTGACACCTATATGACCATTTTACAGTGTAGACTGGGTGCTTTTTGTTGTGGCACCTCCATGACCACTTTACAGTGTAGACTGGGTGCTTTTTTTGTGACACCTGCATGACCACTTTACAGTGTGGAGTGGGTGCTTTTTGTTGTGTTACCTACACGACCACTTTACAGTGTGGACTGGGTGCTTTTTGTTGTGTCACCTACATGACCACTTTACATGGTGGACTGGACGCTTTTTATTGTGTCGCCGACACGACCACTTTACAGTGTGGACTGTGGGCTGTTTGTTGTGTCACCTACATGACCACTTTACAGTGTAGTCTGTGGGCTTTTTGTTGTGTCACCTACATGACCACTTTACATGGTGGACTCGAGGCTTTTTGTTGTGTCGCCTACATGACCACTCTACAGTGTGGACTGAGTGCTTTTTGTTGTGACACCTACATGACCACTTTACAGCGTGGACTGTGGCTTTTTGTCGTGACACCTACATGACCACTTTACAGTGTGGACTGGGGCTTTTGGTTGTGACACCTACATGACCATTTTACAGTGTAGACTGAATGCTTTTTGTTGTGACACCTACATGACCACTTTACAATGTGGACTGAGTGCTTTTTTTTGTAACACCCACATGACCACTTTACAGCGTGGACTGGGTGCTTTTTGTTGCGACACCCACATGACCATTTTACAGCGTGGACTGGGTACTTTTAGTTGTGACAACTACATGACTACTTTACTGTATGGACTCGGTACTTTTTGTTGTGACACCTACATGACCATTTTACAGCGTGGACTAGGGTTTTTGTTGTGATACCTACATGACTACTTTATAGTGTGGACTCGGTACTTTTTCTTGTGACACCTACATGACCACTTTACTTTGTGGACTGTGTACTTTATGTTGTGACATCTACATGACCACGTTACAGTGTGGACTGGGGCTTTTTGTTGTGACACCTACATGACCACTTTATAGTGTGGACTGGGTACTTTTTCTTGTGACACCTACATGACCACTTTACAGTGTAGACTGAGTACTTTTTGTTGTGACACCTACATGACCACTTTACCCCATGGACTGGGGCTTTTTGTTGTGAACCTATATGACCACTTTACAGTGTAGACTGGGTGCTTTTTGTTGTGGCACCTCCATGACCACTTTACAGTGTAGACTGGGTGCTTTTTTTTGTGACACCTTCATGACCACTTTACAGTGTGGAGTGGGTGCTTTTTGTTGTGTTACCTACATGACCACTCTACAGTATGGACTGGGTGCTTTTTGTTGTGTCACCTACACGACCACTTTACAGTGTGGACTCTGGGCTTTTTGTTGTGTCACCTACATGACCACTTTACATGGTGGACTGGAGGCTTTTTATTGTGTTGCCTACACGACCACTTTACAGTGTGGACTGTGGGCTGTTTGTTGTGTCACCTACATGACCACTCTACAGTATGGAGTGGGTGCTTTTTGTTGTGTCACCTACACGACCACTTTACAGTGTGGACTGTGGGCTGTTTGTTGTGTCACCTACATGACCACTTTACATGGTGGATTGGAGGCTTTTTATTGTGTCGCCTACACGACCACTTTACAGTGTGGACTGTGGGCTTTTTGTTGTGTCACCTACATGACCACTTTACAGTGTACTCTGTGGGCTTTTTGTTGTGTCACCTACATGACCACTTTACATGGTGGACTGGAGGCTTTTTGTTGTGTCGCCTACATGACCACTCTACAGTGTGGATTGTGTGCTTTTTGTTGTGACACCTACATGACCACTTTACAGCGTGGACTGTGGCTTTTTGTCGTGACACCTACATGACCACTTTACAGTGTAGTCTGTGGGATTTTTGTTGTGTCACCTACATGACCACTTTACATGGTGGACTGGAGGCTTTTTGTTGTGTCGCCTACACGACCACTTTACAGTGTAAACTGGGTGCTTCACTGGATGTATACTTCGTTTTCCCATTGTGGGAGATGTATGGGAGCGTGGGTGGAGTGGTACATACTGTATATATGCTTCAGCTTTGGTCTGTACCTATGGAAAGTTGGTTATTGCATAACTCCAGAGATCTCGGTCCTCTGTCATTACTTTTGCGAGGTGCATTTGGGCAAGGTCAGCTTTTATCAACTCATCCCAAGTCTTTCTGGGTCTCTACACTCCAAGCTCCCCTCGCCCATGAGTGCTCTGCACCTTTTTATGCAGCTATCATATAGATATATAGATATATATAAATACATATATATATATATATAAGAAAATGTTTGACCCAGACGGCAGAGCTCAAGCCGTTTCTCGACTCCAGAAATAACCGTTGAAACGGCTTGAGCTCTGCCATCGGGGTCAAACATTTTCCTATTACCCACTCTACTACCCTAAGTGTTGAGTACTCTGGTGCGTTATGGTCCATCTGATTCCTTACCACAACTCCTTCGTTATATATATATATATACCGTGGAAGATGGACGTTAAACGAAGATGATGATGATGATGTTATATATATACATATATATATATATATATATTTCGTTTCTGAATTTGTTTAGCAATGTGTGACGAAAGAACTTTGACAATATATAAACAACTATCTGGTTGTGGAACCAACCAACCAACCAGAAATTTATAAATTCCTAAATTTATAAATTTATTATAATAAATTGAAGTGAAAGCAACTGGTGCGTGTGTTTCTTATTGGCAACATGACCCTCCCAAATTATTAAAATATATATATATATATATTTCGTTTCTGAATTTGTTTAGCAAGATTATTTATCTGAAATCGTGTGTTGAAACCGATATTGTTATACTTTGGGAGGGTCATGTTGCCAATAAGAAACACACGCACCAGTTGCTTTCACTTCAATTTATTATATATTTATAAATTTACAAATTTATAAATTTCTGGTTGGTTGGTTGGTTCCACAACCAGATAGTTGTTTATATATAGTCATAGTTCTTTCGTCACACACTCTGTGACCTCTTCAGTGACTGGGGATTCCTTTCTTTGTTTCTGTGCCTCTTCTTTGTTCTGTCCTACGCCATTTTGTTTCTGTGTGTTTTCACATAGAACAAACAACCAACCAGTAACATGTAAATAAACAAATAGATAAATGAACATAAACACACACAGACACCCGGATGTGGCGCATGCGCAGACTGAGCACACAACACACACACAGAAACAAAATGGCGTAGGACAGAACAAAGGAGAGGCACAGAAACAAAGAAAGGAATCCCCAGTCACTGAAGAGGTCACAGAGTGTGTGACGAAAGAACTATGACTATATATAAACAACTATCTGGTTGTGGAACCAACCAACCAACCAGAAATTTATAAATTTGTAAATGTATAAATATATAATAAATTGAAGTGAAAGCAACTGGTGCGTGTGTTTCTTATTGGCAACATGACCCTCCCAAATTATAACAATATATATATATATATATATATATATATATATATATATAGACACACACCCACACACAGACATGCAATATTCTTCATCATATGTAACTATATTGCAGAACATGTAGTAAGCTCCAATTAACCAGAACTTGAAACGTGGGTGTGATTCCAACCCCACCAAAATTTCACTTCATTTTCCTTCAATATAACAAACTATTTCTCCACAAATAATGAATTTTGCATTCGTTAAAAATGAATCAATCTTAATTCCATTTCTGTTATTTTTACTATTCTACGCTCCTCTCTGTTATTTTTTTTACTTCTTTCAATGCCTTATTAAAGTTGAATGTCGGTACTATTTTTATTGGGTTAGGTATGGGGTGGGATAGATGTTGGAATTTCGGAAATAATTGTTCTACAAACAAAAGAATTCCGAAAAGAAAAAAAAATAATCATTCACTTTTGGGCTTCCATATATTACAGTGCTCTTAGAAAATGTTTGGCTTGAAAGAGATTTTTACCGAAGGATCGATACATTTGTCATGCTGTTCGTTAAATAACTCTGTGCTCTTTGAACAGTGGCGACTTAGTTGCTCTGCAAATGAGAGTGATATGACTCATAGTTCGAAACATTCTTGACAAATTCCTTAACGACAACACACATATCAACGATGTTGAAATATTGTACTGGGAATAAAGTAGCTAGAAAAAGTCTAGGAATGCATTGCTGCGGCTGCTGCTACTGCTGCTCTTCTTCTTCTTCTTATTATTATTATTAGTAGTAGTAGTAGTAGTAGTAGTAGTAGTAGTAGTAGTAGTAGTAGTAGTAGTAGTAGTAATGCACTGGTTAATTGCTGGCCTTGTGCCTAAAGTAGAAACAATTATTATTATTATTATTATTGTTGTTGTTCTTTGAGTCTCAGTCATTGATGTTAGTTAACTGGAAAGTTTGTTGAAATGAATATCAAGCCACTACCTGCAGCCTCAGATATTCAGGACGTATCGAAGGGTTCTTGCTGTTCCCAGCAAGCATGCCTTTTAAAGCGTTCCAAAAAGCGTGAAGGGGCCAATTTTCTTTAACCATCCCTGGAAACTTTTTGAGATAGTACCTAATGCGCCTATGACAATCGGGACCACTTTGACTTCATGGCAGTTACAAATCCTTTTTACCTCCCACTTTAAGTCCTGGTATCGATTAATTTTCTCCCTCTCCTTCTCTTGCACTCTCGTGTCGAATGGGCAGGCCACATCCACAATCAGGCACGATCTTTTTTCCTTGTCCACAACCACCAGGTCAGCTCTATTGTGTTCCAGTTTCTTGTCCGTCTGTATCCTAAAATCCCACAGCACCTTCACCTGATTGTTTTCTTCACCGACTCTGGCTTATGCTCATACCACTTCTCAGAATGTGGTAAATTGTTTACTTTGCATAGGTACCAGTGGATCACCCTGCCCATCACATCATGTCTCCAGCCCTTATAGTGAGTCTGGGCTAGGTGTTTACACTCGGATACAATGTGAGCAACACTCTCCTCTCTCTCTCTCCACAGATCCTGCACAGTGGGCTAGCCTCCTCCTTGTAAATATGGTGTAAAATAATATTATTATTATTATTATTATTGGCAGTATCGGTAGAGGATTGGATTATGCTTTCCAGCATAGTTACGTCCCTTTACGATCTGAGTTCAATTCCCGCCGAGGTTAACTTTGCCTTTATCCTTACGGGGTCGGTAAAATAAAGTACCAGTAATGTACTGGGTTAATTGCTGGCCTTGTGCCAAAAAGTAGAAACAATTATTATTATTATTATTATTATTAATACAGTTGCATTTATCTTGCTTTATGTTCATACGAGTTATCACCAAGTCACAACCAGTGACCTCAAGAGACAACAAGGTCCGCCATGTTCAAGAAAGAACATACATACTCACACATGCATCTTTAGTGTTTAGACTTGTGATGTACTTATATTGACAGAATCTTCCTTAGTATATGGGCAGTTCCCATTAGTACTATCTTTTGTATTTCTCCTATACGCGGGTTTCCTGGGATTTGCGATAAGTAATCATTAGACTCCTTAGGTATCATTCCCAGAGCGCCTACAACCACTGGTATTGTTTTAGTTCTCAATTTCCACATTTTTCCAATTTCTATCTCCAGGTCCTTATACTTGCTCAATTTTTCAAATGTTTTTATAGATACATTCTTGTCTATTGGAACAGACATATCAATTAGCAGGCATACCCTCTTTTTAAAGTCCTTCAATATTATATCAGGTCTATTTGCATCTATTTTTCGGTCTGTTTGGATGCTAAAGTTCCACAGGATTGAGATGTGATCTTTTTCAAGTATGGGAGGTGGTTGATGCTCCCACCAATTCTTTGTATCCCACAATACAATGTATGTATTGTGCAGCTCTGTCATGCCTGTTTAGGTATTCGGTTGGAGCTATAGGACTGCACATTGAATTATTATTATTATTATTATTATTATTATTATTATTATTATTATTATTATTATTATTGAATGCTATGGTTGACGGAGGCTCGGCTCTGTAAGGTATTGTAAACGCTATAACAATTGTAAATTGAACGCTATAACAATTGTAAATTGTTTAAAACTTTAACGAACTTGTAGACAAAAACACCCTCCTCCTCGTGAGAGGGGTCTTTCTGCCCGTTATTTGGCCCTTCGGGGTTAAATAACTGCTTATTGGGGTTTTGTGCCCAATATTTATTTTAAACAAAAAAACAACATGGCTACGAAAAAGAATTTTCATAGGTCACTCCCACTCATTCCGTCTTCTTCTTCCTCAGTCATCACTACAGTAGAGAGAAGATTGTCTCTCTCCCTCCCTTCTCTTTCGCAAGCGACGACAGAAAAGAAAAGTCTCGTGCAAAGCGTGCAAGATTTCTCCACGACGACGACGACAACGACGAAACAGGTGTGCGGGAAATACGAAAACCCATTTCATTCGTCTGACGTCAGGAATAATAGCAGTAGCAGCCGTAATAACAACAGCAACAGTGACAATGAAAACAACAGTAGCAGCCGCAACAGCATCACCAGCAGCATAAACAACAACAGCATTAGCAGCAGCAACACCAACAACAACCACAGCAACAGCGACAGAGGCAGTAGTCGTAGTACCTGCAGCAACAACAAAAGTAACAGCAGCTCTGACGACAACAACAACAACAGCAGCAAAGAAAAACCAATCTCATTTGCAGGTATTGCGAAGAACCTGGAAACAATCCTCATAACAAATGAGGAATTAGAGGAAGCGAAGAAGATGGTGACAAAGACTGGACACCGAGCAATCGGCAAGGCAGCGGAAAAATTTTTCGAAACCCAACAGCACTGTACGTACCGTACAGTAAGTACAAAATCCCGTAGGGTTGAAAAAGCCACAGAGGCTCAAATACAAAAAGCCTTGGGGTCTGTGTGGAAGCAGAAAACGCACATCACCCGAGGCAAAAAATATGCCACCGTAGACGTACTTTTTGCCACACCCCAGGAGGCAAAGGCTCAATCCGTAGTGACCCTAAGGAGCGAGGAAATGGTGTTGGTGCCCTCCTACTGCGGGCAAAAAATTGTGAGGGTCAAACTGACCCACGTCCCCCCCCCCCCCCCCCGGGATGGCCCCTTCTTGGCTGGCCGCGTCTGTCCTCGTCGGAATCGAGGACAAAACAACTGTACTGCAAGTACAGAAAAAAGTAAGAGAAGATTGGGTCGGCACCTCCATTGAGATGCTAATCCAAACCAACCAGGAGTGCATCGAAGCTATCCCGGATGTGATAGACTTCGATAACGGCACTCAACTGCCCATAAGTGTTGAGGGCAAACGCCCGAAATGCTTTCGCTGTGGATCGAAGACTCACCTCAGGGCCTTCTGCAACGAGAAGACCCTGAGAAAGGAGAAAACCCCCCTCCTTCCGAAACCGGCTCCACGGCTACCAGCAACAGGACAAGCGGCAACCAGGAACGATAGGTCCGTGGCACCCATACCCACCCCACGGAAATCAAAAACAGCAGCAGCAGTGGAAATATTAACAACAACAACAGCAATACCAAATGCAGCTGCAACAGAGACTCCAGTGCAAACATCACCAACAACAAGTGAAAGAGTGGAGCTGGTACCCCTCCCCGACCTCACAGAATCAAACATGGAGTGTGAGGTGGGAGAGGGATGGCAAAAGGTCGTAAGAAGGCACAAACGCAGAAGCAGCGCATCGTCGCCTTTGAAAAGGGAGGAAAGAAATGAGAAAAGGGTAAAGTCTACTGCAAAGAGCCTCACAGCAGCAACACCACCAACACCATCACCACCCACACTAGCACCACCATCACCACCGGCGACAACCCCACCGCCAACAACACCTTCAACACCACCACCACAAGCACCAACATCGCAAACACAACAACAAAACACACACACCCAGCAACAACGACAAGAAAATAGCAGAACCACACCCCACCCCCAGAAAAACAAATGCACGGCAATAAATACACACAACAAGAAACTAATGACTTACATAATTGAACACACAGACATTTCACAACACGACTACATAATACCAGCACCAATCAAAACGCCAACTAACATAAGACTGCTAAAAATAGCACAGAAACAATACACAAACATTAAAACGAAATTCCCCAACGCAGTTGGTGATTTCAGGGACCTAGGAGGAACTATCAATCGAAGAGTATATTCGGACATACTCATAGAAGAGCCGACGACCAGCCGAAGGGACGATTCAACGGTCCCTTCACCAGACGATCAAGTGAAAAGGGATGTAAAAACCATCCCTCCTCTACGAAAAGTACGGTAAGTGGTCTTTCCCATCTTTTCCACTCTATTTTAAACATGACCTCACTCAGAATAGGCAGCATAGGTGGCTTGGGGTCGTCATGGAAGCAGGGTCACCTGCTCAACGACCTCAGGTCACTAAACATAGATGTAGTGGCCATCAGCGAGACCAGAATCTCCGAAGCACGGGCCTTCGCACCGATCTTCGGCGGCTACGATGTGTACGCATCTCCCAGCCGTCCTGGATCGGGGGGAGGAGTTGCTGTGCTTTTTCGGAGAGGTTTGGATCTCGCCATACGGGCCATCTTCCTGGACCCAGAGGGTAAGCTGGTGGTGCTGGACGTGACCAGCGGAGACGAGCAAGCTTTCAGGCTAGTGGCCGTCTATGCCCCGACAGGAGCAGGGCGGCCTGATTTCTTCCGGCGTCTGGAGACCTTTCTTGGAACGTCCCGCTCTTTAGTGTTAGTGGGCGACTGGAACGGGATCTTAGATGCACGCTGGGTCTGTGTGGGATTAGCGGATAGGTGTGGAGGGTGCAAGAGCCTCACCAACCTGCTCAGGCGTTTTGAACTGTCTGACAGGTACCGATTGGATTTCCCGAATGTGCCAATGTGGACTTGGACAAATCGAATAGGGTCATCCAGATCATATCTAGATAGAGTATTTTGTAGGGAAATAGATAGGTCTAGCATAGGCTGTCCACAATTCAAGATAGTCAGCTACACGGACCACAAATTCGTGATCTGTGTGCTTGACTTAGATAGGCTTCATAGACGAGGACCCGGCTACTGGAAGCTAAACGCGTCCTTACCAGCGCGCAAGGCCTACAGAGACCGGATTAGCGAACTAGTTAAGCGGGCGTTGACGGGGGCCATCGTCAACAACAAGTGGTGGTTTGCTCTGAAAAGAGTGATTAGAATAGAATCTATTAGGTTTAGTAAGGCTTTAGCAATAGAGAAAAATAGAGCAGAGTTAGAAAATTAGACGAGGCGCTTAGCAAAGGCATTGCGACCGACGTGCTTGCGGCGAAATTGGCCCTTGACCAATTCTTCAATGCAAAAAGCACGAAGGCTGCGTTGTCAGAGCAAGGGTGCGTGCTCTCAGACACGAGGGAACGAAAGCCGTTCAATGGGCCCGAGTGGCGGAGGCGCGTCGTGGCAACAAAGCCACGATCCGGTCTTTGGTGGACCACGACGGGCGCATGCTACTCGATCCCGGGCAAATGTGTGAAGCTTTTCAGCGACACTTCGCTCAGCTGTTCGGGGGCAGCGGTGGGCCGGGTCGAGGGATGGACTTTAGTGTCTACCTCGACGGACTGCCGCGGCTCTCGGCCACTGAGGCGAAGTGTTGCGAAAAGCCGATAACAGCCGCTGAAGTAAGGGAGGGAATGACTGGCTGCACAAGGGGTAAATCGCCTGGTTTGGATGGTCTGCCCTATGAACTTTACGTACAGATGCCAGACTTGTTCGGAGGCCTCTTGGCGGACGTCTACTGCAACTGGCAACAGAACGGGAGAATTCCCAGTTCTGTGAGCCGAGGAGCGGTGGCACTGCTGAGAAAGGATCCGAACAAGGGGGATAACGTAGATAATTTTCGGCCCATAACTCTGCTAAACACAGAGTTCAAGATTTTGGCCAAGGTGCTAGCAAAGAGGTTGGCGCTTGTCGTTGGTGGTCTGGTGGGAGAGGCGCAGACATGAGCCGTTCCCGACAGATCCATCCACGACAACCTCCACCTCATGCGATACATCGTAGAGAGGGTAGCTAGGGAACCTGGCACGGGTGGGTCCTTGATCAATTTAGATCAGTCGAAAGCTTTCGATAGGGTCGACCATCGTTACCTAGCGGCAGTCCTGGGGGCGGCTGGCTTTGGGCCCGTCTATATATATAATTCAAGAAAAAAGAGTGACATGGTTCGCTATACAATAAAGGCTTTATTCAGGTTGCTGACAATTGTTTTTTCGATCTGGTAGGTCTAGAGTTCGCTACTCGCCTGATTTTGAGTCAATCGATCTCCAATACTTTGTTTATAACCAGTCGTTTTCATCGGACCACGCGAAAGTGAAGAATATACACAAGGCATGGCTTTTATATAGGAGTGGTATTAAACCAGAACACTAATATCAATAATAAAATAAAATAACTAGATAGTGAATAGCTAAAATAATAACATCAATATAAGTAAGAAATAGAGTATAATGATGAATCTAGCATGTTAAACGAACGGATATTATACAGATGTATGAAATTGACATGTGAAAACTGCTATAGGGTACGTTAGATATAGTGTTAAGGTGGCGGAGATATAACAGTGACAACTAAAATGTACTTGGGGTCAAGATTTATGAGATGTGTGCTTTGCTGTAGGTGTGCTGGCAATACACCGGGGATTTCCTTATTGTCTGACAGATAAAGATTTTCGTAGTATTAATTTAGTGATAATGATAGTTTTTATGTGGTGTTAAGTGGAGTTGTAGATTCTTTATTTAAGTGGCCTATACTAAAAGTAGGGATTGTTAGTTCGAGTCATGGGGTTTTAGTTTTCACAACATCAATAACCAATCGTGTATAAATAAAACAATAATAATAACAATAATAGTGGAGACAAAACAGGTAATAAAATAGTAAAATATGCATGGTAGATATAGAGAACATGATGAATAATACTAGGGATACATTGAGATGTTCATAATAATAATAAGAGGAAAGTGAGATTTCAAGGAGTGTAGGAGTAATAAGATAATGTACTTAGAATTAAGTTCATCTGTTAGAGATCATGAGTGCTAATGTGAGATATAATTGTTTGGTCCTAAGGAGTGAACAACAGCAAAGATGAGATTGATTTATGGGCTGATAAGATAGTTGTAGACATATCCCAGTGGTATAGAATTAGGGAGGCTAGAAGGAGTTTATAGAAGGTTATGTTCTGTAGTGGGCTGTATGAGAATGCGGATGTCAAATGTTAAATGCTAAGTGATGTTGGTTCGAATTACGGTGGTTTAAATCTCGCGAATTTACTAGCAATCCTATGTCTGCAGAAAATTGACCTTTCTATTTTGCTGTTGAGTAGCATTTTATCGTTCCTTAAGATATGCAGCAATTCAAGGTTGCAGAGTCCGCAATGGGACATACCACTGCTATAGTACTTAGCGGCCGCCAATTTCGACCAGCTAATATTGTAATCAAGGTTTTTATCCTTAAGTTGCCAGATTTTATTGGCGAGGGTTGTAGAATTTACCAGTGCACGGTTTTTCATTGAATGTCTGTGCACATACCATCTTTTTTTAAAAACACCCACGGTGGATCCAATGTAGTGCCAAGTGGAGTTGCCCGAGTTTACAGTGCACATGTACACTAGGCTCGAATCAAGGCACCTATTCGCTAATGGACATTTGCCCGGTAGGTGGCAATTGCAGTTTGAGGTATTATTCTGTTATATAAACTGTTATATGTGGGTTGCGATTCATGCCTATTAAAGTTTTGCTGTGGTGCGTATACAGACGTACAGTAGTATGTATATATATATATACATACATGCACACATAATATATATATGTACGTATGGATTTACCGAACATTTATTATAATGTTCGGTTTGTTTGTAAACAAACAACCCGAATTAAGCCGTACAGTGTTTAGCAACCATCGTTGCCCTTTTGTTCAACACTGACAAAGGAACGATGTACTAGTTTCAAGCTTATTAGCTATCGTCAGCACCGTAAACCTTCCTGCCAGATGATTGAACGTCTGAAAGTATATACTTTCCTTATGCATATTAACGGCTGAGCAGCCTAATTTGCATATCTAGTGAGTTAGTCGGCCGGGCGCACCGAAAACGAAATGGAAAAAATGAAAAGAAATTTCATTTCTCACTCTTAGTACGGCTGTTACGTAAATATAAGTATGTATACGTACATACATATATATAGAGAGACGTACAGTAGTATGTATATATATACATACATGCACACATATATATATGTACGTATGGATTTACCGAACATTTATTATAATGCTCGCTTTGTTTGTAAACAAACAACCCGAATTAAGCCGTACAGTCATTTTTTCCATTTATCGTTTTCGGTGCGCCCGACCGACTAACTCACTCGATATGCAAATTAGGCTGCTCTGCCGTTAATATGCATAAGGAAAGTATATACTTTCAGACGTTCAATCATCTGGCAGGAAGGTATACGGTGCTGACGATAGCTAATAAGCTTGAAACTAGTACATCGTTCCTTTGTCAGTGTTGAACAAAAGGGCAATGATGGTTGCTAAACACTGTACGGCTTAATTCGGGTTGTTTGTTTACAAACAAACCGAGCATTATAATAAATGTTCGTTAAATCTATACGTACATATATATATGTGTGCATGTATGTATATATATACATACTACTGTACGTCTGTATACATATATGTATGTACGTATACATACTAATATATATAAATATATATATATAGTAAGGTGTATTATTGGTTGTGCAAAACGGTCCAATAAATTTTTGTTAGCAATATTAAGTTCTCCACGCTTTTGTATATCTCCAATTCCATTCAAGGGAACAGCTAGATGATGTAAAACGGAGTATTAGTATCAAAATGAAAATCCGAAGGCAAGGTAAAATTTCCAATCATTTTAATCACGACACATGTTTCAATAAGAGATAGATCGATCGTGAAGCCATGATCAATTATCACTGATCTCATCAGGTGAAAATGAATTGATGAACGGACTCATATACGTGAGGCGAGTCACCCCAACCCCTGGGAACTTACCTATAGAGCAGACAAGAACTGAGACCCGACCCCAAAGGTACCGTGGTTCCTCTGGAACTACCCAGGTCGATAACAGAAAATGTAATTGCAGGAACACCGCCACTTGCCCCATGGCTTGGAAATGTCTCACCAAAAACATAGTCTACGACTGTAAGGTCTCCACTCTTGATAGAACCTTCAGGTATGTTGGGGCAACTGCCACTGAATTTAAGGATTGATGGTATAATCACCCCCATACCTTTAATATATTAGATAAAAAAAAATAGGACGGCGATTTCTGGATTAGTCTGGAAGCTTAAACAACAGAATATAGAGCACTTCTTATCCTGGTCCATAATTTGCTCAGCCCAGCCTTATAACGGCAGCACTGGCGTCTGTAATTTCTGTATAGCTGAAACCTTTAATATTATTAGAGGCGGCCCCCTATTAATTAATAGGTGAGCGGATTTTTTAGCAACTGCCAACATAGAACCTATAGCAAAATACTGGTGTGTATGAATGTAATAAGGAGACGTGGTTTGTGTGTATAATATTTAATCAACAATTTGTAGTTATATAGAACAGTATAGTTGACATGTCAATGAATAGATGAAAGAATGAAGCAAAGTTATTAGTTACCGTTTGGTTGCCAGGCGAACGCGCCTGGGCGAATACGCCTGGCCGAAAAGGCAAATGAGAGAGGGAGCTTAAAGTTATTCCCTTTATAGGGTTGGAACGGAAGTAACAGAAAGGGTTCTGCCACCAACGGGAAGTAACTCCAACTACTTCCTGTCTAGAGAGCGTTAATCTATTGGTGATGTGAGTGTCACAACAAGGGAGGCAACTCCTGCTACATTATCTCCCGCCAGATTTTTAAAATATAAAAATCGAATGAAATATGTATGTAGTAAGTTGGCGAGAATGTTGTAACAGGCATGAAAATTACGAAAAAAAAAATGTTTGCAATAATAGGAAAACAGCAAAATGTATGCATGCAAAAATCAATGATAGATATCAAGGTAGCCAACCGCTCTTGGCCAGAGAACGACTGGACATCTATCTATCCATCACCCAAAGATACAATGTAATCAAAGAGAAGAGAAGAGCTCAAAGTTCACATGTTCAAAATACAGTTCACAGGTGTGCAATCACATGACAGCAGGAAAGAAAGTGTGTTCCAGTGAATGAATGCAGGTGGTTTCTGTTCTGTGGTATATCGTGAAATTTCCAACCTCCGAATGGATTTTCTCACAGGAAGAGTGCTGCAAAAATAAATTCTCTGGCTTGTTCTGCTGGTTTTGGTTGTTGATGAAGCTGTGTTGCTGTTGATGTTGTTGTCTCGCGGAGTGAGCGTATTCGATGTTTAAATTCACAGTAAAAAATTTTTCCAGAAAAAATGAGTTGAGCAAAGTCTAGAAATAACAGCCGAAGTTGATGGTCGATGTTGAGAATGCGTTGACCTGGAAGGGTCAAGAGGCCAGCGACCAAAGAAATAAGCATTCCGAATAAATGCGCAGTTTTCAACGGCAAATTTACGTGGTAAATTTTTAAACCGGCAAATAGGAGAATATAGCTTAAGGCTGGAGAATCCTTGGCGAGAAACGTTATCTCTGGCGTGTGGTTATCTCCGTGAGTCGAGAATTGTGCTGCCTACACGTGCCAAAACAAGGTTAAGTTGAAAAAAAAATATTTCTAATGCGCGAGAAAATGATAGTGCAACAGGTCGTTGGCAGCCATTTTGAAAAAATGTGTGTGTGAACGTGACAATATGATGAAAAAGAAAGAAAGGCTTCACTTAGTATAACAAATATGGCGAGTTCAATTTTTTTTGTGAACGATGAAAAAAACTTGAACGATGAAGAAAACGATGAAAAAAAGCAATAGTTGAGATTCATCGAAAATAAATGTTCATGTTGAAATGTGTAAAAAAAAAAAAAATTTCTTTTTTTTTTTGTTTTTAAAGTGTTCGTTGTAAGAAGAAACGAAAAACACATATATATATACAGTGAAATGCGACAGTTAGTTGATGCGTGAGAGAAAAAGAATCTGTCTGAACGAGAATTTCACATGTGCGTGTGTTCGTTTCTGTGTCTGCGTATGTTCATAGTTTGTCAATAAAATTTGCTGCGTATTCGTAATGTTACTCACACAACACCAGATTCTGCCATTTTTTTCTTTTTTCGGGGTCACCACTTATAGCAAAATACTGGTGTGTATGAATATAACAAGGAGACGTGGTTTGTGTGTATAATATTTAATCAACAATTTGTGGTTATATAGAACAGTATAGTTGACATGTCAATGAATAGATGAAAGAATGAAGCAAAGTTATTAGTTACCGTTTGGTTGCCAGGCGAACGCACCTGGGCGAAGACGCCTGGCCGAAAAGGCAAATGAGAGAGATGGAGCTTAAAGTTATTCCCTTTATAGGGTTTGGAACGGAAGTGACAGAAAGGGTTCTGCCACCAACGGGAAGTAACTCCAACTACTTCCTGTCTAGATAGCGTTAATCTATTGGTGGTGTGAGTGTCACAACACGGGAGGCCACTCCTGTTACAAACCTCTAAAACCTTCCGCAGGATTTTTGGAAAGTAACCTACCATTAACTCCTCCCTCTCTACTTTAGCCATAAAGTTCTCTCAATAAACAGACAATCACACACTCAGGTAGTTAGACGGCTAAGATCGTTTGCTCACTTACAAACGATACTCGACCTGTTTCCACAGAGTTCTCACAGCTGAGTGCACTTTAGAATACCTAGTTAGTAAATAGTTAGAATGATTACACACTCAGAATACCTAGTTAGTAAATGATTACACACTCAGGCAAAACCGATTACGCGCATTTGCCTTTACTTTAAGATACCCTAACCATTGAGTTCTCTCGGTTGGGATATAGCTAGACGTATTGCACACTCAGTTAAGACCGATTGCGCTCTCTTTACATAACTCTACACACAGTACCCGTTTTCTTTAGACATTGAGTTCCCACAGTTACGACTGGTTACGTTCCTACCGATTGAACACTACACTAGGTTTTGATCATCTAACCATGGAGTGCTCACAGTTACGGATTGAACAGTAATACTTACACACCATTAATGGGCCTACACACATCCTCTAGGTTTTGCTATCCTTTGTTATTTTACTTTACTTTTTGTGTTGGATAACACATCTCCACCACTCAAACACCTATCTTAAAAGCCCAAGGGCCCATATGACGGGAAATCGCACTTACTGACACCTTAACCCAAATACCCAACCCTACACGGAGCCCCTTGCTGGCCTACATAGCGGTTGCTTGCACGCACAGATTTGGGGACTCGGATTCTCAATGGGACAGCGGTACATACTGAGTTCGATATGAGCTGATTGCTTGCTCTTCACATAGATGTGTATATACCTAGACATACACTTTTTTGGACGATACGGATGTGTATATACCATAACATACACTATTTGGAGATACGGATGTTACAATTCAATCTATACACGTATAGCAGAACACTGAACTGAACTTACTTGCTTACTTGCTTGTGTGTTTATGTGTGTGTATGGGGCTGTGGTTGACCCAATATTTCCAATTTGCATCGTCAAATTGTGATTTAACCAATGTAGCATTTGTTGTTTTGTAAACTAACTCTCGGTAAATGCTATGTTGGTATATTCTTATATTTATTGTTTTTTCTTTCACATGTCTTCGGTGTGTGTGTACCCACTCACACTAATTGTGACCGTCTATAGTTCTACAGATTTGATACTGTGTTGATGTGTGTATATATATATATTTTTTTTCTTTGACCTCGAGTCGGTGTGTGTGGGTGTTGAGTGTGTGTGTACCCACTCACATAACCTGTGACCGATTGTATTTCTACAGATTTGATTGATGTCCAGCGTCTTTTGCAGCTATTGGGATATAAAAACTTATTGGTTTTTATGACCTTAACTGAAGTTGATAGCAGTCGCCGCATTTTGACTGCTTGATCTCCATATGAGGGAATAAACTCTGTGAGTGAACATTGCTAATTTTCTCCCTCATATCAAGAATATGAAGACAATTCATTTTCACCTGATGAGATTAGTGATAATTGATCATGACTTCACGATCGATCTAAGTCTTATTGAAACATGTGTCGTGATTAAAATGATTGGAAAATTTACCTTGCCTTCGGATTTTCATTCATATATATATAGAAAAGATGAATATAAAATGAAAGTGCTTTTTTTTAAAAAGGAATTTATTAGGTATTGACATATGTTTCTGTAACAGACGGAATACCTATGTATCGCTGCTTGCGTAATCATATAATTGTTTCTACTTTTGGCACAAGGCCAGCAAATACCCAGTACATTACTGGTACTTTATTTTATCGACCCCGTAAGGATGAAAGGCAAAGTTAACCTCGGCGGGATTTGAACTCAGACCGCAAAGGGACGTAACTATGTTGGAAAGCATGGCGTCCGACTCTCTACCGATACTGCCAATCCACCAATGTTAGCAAGTATTCGATAGCAAATGTATAATCAGTTGTCACTTCTTCAGAGATATTGGATAAATTGGAAAAAATCAGAAAAATTGAAATATTTATATTAGTTGTAATAAAGAAGGAAGAGGGGGGATAGTATATGACAGATGGCAATTCAATTTACTGGTAAACAAGTATATAAAGGGTTTCTTTTGAGAATACAATGAGTATATGGTTTATTTTATCTAAATAAGAATTTTTGGGAGTGCCTATTTTAATCTATACTTGACCAATTGAACAATGGACAGGGCTGGTCGTTTGGTGTAGTAGTATTAATTATAAAGTGTCAATTAAGGAAGAGGGAGATTTCGACTGCTACTGAATAACAACAATGCTGGTAGCCTGCTGGTATATGCATTAGGGAATTGAATTAAGAAATCTCATTTTATCTATAGCAGTTTATATTAAATGATAAAGAATAGAAGAGTTGATAGAATTAAGACTAATAGAGAATGTTAATATGTATTTTGACAATCAAACGGAGATGGAGACAGACGTTCAATCCTGGTAGTATTTGTAATATGAAAATGTAGATTTTAAGCGATGGTTACAGTATAACGATCGCTCTATTCTCTTATTTAATAAAATGTTTTTGGATTTCATAATACAAAATAATTCCATATTACATAATTTACAAAATTCCTGTCCGTGGGAAATGGAGGGGCAGCTGCTATTATCTCCCATTTTAGGTTAAATTGTTGGTTATTTTCGCGCAGCTGCCAAGCCTTGTCTGCGAGTGTTGTTACATAACGCTGGTTTACATGTTTTATCGAGTAACGATATAGACATCGCCTTTATAGACATCGTTACTCGATAAAACATGTAAACCAGCGTTATGTAACAACACTCGAGCATTATAATAAATGTTCGGTAAATCCATACGTACATATATATATGTGTGCATGTATGTATATATATACATACTACTGTACGTCTGTATACATATATGTATGTACGTATACATACTTATATATATATATATATATATATATATATATATATATATATATATATATATTTATACATATATCATCATCATCGTCATTTTACATCCGCTTTTCCCTGCTTGCAAGGGTTGGACGGGTCCTTTTCAGCACCGCATCTCTCCACTTGTCACGGTCCTTCGGCATCTCCTCCGTGAGTTTCAGCAATCTGAGGTCTGCTCTCACCACCTCCCGCCATGTTTTACGTGGTCTACCTCTACTGCGTCTTCCTTCTACTGGGATTTCTTGGCACTTCTTTACCCAGCGGTCAACCTCCATGCGCACCACATGTCCATACCATCTCAGCCTTCTCTCCTGCACACCACAACTTATCCCTCTTATACCCAGTTTCTTTCTCAACTCGTCTATGCTTGGTCGTTCACGCACTTTGACATTGCACATCCATGGAGCATGCTTGATCCTCTCCAGAGCATCCCCTTTATCTTTGTAGCAATATATATATATATATATATATATATATATATATATATATATATATATATATATATATATATATATATATATATATCCAAAATTAAGATAAATTAAATGAATTTAATCTAAATCAAAATTATGGGTGTCATGCCAGAAAGACATGCGCCATATCACCCGCAAAATAAGCTCTAACGAGTAGGTCCGAGCACTTTATAATAACTAGAGATTGATTAACATATAAATAAACATGAATAATCACAGGAGATAATTTTTACAAGTGTGTAACCACACATAGCTAGGTAGGTAACTATATAAAGTTGACCAGAACTTCAAAAATAGATACATTATAATATGATTAATCTTCCCTGTATATATTCCATTAAAGAAATATATTTCACCAATTAATCAGATGGTAAACCACAGAAGTGGAGACTTGGATTTTCAACAAGGAAGAAGTTACAGCAATCCGTGTTTACACTTCAAGTTCAAATCAGCGACTGGCCAGCACGTGTTGTATTTCATACTAGCTTCGTCCCAGTGGCGTGAATAGGGTTATCGACAACTAGAAACAGCAGTCGAGTCCTTTCAACAAAGTTAGCTCTACAATTAAGGAGCCGTATTTATATATCTATATCCAAAATTAAGATAAATCAAATGAATTTAATCTAAATCAAAATTATGGGTGTCATGCCAGAAAGATTATTCATGTTTATTTATATGTTAATCAATCTCTAGTTATTATATATATATATATATATATATATATATATATATATATATATATATATATATATACTGTTGACTTAGTTCTGATCTAGCTGTCGAAACGGCCAGAGCTCAGCCATCGGGGTCCTGACTCTTTTCCTATTACCCACTCTACTACCCCAGGTATCGAGTACTCTGGTGTATTATGGTTCACCTGGTATCTTACCACACCCTCTTTGTTATGTTATATATATATATATATATATATATATGTATATATATGTATATATATATATATATATATATATATGTATATATATATATATGTATATATATATATATATATATATATATATATATATATATATATATATATATATATATATATATATATATATATATATATATATGTGTGTGTGTTTACGCATATATCTATATCCATATGTATAGAGTACCCCCTTGATTTGTAGTCTGCCCAGTCTCAGCACTG
>OZ024756.1:8502258-8507258 GCA_964016885.1 Eledone cirrhosa
TATATATGAGCAAATAGAATCTTTAGTTTTAACATTACATTTATAGACTATGTTGTTAACAAGACAATTCCCTTTTAATGGGCAGTTTGTTTTGTTTCTACAGTTACATCCTTTCGTTAATTCTGTATTTGAGGAGATATTATTGTTAATTTGATGTACTGGTGGTATACTTATGGTTTTCTTACATTTATATGCATTATATGCACTTATATTTTGTTTTATGTTATTTGTTGTAGAGTATGAGAATTTAACTGTAGACCTATTTAAGATTTGATGGTATTTGTGGTTTGGCGGGAAGTTTTTCTCAAGGATATAAAAAAATTTTTTAGCAATATTATCCTTAACTTGTAAATTAAAAGGAGCATTATACCAAGTAACTCGTCTATTACGGTTTCTATGTTGTTTATTATTTTTATTATTTTTATAGGTTGTATCATGATTTTTACTAGGAGGATTAATGTTAATGATCTCACCACAACTATTTTTAGTTATATTTGTAGATTTAGGTGTTTTATCTTTTTTATTAGGAGTTTTATTATTAATATTTATTATAGTTGTATGATGAGTAGTTTTTTGAGGGTTACTATACTTTATATTAGAAGATTTAGTATTTTGGGGTATATTGTGGGTGGCATTTAGGTGTGTACTTTTCATTTGGTGTTTGTTGGTAATATTATGCTGTATGCTTTCAGTATTTTTAGTAGAAGGTATATACTCTAATCTATTTTTGTGGCCACTTCTATCTAGAGCTTCATTATAAAAGGTCGCATTTTTATCAAATACATCTTGGTTAGAAGAAAGGTTAGAAATTCTAAGTGATATATTATATGCAAGGTTTTTAAGGATAGATTTAGGGTGATTAGATTGTGAGTGTATGTAATGTAAGTTTTGGTTAGGTTTATGGTAAGGTTGGTATATACCCGTAGCTAAATCTAAAGTTATATCTAGGAAATTTACTACTTTACTTGTTTTTTCAAAAGTAATATTAAGATTATAATAGTCTTTAAGGAAAGTTCTAATATGTTTTTTGTTTTTTTCGATTTCTGAAAGGCTAAGGTTGTTAGAAAGAAGAAGACAGTCATCACGATATAAACCACCTTTGAGGTGGGGAAAAGAGGCATTTATGTTGAAAAGGAGAAAGAGGCCCACAAGATCAGTAATTTGGGCGGAATCGCTTGAACCCATAGTAATATCAAAAAGATTACTGTATGTGTTTCTGGTCCAGTATTCATTCTGAAATTCAATAAGTGTTAGTCTAGCATGTGTAATAATGTTAATGTCATCCGAAGTTAAATTAGATCTATTTTTAGCAAATATTAATGCTTTGTTCAGGAGTATAGGTGATATAGAAGAATAGTAATTATCTATATCAAATTGTAGGAAAGAAGCAGAAGATTTACACCTAATATTTTTAAACCAGTTAATTACCTGGGAGGTGTTTTCCCAGAGTGGTAAAATAACGTGTTTTCTTATTTGTGGGATGACTCTATCTAAAATTTTTTTGCTAATTATTCCAATATCTGATTTGGAGGGACATATAAGTCTAATAGAAGGATTAGAGTTAAAGTTAGATTTGTGATCTTTCAGGTTGAAGTGTGGTCTTTTCAATGCCAAAGGTTCAGTTCTATCTTCAATGTTTAGTTTTTTTACTATGTTGTGTGTTTTGTTGTTGATGTTGGTGAGTGACACATTATTAGATTTTTTATAATTTTTTCTGAGTTCTTTATATATGAACTCATTATAATGTTCAATATCCATATGATACAAGTTACCAGTTTTGTCCGAGTGGACATGGATTTTTTTAGACTTTTTTAGGTCCAATAGGGTAGAATCAAGGTCCTTTTGAAAGACGGATTTATACTTTTTAAATTTGAGGTGTTTAATTAAATTAAAAAGGTCTTTCTCGAAGTCTTCAAGTAAAAAGTTGTGTGGTGGATTCTTGTAAGTATTGAAATCATACATATATTTCCGATCTGCTTTTTTAGATTTCCTATCGAAGTGGTAGGCTCTCCATCTAACCCTTCTGATAAAATTATTAGTTTTCTGAATCATAAGGAGTAAGAAGTCGTCCTTAGAAGGTATTGGTATGTTTTTTAAGGAGGTTCCTAAATATTGTTTTTCCATTGTGATATGGATGATGGACAATTGAAAGAGCTCAACTAAATGTATATGGGTTTACAAAATCATACATATATATATGTTTATACATAAATATAAAATTAATACACACATACAGTACAAAAATACGAATATTTCCGTGAAAATAGGAGCAAAATTATGTAGATAAATCTACCAAGAGTTTACGGTAGTGTCCAATCCGTATGAAGAACTCAATGTATTCCGGATATCATGGAAAGAAGAGATGCAATGAAAATCCACTTTCGGTGAAAGACAAACGGTATACAGAGTCAAGATAAAATATTAAACAAATAATGAATAAACAATTCCTTATATTAAACAAAAAAATTCATTATTTAACGATCGTTTCTAGGGTATATATGTGTTATAATTGGTATGCATATTCAACAGATCTATGTACAAAATTATACAAAATTAAACACCTCAAATTTAAAAAGTATAAATCCGTCTTTCAAAAGGACCTTGATTCTACCCTATTGGACCTAAAAAAGTCTAAAAAAATCCATGTCCACTCGGACAAAACTGGTAACTTGTATCATATGGATATTGAACATTATAATGAGTTCATATATAAAGAACTCAGAAAAAATTATAAAAAATCTAATAATGTGTCACTCACCAACATCAACAACAAAACACACAACATAGTAAAAAAACTAAACATTGAAGATAGAACTGAACCTTTGGCATTGAAAAGACCACACTTCAACCTGAAAGATCACAAATCTAACTTTAACTCTAATCCTTCTATTAGACTTATATGTCCCTCCAAATCAGATATTGGAATAATTAGCAAAAAAATTTTAGATAGAGTCATCCCACAAATAAGAAAACACGTTATTTTACCACTCTGGGAAAACACCTCCCAGGTAATTAACTGGTTTAAAAATATTAGGTGTAAATCTTCTGCTTCTTTCCTACAATTTGATATAGATAATTACTATTCTTCTATATCACCTATACTCCTGAACAAAGCATTAATATTTGCTAAAAATAGATCTAATTTAACTTCGGATGACATTAACATTATTACACATGCTAGACTAACACTTATTGAATTTCAGAATGAATACTGGACCAGAAACACATACAGTAATCTTTTTGATATTACTATGGGTTCAAGCGATTCCGCCCAAATTACTGATCTTGTGGGCCTCTTTCTCCTTTTCAACATAAATGCCTCTTTTCCCCACCTCAAAGGTGGTTTATATCGTGATGACTGTCTTCTTCTTTCTAACAACCTTAGCCTTTCAGAAATCGAAAAAAACAAAAAACATATTAGAACTTTCCTTAAAGACTATTATAATCTTAATATTACTTTTGAAAAAACAAGTAAAGTAGTAAATTTCCTAGATATAACTTTAGATTTAGCTACGGGTATATACCAACCTTACCATAAACCTAACCAAAACTTACATTACATACACTCACAATCTAATCACCCTAAATCTATCCTTAAAAACCTTGCATATAATATATCACTTAGAATTTCTAACCTTTCTTCTAACCAAGATGTATTTGATAAAAATGCGACCTTTTATAATGAAGCTCTAGATAGAAGTGGCCACAAAAATAGATTAGAGTATATACCTTCTACTAAAAATACTGAAAGCATACAGCATAATATTACCAACAAACACCAAATGAAAAGTACACACCTAAATGCCACCCACAATATACCCCAAAATACTAAATCTTCTAATATAAAGTATAGTAACCCTCAAAAAACTACTCATCATACAACTATAATAAATATTAATAATAAAACTCCTAATAAAAAAGATAAAACACCTAAATCTACAAATATAACTAAAAATAGTTGTGGTGAGATCATTAACATTAATCCTCCTAGTAAAAATCATGATACAACCTATAAAAATAATAAAAATAATAAACAACATAGAAACCGTAATAGACGAGTTACTTGGTATAATGCTCCTTTTAATTTACAAGTTAAGGATAATATTGCTAAAAAATTTTTTTATATCCTTGAGAAAAACTTCCCGCCAAACCACAAATACCATCAAATCTTAAATAGGTCTACAGTTAAATTCTCATACTCTACAACAAATAACATAAAACAAAATATAAGTGCATATAATGCATATAAATGTAAGAAAACCATAAGTATACCACCAGTACATCAAATTAACAATAATATCTCCTCAAATACAGAATTAACGAAAGGATGTAACTGTAGAAACAAAACAAACTGCCCATTAAAAGGGAATTGTCTTGTTAACAACATAGTCTATAAATGTAATGTTAAAACTAAAGATTCTATTTGCTCATATATAGGAGCTACCTCTAACAATTTTAAGACAAGGTTTAATACCCACAAGCATAGTTTTAAAAATGCCGCACTGGCTAATACAACATCTCTAGCAGAAAAAATCAATAGTTATAAAAATAAGAATATAAAATATGATTTGACCTGGAGTGTGCTCAAAAGAGCCACCCCTTATCAAAATAATAGAAAAGAATGTAGATTATGTTCCCAAGAACTATTTGAAATAATGAAGTCTAAGGATATCTTATTAAATAAACGACAGGAATTAATTATATCGTGTAATCATAAACTAAAAAAAACATTTAAATATTATAAACCTAATTAATAACATTATTCTAGAAATTAATTTAATTTAAATGTTAGTTAACCTATAAATTTAATTTAATTAATATTTTATTACAGATGAGAAAATATTATGTAATCATAAATTGTGAAAAACCTTTAAATATTACTAATATATACTTAGTAATTTAATTTATAGATTAATTTTAATTTATTTAAACCTTTTATTTTATTATAATTCTTTTACAGATAAAATATAGCAAAATAATATCATGTTTCCAATGACGGA
>OZ024756.1:8512258-8522258 GCA_964016885.1 Eledone cirrhosa
ACTTCTTCCTCGCGTTTTAAGCCACAGTGTTGCTTACTTACATACCACCAGACCCTTACTTCTTTGCCAGCCATGGTTGTGGCAATACTAAGCTTAGCTAAAGCGGTTATATATTTCACAATACATTATCCCGTGCAACGCCGGATACCTCTGCTAGTGTATGTATATATATATATATATATATATATATATATATATATATATATATATATATATATATATATATATATATATATATATATATATATATATATATATATATCATAAAACATGTCTATAGAATCACCAGATAAAATATATACCGTTTCCTCTCCCAATTAGCATAATTAACCATATAAAAAATCAATTAGACCAAGCTATAAGAATAAAAGCTCCTATGAAGAAATCTCCGACAAATAACCAAAAGCAGCCCTTCGCGGCGGTTGCGACGGAGTATTTATCGAGTATTTCGACAGCGTGTATAAATCGACCAGATATACAGTCAACTAAACAGAATTAGGTGTAAAATAAACTAGAAGGAAAGTGAACATATTTAGTTACCTCTACCATGGTTTCGTCCGCATTTTAAGATATCCGATAACATTGGAAATCTAATTGTCTAAATTTGAAATGTAATTTGAAATCTAATTGGAAATCTAATTGTCTAATTGTCTGAAAATTAATTGTCTAAATTTGAGCTAACTCCTGAAGAGTCCGGTGCTCTAGATTTCCAATGTTATCGGATATCTTAAAATGCGGACGAAACCATGGTAGAGGTAACTAAATATGTTCACTTTCTTTCTAGTTTATTTTACACCTAATTCTGTTTAGTTGACTGTATATCTGGTCGATTTATACACGTATCCTGTATTTCTAAATGTCCCTGTTAGTCTGTGGCTGGTTGTTACTATTAAAAATAAAAATAAAAATAACAAACTAATTTCAAATAAAAACATAGAAGTCTTATCTGTAATCTGACATTGTTTGAAATTACAAGTGACCTACAATAACTTAAAGTAACCTACAGCGTCACCTGGCCATTTAAATTACAAGTGACATACAATAACTTAAAGTAACCTACAGCGTCACCTGGCCATTTAAATTACTCTCTATATACTATTATATTTTATTGGTAAAGGCTTTACCTCACATAATTACTTCACATAATTATCTAACATAAGACCGAATCTGAGATTTTGATGTAATCCGAATTGAAAGATCACAGCACCGATACTATAGGTATGTGGTTAGAATGTCTCAGGAAAGAATCGCTGGACAGATTTTACGGGCAAAAGCAACAGGTAGGAGATCGAGGGGGTAGACCCCGAGCAAGATGGTTGGATAACATTCATGAGCTTGGCTGGTCTTGTTTGGGGATCTAGTTGGAGAGGGTTGCTTCTGACAGGACCCGCTGGAAGGAGTGGTTGAGGACTCTGCCCCTACGACCCAAAGAAGAAGAAGAAGGCCAAACATAAAGTCAAACGAGCTGCAGTTTGCCCACAACTGCCGTCTAAATAAAACCAATTTCTTCCATGGAAAGAGAAAAGGATAGAGAGGCAGAATCGACAGCTCTTTGGTGGGATTTGAACTAAGAATGCAGAGAATCACAATGAATACTGCAAAGCAATCTATCTAACGTGTTACCTCTGCCAATTCGCCACCTATCTAACATATAATATAATGATATCTAGTATAGGCACAAGGCCAGTCATTTGGGGGAGGGGAAAGTCAATTAAATCAACCCCCAATACGACCCCATAAGGATGAAAGGCAAAGTTAACCTTCGCAGGATTTGAACTCAGACCGTAAAGGACCGTAACTCTATGCTGAAAAGCATGGTGTCCGATTCTACCGATACTGCCAATCCACCACCCTTCTAACATATAATATAAGATAATATAATATAATTGTTTCTACTTTTGGCACAAGGCCAGCATTACTGGTACTTTATTTTATCGACCTCGTAAGGATGAAATGTCGGATCAGTAGATAAGGCAATGATCAAGTAACTGTGAATTTGGTTCATACTACTAGTGGCAAGGCGATCATATCAACTACTGTTGGATGTTTCGGTGAGACACAACCGCTCTAATACAGAGTACTGCTTTCACGTGTATGGAGTAGCGACCGCAAGTTATATCCAGCTATTGAAAGCTAAATATGACACAAATCCTTCGATGTTCATCCTGCAGCGCTCGTCGCGCGGTTAAACAAGGAGCGCGTCCTGCAACGGATTCCCAGATTGAAGTCGAAAAATCAGATACTGGGAAACATACACGGAGAAAACAACCAACCCGACTTGTACACGGAAAGAAAGACATCTTTGCTGGTACACTCAATGTTCAAACACTCCAGAAAGACCATAAAATCCCTGAACTGATTGCTTCAGCAGGGGCAACCAACTATGATGTTATCTGTCTTCAGGAGCACCGGTTCATACATGAAGAGCTTGTAACAAAGGAGCAAATATTTGGCAATTGGAGGCTGATAACCTGCTCAGCTTGGAAAAACAACATGAATGCAGCAAATGGTGGAGTTGGAATGCTTTTCAGTCCGCGAGCCTATGATGCACTTGCGAGTGTTGAAATGATAACATCAAGGATAATGATAGCTACGTTTAACGGGAATCCTGAAACCACTGTCATCTCTTGCTATAGTCCAACAAATGTATGTGACATGGCCGAAGTAGAGAGGTTCTACATGGAACTAACATCACTCACTGGACAAATCCCGAAACATAATGTTCTCATCATTGGCGGAGACTTCAACGCGTGTCTTGGACAGCTTGATGGATTCAAATTCTCATACCACTCACAAACCAATAGAAACGGTTGTGTGAGAACAATTTACGATGTCTCAAAAAAGACCAGGCCAGCGGTGGACTCACAAATCTCCAAATGGCGACAAGACACAACTGGATTATATCATAATCAATCGAAAATGGAAGAACAGCGCAAAAAACTGCAGAGCATATGACTCATTTGTTAGTATTGACTCGGATCATCGCATTGTCTCGGCTAGGATACGATTAGGTCTCCGAGTGGATAAAAAGAAATCTGCAAATGCTACTCCTTACAACTGGGCAGTTCTGAATACCAATCCTGAGACTTACAAAACCTTTGTAACCGATTTGCTGCATTACAAGACTCTGCGCCAACAAAATCGTCAAATTCTACATTTAACCACTTTCAAATGGCATTCAAAGAGGCAGCGGCCGACACCATCCCTTTAAAACCGAAGGTTAAAAAACGAAAACCCTGGGAAACAGAGAGGATACGCCAAAAGCGCAAAGAGTTGCGAAAAGCTGCAGAATTGAAAGACACTCAACGATCTCCAGAAAACATTAGTAACTTCAGTGCTGCTTGTACAGCACTGAAAAGTGAGTATGAAATTGAGCAAGCCGAATACATGCAGAGAAAGATCAATCATATCTCGAGTACTGTCAGCAATAAGAGGTCTGCTGAAGCCTGGAAAACTGTCAATGAAATTAGTGGCAGAAAAAGTAGTTTCAGAGCCAAACTGAAAGCCTCCAGCCAAGACGAACGTTTAAAACTGTGGCAACAACATTTTCAGAACCTACTTGGCAAAGCACCGCAGATAATCGAAGAAGAAATAATACCCGTTTTTACAGGGGAACACCAAATACAGGAACACCAAATACAGAAAGGTCCTTTCACTGTGGAGGAACTACAGAAGGCAGTGAAAAGTATTGGTAACGGAAAAGCTTGCGGACTCGACGAGATCCCAGCTGAAGTGTGGAAGGTACCTGAATTTCACCCAATCCTACTAGAGTTGTGTAATGGTGTCTATAATCAAGACCCCATAGACAAATGGACTGAGGGATGTATACTCCCTGTTCCCAAAAAAGGCGATCTTGGAATGGCTAAAAACTACCGTGACATAACACTAATGGCAATTGCCGCAAAGATTTACAATCTCATGCTGTTTGACAGAATAAGACCTGTCATTGACCCCTTGCTGAGAAAAAACCAAAATGGCTTCCGCACCAACTGATCAACATCAGGGCAAATACTTACTATTCGGCGTATCTTGGAAGGCGTAAAAGCCAAAAACCTCCCAGCAACTCTCCTGATTATTGACTTTTCAAAAGCATTCGATTCCATCCATCGTGGGAGGATGAGAGAGATACTTCTACCCTACAGCTTGCCAAAGGAAACAGTAAATACCACCATGATGTTATATAAAAACACCCGCGCAATGGTGCGCTCACCTGATGGAGATACCAACTTCTTTGACATCATTGCCGGAGTACTCCAAGGCATATATTTTTATCATCTGCCTCGACTATGTATTGAGAAAAGCCCTGGACGAAAACTTAGAGCTTGGTTTCACTCTCACAAAGCGAAAGTGTAGACGCCATGCAGCTCAGAAAATCGCCGATGCTGACTATGCGGATGATTTAGCGGTCCTCGCTGACTACCTTAAGGATTCAACATCACTACTTCACAGCATCGAATCAGTTGCAAAGGAAATCGGACTCTATGTCAACGCAGGCAAAACAGAATATATTTGCCTGAACCAAGACTCCTCAGCTGGTATGCGAAGTCTAAACGGCGATATAATCAAGCAAGTTGGTACTTCAAATACCTGGGTAGCTATATCGCTGGGGAGCATTGAATGCAATGGAAAAGATATGGAAATCAAACCTGGCAGCCAAACTGAAAAGGAATTTCTTCAGAGCTGCTGTGGAGTCTGTGCTTGTTTATGGCTCTATCACTTAGACGCTAACGTCGAAACTGGAGAAAAAGTTAAACGGGACATACACACATATGCTCCGCGCTGCTTTAAACATATCTTGGAGGGAACACCCAACAAATAAGGATCTCTATGGCAATATACCACCTATCAGCAGGTCAATACGTGGACAGAGACTCAGATTTGCTGGCCACTGTTGGCGCAGCAAGGAAGAAATAGCAGGTGATGTGTTGTTATGGAGTCTATCTCATGGAGCAAGAAACGCTGGTGGTCCCAAGAAGACATACGTCAAGCAACTTGAGGACGATACTGGATGCACTGCGGAAGAACTGGCAAATGCTATGAGAGACAGAGATGGATGGTGGAAACGTGTCGTAGAAAGCCGAGCAGGCTCGACCTGATGATGGTGATATGAGTGTATATATATATATATATATATATATATGAGTGTATGTATAAATATATATATATATATATGTATATGAGTGTATATATATATATATATATATATATATATATATATATATATATATATATATACATACACATATATATATGAGTGTATATATATATATATACGGAGTATATATATATATATATATATACACACGGAGTATATGTATATATACATATATGTGTATATATATGTATATATATATATATACGGAGTAGGCAGACCCAGAAAAACCTGGGACGACTTGATAAATTCCGACCTCACACACTTACACCTCTCCAAGACAATGTCACTGGACCGAGATCTTTGGCGCTACACAGTAATACAGAAGACCCGCCTTGCCTAAGTACAAAGCGAAACCTACAGTCAGTAGGCACCTCTTAACCAAAATAACCCCCCACCCCCCACCCCCCGTCTCACTACCCCCACCCCATCCACACCACCCCTTTCAATGTAAAGTTATGTTGGTACCACAACATCCAGTCCGAAACAAATGAGGTTGTGTAGGTGTCACGACAAAAAAACACAGTCCACGCTGTAATGTGGCCGTGTAGGGAACACGGTAAAAACCTCCCAGTTCCACACTGTAAACGTGGTTGGTGTTAGGAAGGGCATCCAGCTGTAGAAAACCCGCCAGACAGTTCTATACGAGCAAGACAACCACTCTTGCCTCAAGTGGGAAAACTCCCATCCAAACCCATGCTAGCGTGGAAGATGGACGTTAAACGTTGATGATGATGATGTGTGTATGAGTGTATATATATGTGTGTGTGTGAGTGTATATATATATATGTGTGTGAGTGTATATATATATATATGTGTGTGTGTGTTGTGAGTGTATATTATATGTGTGTGAGTGTATATATGTGTGTGAGTGTATATATATATGTGTGTGTGAGTGTATATATATATATATGTGTGAGTGTATATATATATATATATGTGTGTGTTGTGAGTGTATATATATATGTGTGTGAGTGTATATATACATATGTGTGTGAGTGTATATATATAATGTATGTGTGAGTGTATATATATGTGTGAGTGTGTATATATATGTGTGAGTGTATATAAATATATGTGTGTGAGTATATATATATGTGTGTGAGTATATATATATGTGTATATATATATGTGTGTGTGTATATATATATATATATATATATATATATATATGTGTGTATATATATATATGGGTGTGAGTATCATCATTCATTATCATCATTTCATTTTACGTCCGCTTTTCCCCGCTTGCAAGGGTGAGACAGGAACTGATTCTGGCATAATTTCTACAGCTGGATGCCCTTCCTAACACCAACCTCATTTACAGTAAGTGCTGGGTGCTTTGTTGCCGTGGCACCTCCACGACCACTTCACAGTGGAATGATATGGACCCAATCCCTATCATCTCATTTCTACAGCTGAATAAACTGGAGCAATGTGAAATAAAGTGTCTTGCTCAAGGAAACAACACATCACAGTATATATATGTATGTGAGTTACGGCCCTTGCTATTCTGAGTTCAAATCCCGCCAAAGTTAACTTTGCTTTTCATCCTTATGATGTCGATAAAATAAAGTACCAGTAATGCATTCGGGTAATTGCTGGCCTTGTGCCAAAGGTAAAAACAATTATTAGTTCAACCCATTACTCCCCCACTTCCTACACTGAACTTGCTGAGCATGCGCAGTTAGAAGGAAGTATGTAGTGCTTTTTCTTTATAAAACCACTTTGTTTTCTCTCTACCTATCGATTTCTTTCTTTCATATATAAATAGATCTTTGGAAGTATTGCATATATTGTGTATATACACACATTATAAAGACTCGTCTAAACGTAAGTTGTTTATTTAATATCCCCCAACCCCTACAAAAGAAATTATTTTATATGTCGTAATTTCATAATTATCTCGCGCGCACATGCAGATGTTTTTTTTAATATTTTCAAATTATAGTTTTTAAATATCAAAATATTGTTTTCTTAATTTTTGTTATTGTTGAAACCTGGACAGTTTATTCTATGTTCAAAACATTTTGTGAAGAGAAAGAAAAAATCGCAAAAAGTCAAATATTAAAAGAAACTTATATTTTGAAACGAGTTGGAAATAGTTTTAAAATGGGGAAAAAAATGTAATCTCCGATGTTAAAAACACAAATGAGAAGAAACTTTCGAGTAAAAACACTTAAATATTATAGAGGAAATGTTTATTCCGTTATTTATAAGTTTGCATCCGTCAATATGAGTTCATTTATGTGTGTGTGTGAGTATATATGTCTGTGTGTGAGTGTATATATGTGTGTTTGTATATATGTATGTGTGTGTGTGTATGTATGCGTGTGTGTGAGTGTATATATACAGTCAGTAGGCACCTCTTAACCAAAATACACCCCCGTCCCACTACCGCTACCCCACCGCCATATACACCAGATACAAGTAGGAGTACATCAGGGTTCTCTATGCTGACGATGTAATGTTATGTTGGTAACACAACATTCAGTCCTAAATAAATGAGGTCGTGTAGGTGTCACGAGAAAAAAACACAGTCCACGCTGTAATGTGGCCGTGTAGGTAACACGGTAAAAACCTCCCAGTCCACACTGTAAACGTGGTTGGTGTTAGGAAGGGCATCCAGCTGTAGAAAACCTGCCAGACAGTCCTATATGAGAGAGACACGGTCACTCGACCAACCTTGCCTCAAGTGGGACAACTCCCGTCTAACCCATGCTAGCGTGGAAGATGGACGTTAAATGATGATGATGATGATTGTATATATATATATATATAGAGAGAGAGAGAGAGAGGTATACAAAGGTAAAGGGGATGCTCTGGAGAGGAGCAATTATAGGGGTATAAAACTGATAGATCAGGTTATGAAAGTGGCAGAAAGGGTTTTAGCACAACTGATTAGACAAAGGGTCAAACTAGATGAGATGCAGTTTGGTTTTGTGCCTGGGAAGAGTACAACAGATGCCCTCTTCTTGGTGAGACAATTGCAAGAGAAGTTCTTAGAGAAGAATAAGCCACTATACTTAGCCTTTGTTGACCTAGAGAAGGCCTTTGATAGGGTACCCCGATCTGTCATCTGGTGGTCCCTAAGGAAGCTGGGTGTTGAGGAAAGGCTTGTGAGGACAGTGCAAACTTTGTACAGAGGTACTCTCAGTAAAGTCAGGGTAGGAGTGGAGTTTAGTGAGGAATTCCAGATACAAGTAGGAGTACATCAGGGTTCGGTCCTCAGCCCGCTCTTGTTCATTATAGTCCTCCAAGCCATAACAGAGGAGTTTAAGACTGGCTGTCCATGGGAACTTCTCTATGCTGACGATCTGGTTCTTATAGCAGAATCAGTAGAGGAGCTAGAGAATAAATTCTGGCTATGGAAACAGCAGTTGGAAGCAAGAGGACTGAGAGCAAACCTAGCTAAGACTAAAGTGTTGATGAGTAGAAAAGAGGACAAAACTGATTCCGCCAGGGAAATGGCCATGTTCGATATGCAGAAAAAGAACTGGCATAAATTCTATAAAATGCACAGAATGCAGATCCTGGGTACACAAGATATGTAGCGGGATAGCAGGCAAACTAACAGGTAGGGAGAAATATGTATGCAGTAGATGTACAGGGAAATTAGACAGTAGAAGTCACATTGATAGACACATTTTCAAATGCAGGCGGGTGCTATAGAAGTGGTGGATAGCTTCCGGTACCTAGGAGATCAGATTAGCATGGGAGGAGGGTGTTCCGAGGCCATAGTATCTAGAATAAGGACGGGTTGGAAGAAGTTTAGGGAGCTGCTTCCTCTGTTGGCGAAGAAGGGTTTCTCCCTGCGTACGAAAGGCCGGTTGTATGATGCCTGTGTGAGGAGCGCGATGCTGCATGGTAGTGAGACATGGGCAGCAACTGCAGAGGATATGTGACGGCTGGAGAGAAATGAGGCAAGCATGCTCCATTGGATGTGCAGTGTAAATGTGCGTGAACGACCCACCATAAATGTGTTGAGAGAGAAACTGTGTCTGAGAGGGATAGAATGTAGTGTACGAGAGAGGAGACTGAGGTGGTATGGACATGTGATGCGCATGGAGGATGACCGATGGGTGAAGAAGTGCCAGAAAATGCCAGTTTAAGGAAGACGTGGTAGAGGTATACCACGAAAAACATGGGCGGAGGTGGTGAGAACAGACCTCAGATCATTGAAGCTCACGGTGGAGATGATGAAGGACCGTGACAAGTGGAGAGATGCTGTGCTGAATAAGACCCGTCCCACCCTTGCAAGCAGGGAAAAGCGGACGTAAAATGATGATGATGATGATATATATATACACACTCATATATATATGTGTGAGTGTATATATATATATGTGTGAGTGTATATATATATATACATGTGTGAGTGTATATATATACATGCGTGAGTGTATATATATATACTTGCGTGAGTCTGTATATATATATATATATATATATATGTGAGTGTATATATATACATGCGTGAGTGTATATATATATATATATATATATGTGTGTGAGTGTATATATATACATGCGTGAGTGTATATATATATCATCATCATTTTACGTCCGCTTTTCCCTGCTTGCAAGGGTGGGACGGGTCTTATTCAGCACAGCATCTTTCCACTCGTCGCGGTCCTTCGTCATCTCCACCGTGATCTGAGGTCTGTTCTCACCACCTCCGCCCATGTTTTTCGTGGTCTACCTCTACCACGTCTTCCTTCAACTGGCATTTCCTAGCACTTCTTCACCCATCGGTCATCCTCCATGCGCATCACATGTCCATACCACCTCAGTCTCCTCTCCCGTACACTACATTCTATCCCACTCAGACACAGTTTCTCTCTCAAC
>OZ024756.1:8544758-8574758 GCA_964016885.1 Eledone cirrhosa
ACTATTTCTATAGAACCATCTGTGCAATGGAATGAGTTAGTATTCTGTTGGCATTTGCTGCTACTTATTGCACCAGAGCACTGGCCACATATAAAATCTATATTCTTAGTTAGCTTACCTGTGATCCCACTACATCTTTTATGCAGCCATACTTTGCATTTGGGACATAAAATGGAGTTTCTGCCTACTCCTTTCCTACACACTGAGCATGGCCATTTCCCAGATGGGACCAGTGCCCTATTCTCCTTCCTACATATTAGGACTTTAGTCTTAGACAAGTTAACTTTAAGACCTTTTGATTCTAGGCCATACTTCCATGTTTGGAATTTCTTCTCTAGTTCAGCCATTGATTCGGCTATGAGCGTTAGATCATCTGCGTATAGGAGTTCCCATGGGCAGCCGGTCTTTATAGCCTGAAGAGCTAATAAATAGGAGGGACCTAAGGACGGAGCCCTGAGAAACGCCAACTTTTACGCTAAACTCTTCACTATATTCGTTGTTAATTCTAACCTTGCTGACTGCTTCTTTATACATGGCGTGTGTGTATATATATATATGTGTGTGTGTGTGTGTATATATATATGTGTGAGTGTATGTATATATATATGGCTTTGTGCAGTGCCTTTGCTCACTAGAAAAGCTTCACGGCACAGGCATTGTTTTATATCTGGAGATCTTTCTGCACTTGTCGTCACATGGTACCATGGGCCCAGCACTGTCAATAATTGTCACAAGTGTAGTGTTTGTACCAGAGTTTTCAAGTCGCTGGCTGGACTGAAATGTCACACTCGTTCAGTGCATCGGTAGGGGTTCTCCTACATGGATATAAAGTAGTGGCCGTACTCGAAAACGAGTTGGCAGCCACCACCATATATATATTACGTGCAGAGGACCTGCGCAGACTGGAAAGGAACGAGGCATGCATGCTCCGTTGGATGTGTAATAGTAATATACGTGAACGGCAAAGCATAAATGAACTAAGTGAGAAATTAGGAATAAGAGGGATCAGATGCTGTTTACTTGAGAGAAGACTACATTGGTACGGTCCCGTGATGCGCATGAAAGACGACAGCTGTATAAAAAAGTGCAGGGCGATCAAAATTGATGGTAGTTATGGAGTAGGTAGACCCAGAAAAACCTGGGACGATCTGATAAACTCCGACCTTACACACTTACACCTCTCTAAGACAATGTCACTGGACCGAGATCTTTGGCGCTACGCAGTAATACAAAAGACCCGCCTTGCTTATGTACAAAGCGAAACCTACAGTCAGTAGGCACCTCTTAACCAAATATACACCCCAATCCACTACCCCTACCATATCCTCCCACCAACACCACCCTCTCTCTGTAAAGTTGGTTCCACAACATCCAGTCCCAATAAATGAGATAATGAGATCAAGATCGTGTAGGTGTCACGAGAAAAAAACACAGTCCACGCTGTAATGTGGCTGTGTAGGTAACACGGTAAAAAGTATATTTGTTTCAGCTCTTTACATTGTGTTCCCGCCGAAGTCAACTTGACTTTCATCCTCCCTGGGAGCTCGATAAAATAAAGTATCTGTAAAGTATTGCAGTCGATAAAAATCGATTTTTCCCATCCCCTGAAAGATTGTTGGCCTTTTACTTAAATTATATGTCCCGGATTCAATCGGAGGTAGCCACAGTAAGGTACTCAATACATTAGAATAGTATTTACAACAAAATTGCTTCTACAGGACTAGAACTGTTTCATTCAAAGGAAATCATCAGAAAAAACCCGATTATTTTTTTTTTCCTGGTGATTTCCTTCTAATGAAACAGTTCCAGTCCTGTAGAAGCTATTTCTATATTAAATTTTATTTGAATATAATTATAGGTATTGTATGAAAATGGATACATGTAAAGATTAGAAAACATTTCTACACTACAAATAAGTATTGTTGATGGCCAACACGTGAGGTAGTACAGTTGTTGGTTGTGGCTTTTGTTAGGCTTTTAGCTGAATAGTTATATTGCTGTTATTAATATTACATGTTATTTTTATACAGAAAACAACCACTGTGCCGTCATTAATGTTTTCTTTGTATCACTCCCCCGGACAGTGATCATTGTGTCAATGTAAATATCGACCCTTTGTAGTTAATAAAGAAACTGTTGCGCCTGTAAATTGGAAGAGGACAGTAAGGGGGGGTGGGGGGCTCTTTCTCCAGCAGGGACCCACAGGGGTCTCCTCCCCTATTTGGGAAATGTTTGAATTTTTAAAAGTTTATTTTTGTTTTACACACAAAGAACCCCCACTGTATTGTACTGTACCGTCTCTATTGTTTGCTTAATGTCGGCTCTCTGTAGTTAATAAACCATTATTGTTATTATTTAGTCAGCTCCCCTCCCTCCCTCTAAAATTGTTGTCCTTGTGCTTCAATCAGGAACCGTTATCGGTGGATTGGCAGAATCGGTAGAGCGTCGGACATGTTTTGCAGTTCCTTACGTTCTGAGTTTCATCCTTACGAGGTCGATAAAATAAAGTAATGAGGTCAATTAAGTCGACTCTCCCCTCCCCCAAAGTTGTAGTACTAAGATCGAGATATGGCCTAGAGATAGCAGTAATTCTCCAGTTAATATAATGTTTTTGCTGCGGGTGACTATAATATCTTGTTGAGGCTAACGGCTTTCATTTGCCGCCAGTTTCTTATCTTCTCCCATAATTTGGCAACACTAACATTGAATTATAGAACTTATATATAAGAAAAAGTATGACCCCGACGGCAGAGCTCAAGCTGTTTCGACAGCTATTTCTGGACTAAATTTTTAGCCTGGTAAATAAATAGCCGAACTTGTCAAGGGCTACTTCCTTATATGGGAAGATTGTAGTTGTCAAGAGGATTGGTCAAAATTTGTTGTAAACACAAATAAGTCTGCCATGGCATTTGGTGGGGAGGTAGGGGTGGCTGAACTTGCCTGTAGAACAATGAGGGCGTGAGTGGAGCCGGTTAAGCGTTGAAAGTGAAATCTATACAGCAGATTCTAAGGATAGTGTATGAAAAGTTGAAAAATTGTTCTGGAGAAAATGGAGAATAGGTAAGTCAAATGAGAGTAGGGGACAATAAAAAATAATAGAAAGAAATATAAAAAAATATATATAAAATTAGATAGTGAGAAAGGAATTTTAAAAAAACCTGGTTAAAAACATCTCCCTCCGCATATCTCGTTTGTCCGCTCATGAGCAGATATTCGACGAACATGCCCCTCATTACAACCAGGCCCTCAAACGGAGTGGCTTCCGGGAGGAAATATCCTTTTATCCAGCTTCCCTTAGCGGAACCAACAGGCGACACCGCCTCTCACGCAACGTAACGTGGTTCAATCCTCCCCACAATGCCGAGGTGGCAACACCTATCGGGAAAATCTTTTAGACTCCTCGAAAAACACTTCCCACTACAACACCGCTACCACAACATAATCAACAAAAAACACTGTCAAACTCTCCTACAGCACCACACCTAACTTTGCACAAAACATTGTCTCCTCAAACAACAAAAAACTCAACCCCTATGGAAGAAACAACCTAGACATCAGTGGAGAGCCGACCAGGAGGTGTAACTGCCCTGATAGATCTACGTGCCCCCCCTCAACAACAAAGGCAGAGAACGTAACGTGATCTACCAGTGCAACGTGAGGACGGACACCTCCAACAAAGCTTATATAGGATTAACCGCTTGTGACTTTATGACCCGGCTCTACCAACACCAACATACTTTCCAAAACCCGGTCCGGCGACATGCCACTACACTTTCGGGCCACATCTAGGTCCTCCAAGATAATATAACCTACAATCTCACTTGGAGCTTACTGTCCAGAGCTAACTCTTACACGGGAGGATGCCGTCCGTTTAACTTATGCTCAGAGGAAACATTACAAATGCTGTTTTCGAAGGACCAACTCCTAAACAAGAAAGACGAACTGGTAACTGCATGCAAACAGATTGTGTAGGACTTACTTCGCCCTCAAACCCCATAACGACCCGGGTGGGTAGACAAGGGCTGATACCCCCCACTTGCCGAATAAGTTAGGGTAAACCCCAGCTTACAGAGGTAGATGTACCTCTTTTCTTTTCCTCTATGTTGTCTTCTTCCCCGTGTCCTATTACTTTTTTCCACCCCCCGATCTTCTTCCTCGTCTGCTTTTCCCCTTCCGCCTACCCCGATGCAGCCCATCGGGCCTCTAGCCTGAGTACCTCCACCCCTGTAATTTTAAGATAGAATTGGCCGATTACGCTTTACTAACTATTTATAGCAGATGTGTTAGACCCCTGTAATTTTGTATCATTTTTGTTACTACTCCAATTCTATAATTTTTTATTTAGTATTTTCTTTTCTCAACTTATTAACCTGTAATTGTAAGATAGCATTGGCGGAATACGCTTTACTATTTATAGCAGCTGTGTTAAACCCCTGAAAAGTTTGCATTATATTTTTTCACTACCCACTTCTACAATTTCTTATTTAGTATTTTCCATTCTCAACTTATTAACCTTTTCTATAGCTTTGGCCGTACAAGCAACACCTACTAATTATAGCAGCTGTCTCTAGACTCTACTGTTTTTTTTGTTTTTTTTGTTTTTTTTATTCATTTCTCACTATCTAATTTTATATATTTTTTTATATTTCTTTCTATTATTTTTTATTGTCCCCCTACTCTCATTTGACTTACCTATTCTGTAACTTCCCTCCTCCATTTTCTCTAGAACAAATTTTCGACTTTTCATACACTACCCTTAGAATCTGCTGTATAGTTTTCACTTTCAACGCTCGACCGGCTCCACAGCCACCCCTACCTCCCACCAAATGCCATGACAGACTTATTTGTGTTTACAACAAATTTTGACCAATCCTCTTGACAACTTCAATCTTCCCATATAAGGAAGTAGCCCTTGACAAGTTTGGCTATTTATTTACCAGGCTAAAAATTTTAATTTAGTCCAGAAATAGCCGTCGAAACAGCTTGAGCTCTGCCGTCGGGGTCATACTTTTTCCTATTACCCACTCTACTACCCTAAGTATTGACTACTCTGGTGTGTTATGGTCCATCTGGTTCCTTACCACATTTCCTTCGTTATATATATATATATATATATATTCATTTCATTTCATTTCATTTTACGTCCACTTTTCCCTGCTTGCAAGGGTGGCACGGGAACTGATTCTGGCTTGATTTCTACAGCTGGATGCCCTTCCTAACACCAACCTCATTTACAGTGAGTGATGGGTGCTTTTTTGCCGTGTCACCTCCACGACCACTTTGCAGTGGAATGATAGGGACCCCAGTCCCTATCATCTCATTTCTACAGCTGAGTAAACTGGAGCAATGTGAACTCACCCGGTCTGAGAATTGAACTCACAACCTTTTGATTGCAAGGCCAATGCTCTAACCACTAAGCCATGTGCCTCCATATATATATATATATATATGTTTTGCAAAGTTTTTGTACGAGATCGTGTGTTGAAACAAATATTGTGATATTTGGGGAGGGTCATATTGTTATAATATTGCCAGAAATAATAATAAAACAAAGTGGCGTTTTATTATTTCTGGCAATATAAGAATATGACCCTCCCCAAATATATATATTTGTCCTCTGAAACAATGTAAACAAATATTTTTTTCAAGAATTTTGGTTGTTTATTCTCCAAATATATATATGTATATATATTAGGAGAATAAACAACCAAAATTCTTGAAAAAATATTTGTTTACATTGTTTCAGAGGACAAAATCACAATTTGATCCTTAAGAACGAGACTTATCAATATTTGAATCAATAGGCCTAGGTGATATTAAAATCGATATATTGTCGGACCTCAGCTTCAGAACGTAAAAAACAAAGTACACTGTCCTCTTCTCTACTGGCTTATAATTCTCACAAACTAATCTCTACTTCTTGAATGGATTGTACACTCACATTTGAGAATTATATATATATATATTTATTATATATATATATACATATGGAGGCACATGGCTTAGTGGTTAGAGCATTGGCCTTGCAATCGAAAGGTTGTGAGTTCAATTCTCAGACCGGGTGATGTGTTTTTTCCTTGAGCAAGATACTTTATTTCACATTGCTCCAGTTTACTCAGCTGTAGAAATGAGGACCCCAGCCCCTACCATTCCACTGCAAAGTGGTCGTGGAGGTGCCACGGCAAAAAAGCACCCAGCACTCACTGTAAATGAGGTTGGTGTTAAGAAGGGCATCCAGCTGTAGACGTCAAGCCAGAATCAGTTCCCACCCCACCCTTACAAGCAGGGAAAAAGCGGACGTAAAATGATGATGATGATGATGATGATATTTATTATATATATATATATATATTTACATATATATATTACGTGTGTGTAAATGTATATAAATGCAGCATTCTAGGAAGTTGATAAAAATTTGAGGAATTTGTCTGCATTAATCATTTTACGTCCATTTTATTCATACTGACATATTACAGAACAAGTCCCTTGTTATAGAACTTTATAGGGCTATTATTCTAGACGCAGGCCCTTGTCCAGGCTCGGGGTAGGGATGACTCGAGAACATTTTGGGTAGGTACTTTAATTCGCAATAATTTTAAGACGGAGTTTTGTGACAGGCATATCATACACAGTAAATTTTGCTAAATCTAAGGGTACACAATTGAAAAATAAAAGTGGCAGTGCCATTCAGTGCCTCTTCCACTCCCGGCGATGGTACTCCCCTAGATCAGAGGTTTTTAAACTTTTGGGATCACACACCCCCACCTCACAGCCACGTAATACCCTCGCCCCACCCCTATTTCCAGAGAGACCTACCTACACACAAATTATAACTAATATAATATATCATCATCAAGTCGAGCTTGCTCGGCTTTCTACGACACGTTTCCTCCATCCATCTCTGTCTCTCATAGCGTTTGCCAGTTCTTCCGCAGTGCATCCAGTATCGTCCTCAAGTTGCTTGACGTATGTCTTCTTGGGACCACCAGCGTTTCTTGCTCCATGAGATGGACTCCATAACAACACATCACCTGCTATTTCTTCCTTGCTGCGCCAACAGTGGCCAGCAAATCTGAGTCTCTGTCCACGTATTGACCTGCTGATAGGTGGTATATTGCCATAGAGATCCTTATTTGTTGAGTGTTCCCTCCAAGATATGTTTAAAGCAGCGCGGAGCATATGTGTGTATGCCCCGTCTAACTTTTTCTCTAGTTTCGACGTTAGCGTCCAAGTGATAGAGCCATAAACAAGCACAGACTCCACAGCAGCTCTGAAGAAATTCCTTTTCAGTTTGGCCGCCAGGTTTGATTTCCATATTTTTTCTATTGCATTCAATGCTCCCCAGGCTTTTCCCAGTCTGATGTTAACATCATGTTCTATGGAGGCGATATAGCTACCCAGGTATTTGAAGTACCAACTTGCTTGATTATATCGCCGTTTAGACTTCGCATACCAACTGAGGAGTCTTGGTTCAGGCAAATATATTCTGTTTTGCCTGCGTTGACATAGAGTCCGATTTCCCTTGCAACTGATTCGATGCTGTGAAGTAGTGATGTTGAATCCTTAAGGTAGTCAGCGAGGACCGCTAAATCATCCGCATAGTCAGCATCGGTGATTTTCTGAGCTGCATGGCATCTACACTTTCGCTTTGTGAGAGTGAAACCAAGCTCTAAGTTTTCGTCCAGGGCTTTTCTCAATACATAGTCGAGGCAGATGATAAAAATATATGGTGCAAGAGTATCCCCTTGGAGTACTCCTGCAATGATGTCAAAGAAGTTATCTCCATCAGGTGAGCGCACCATTGCGCAGGTGTTTTTATATAACATCATGATGGCATTTACTGTTTCCTTTGGCAAGCCGTAGGGTAGAAGTATCTCTCTCATCCTCCCACGATGGATGGAATCGAACGCTTTTGAAAAGTCAATAATCAGGAGAGTTGCTGGGAGGTTTTTGGCTTTTACGCCTTCCAAGATACGCCGAATTGTAAGTATTTACCCCGATGTTGATCTGTTGGTGCGGAAGCCATTTTGGTTTTTTCTCAGCAAGGGGTCAATGACAGGTCTTATTCTGTCAAACAGCATGAGATTGTATATCTTTGCGGCAATTGCCATTAGTGTTACGCCACAGTAGTTTTTAGCCATTCCAAGATCGCCCTTTTTGGGAAAAGGGAGTGTACATCCCTCAGTCCATTTGTCTATGGGGTCTTGATTATAGACACCATTACACAACTCTAGTAGGATTGGGTGAAATTCAGGTACCTTCCACACTTCAGCTGGGATCTCGTCGAGTCCGCAAGCTTTTCCGTTACCAATACTTTACACTGCCTTCTGTAGTTCCTCCATAGTGAAAGGACCTTTTTGTATTTGGTGTTCCTCTGTAAAAACGGCTATTATTTCTTCTTCGATGATCTGTGGTGCTTTGCCAAGTAGGTTCTGAAAATGTTGTTGCCACAGTTTTAAACATTTGTCTTGGCTGGAGGCTTTCAGTTTGGCTCTGTCACTACTTTTTCTGCCACTAATTTCATTGACAGTTTTCCAGGCTTCAGCAGACTTCTTATTGCTGACAGTACTCGAGATATGATTGATCTTTCTCTGCATGTATTCGGCTTGCTCAATTTCATACTCACTTTTCAATGATGTACAAGCAGCACTGAAGTTACTAATGTTTTCTGGAGATGGTTGAGTGTCTCAATTCTGCTGCTTTTCGCAACTCTTTGCGCTTTTGGCGTATCCTCTGTTTCGCATCGTTTTTTTAACATACACGGAGAAAACAACCAACCCGACTTGTACACGGAAAGAAAGACATCTTTGCTGGTACACTCAATGTTCAAACACTCCAGAAAGACCATAAAATCCCTGAACTGATTGCTTCAGCAGGGGGCAACCAACTATGATGTTATCTGTCTTCAGGAGCACCGGTTCATACATGAAGAGCTTGTAACAAAGGAGCAAATATTCGGCAATTGGAGGCTGATAACCTGCTCAGCTTGGAAAAACAACATAAATGCAGCAAATGGTGGAGTTGGAATGCTTTTCAGTCCGCGAGCCTATGATGCACTTGCGAGTGTTGAAATGATAACATCAAGGATAATGATAGCTACGTTTAACGGGAATCCTGAAACCACTGTCATCTCTTGCTATAGTCCAACAAATGTATGTGACATGGCCGAAGTAGAGAGGTTCTACATGGAACTAACATCACTCACTGGACAAATCCCGAAACATAATGTTCTCATCATTGGCGGAGACTTCAACGCGTGTCTTGGACAGCTTGATGGATTCAGATTCTCATACCACTCACAAACCAATAGAAACGGTTGTGTGAGAACAATTTACGATGTCTCAAAAAAGACCAGGCCAGCGGTGGACTCACAAATCTCCAAATGGCGACAAGACACAACTGGATTATATCATAATCAATCGAAAATGGAAGAACAGCGCAAAAAACTGCAGAGCATATGACTCATTTGTTAGTATTGACTCGGATCATCGCATTGTCTCGGCTAGGATACGATTAGGTCTCCGAGTGGATAAAAAGAAATCTGCAAATGCTACTCCTTACAACTGGGCAGTTCTGAATACCAATCCTGAGACTTACAAAACCTTTGTAACCCAACTGAGCAACCAATTTGCTACGCTACAAGACTCTGCGCCAACAAAATCGTCAAATTCTACATTTAACCACTTTCAAATTGCATTCAAAGAGGCAGCGGCCTACACCATATAATATATACTATGTATAAATATATATTATATATTTTTATTTTACTATATTTGTATATATGTATCATTTCATATTTAATATACTATTACCATCTCTCGCCCCCTCCCCCGGACCTTCTCAAGGCCCCTTGAGGGGCGGTGGCACTAATTTTGAGAATCTCTGCTCTAGACAGATCGGAAGGTGAGAGGGAGACTGCCCCTTTCTTAGATTTTTTTTTCCATTTTGGCATGATTTCTACAGCTGGAAGCCATTTCTAACGACATCCGACATTCAGACGTGACAATAGGAAGAGTTAACCTTAGAGGACAGAAAGCTTACACTTAAGGCTGTATTGCTATGAGACATTTTAGATGCAAATGGACGTATAATAACCTGCCAGAAATAGCAACCACTGTCTTTAAAAAAAGTGTCTTTTGTATTTTAATTTCGTTATTGAAAATCTTTTGTTCTTTAAAGCATAATTAAAACTTTGGTGGTCCCTTATTTAAAGAATTTTTACTGTTGAAGATGAATTTTAAAGAGTGTTTATTTATGGAGAATAAAAAGTCATATTGGTTGGAATTTTGCTGTTCCCACCAACCCCCTCACCTGTTTTTTGTCCAGCAAAGGACTCAGCAATCACTCTTGGGGTAATGTCACACCGGAATACACCCATTACACTCTGTAAGTGGTAGTGCTGGTGCTATGATACCTGGCCCAGTCTGTAAAGTGGTAAGTGTTAGGGTTATTGTTGCCCTGTTAGGTGGTAGTGGCAATATACCCAGTACACACAGTGAAGTGGTTGGCATTAGGAAGGGCAGCTAGCCATAGAAACCATGCCAAAAATGGAATGTATGAGTGTGACAACCCATCTAATACATAAATAATACAATCACACGCACACATATAGACCTACACATGCACATATATAGACATATTCACATACATACTCATGCACATATATAGACATATTCACATACATACTCATGCACATATATAGGCACGCATATACATACACCCATCCATACACGTACTCATTCAAATACACGTGTACATGCATACACACTCGTGCACTTCCATACACACGCACATCCATATCCATACACATACAGACACAGTCTATTGTTACAGTCTCTGTTTTCTACTGTTGTCACTTAAACTGATGGTTTTATTGATATTAAGATCTTATCTTTACAGTTGACTCTTGTCATTCAATCATGACTTCACATGAAATAACATCTTTAACAGATGATCAGTTAAGATCTACCCTTGTAGAATACAATGTCACAGTTGGTCCTATCACAGGTAAGTTTTCCTATCTTTGTTGCTTTCTTAAATTAACAGAAAAATAGAAAAACACTCCCTCAGCTGGTGGCAAGTTGTTGTTTTCTTTATTTTTTTTATTTGTGTATTTTCCTAGCTGTAAGATCATGTACTCTCTCTCTCTCTCTCTTATTTATATATATATATATATATATATATACACAGTTCAAGAAAAACCAATCTTAAAGAGAGAGATTGAGATAGTAGAGGAGATATGAGAGGAAAGATTTAATAATGTCTTCCTTGTGAAACTTGTGGTCTTGTTTTGCTTAACTAATGAATATATATATATATATATATATATATATATATATATATATATATATATATATATAATGTCCCACCCTTGCAAGCAGGGAAAAGCGGAAGTAAAATGATGATGATGATGATATGTGGCATATTGGCAGAGTCGTTCAAACCTCGAATAGAATGCTTTATGGTATTTACTTCTGCTCTCCGAGTTCAAAACCTGTTGAGGTCCACTTTCATCCTTTCAAGGGTGATAAAAAAAATACCAATCTACTGGGGTCAATTCTTCCGCCTCCTAGTAGAAATCTGATGTACTCAGGCTTGGAGAGGGATGGGCTTTGTCTGGCTTAATATGCCCAAGAAATGCCATACAACTTTACGACTCAGGAGTTATGGGATCATATATGTATGTGTGTCTATATATACACACACATATATACAAATAAGTGTTAGATCATGTACAATATGTATGTTCAGCTATCTCTCGAGTTTTCTTTACAATTAAGTTGTCCTCCTCGAGCCTGCAAATTTTGAACTGGACATCAACATAGCATGTTGCTACTTAAAGCTGGGGTATTGACCACATGGCGGGCTGGGAGCCTGTATCTCTTGGAGTGGTCATCTGTCAGCCATGTTGCTACTAAAAGCTGAGGTATTGACCACATGGCGGGCTGGGAGCCTGTATCTCTTGGAGTGGTCATCAGTCAGCCATGTTGCTACTTAAAGCTGAAGTATTGACCACATGGCGGGCTGGGAGCCTGTATCTCTTGGAGTGGTCATCAGTCAGCCATGTTGCTACTTAAAGCTGAAGTATTGACCACATGGCGGGCTGGGAGCCTATATCTCTTGGAGTGGTCATCAGTCAGCCATGGCTACTAAAAGCTGAGGTATTCACCCGACTGGGCTGGGAGCCTGTATCTCTTGGAGTGGTCATCAGTCAGCCATGGCTACTAAAAGCTGAGGTATTCACCCGACTGGGCTGGGAGCCTGTATCTCTTGGAGTGGTCATCAGTCAGCCATGTTGCTACTAAAAGCTGAGGTATTCACCCGACTGGGCTGGGAGCCTGTATCTTGCTTACATACATTTTTGCAACCCTACTGAGTGCACAGACAGACCAACAGTCCACAACTCTCTTAGATATAACCCTGTGCAGTACCAAGTGCATTCTATCGTGACACCAGCATCAGAATGGCTGTTATGAATTAGCAAAGCAAAGAGTAAAAGAAAATGGTATGTTTGGCAATGAACTGAAAGTTTTTTGTTGGGATGCTGTCATTGATGCCATTGTGGCCAGCAGCACTAGTTCTGACATGTCACTGTTGTATTGGATGATGTTCCCTGCAAAATACAGCATGGTCATAATGCATTGTGTAATGGTTTGGATGTTTGGTGTACGATGTTGTTGGTTCCTGTGTTGTGTCCTTGAGCAAAACACTTTATTTCATGTTGTTCCAGTACCCTCAACTGAGATGAGAACCAGTGAGTTATGTACTGTCACTTTGTGTCGAGGAAACTGGAGATAAGCCTTTGGCTTAGAACAGCTTTTATTATAGGAATACATTTGATCAGATCTAACATGAGGCTAAACTACATCAATACAATAGATTGAGTCTATGCCTGCTTAGGTTGGACAGGTCCTTCTCGGCATCTCTCCACTTGCCTGCATGGGTTGGACAGGTCCTTCTCAGCACAGCATCTCTCCACTTGCCTACATATGTTGGACAGGTCCTTCTCAGCACAGCATCTCTCCACTTGCCTGCATGGGTTGGACAGGTCCTTCTCATCACAGCACCTCTCCACTTGCCTGCATAGGTTGGACAGGTCCTTCTCATCACAGCACCTCTCCACTTGCCTCCATGGGTTTGACAGGTCCTTCTCATCACAGCACCTCTCCACTTGCCTGCATGGGTTGGACAGGTCCTTCTCATCACAGCAGCTCTCCACTTGCCTGCATGGGTTGGACAGGTCCTTCTCATCACAGCAGCTCTCCACTTGCCTGCATGGGTTGGACAGGTCCTTCTCAGCACAGCACCTCTCTACCTCTGCCCAAGTCTTTCTTAGTTTACTGAGGATTACTTCCACTGGGACTTCTTGGCACTTCTTCATCCATGTACATCACATATCTGTACCAATGCAGTTATTTCTCTTGCACAGCACCTCAGATTCCTCTTAAACCCAGTTTCTCCCTCAGTTCATCCAAGCTCTACCTTTCTCTCTTACATTGCACACCCAATGAAGCATGGTTGCTTTATTTCTATGTATGTCCTCTGCAGTCACTGGCCATGTTTCTCTACCATGCAACTTTATCGTTGTAGCAGTTGACAATGATATTGTAATACTAAAATGGTGTCATACCAAATATGATTGGCATCATTGTCAACTGCTACAAGGGTAAAGGTGATGTACTAGATAGGGGAAACTATAGAGGCATAAAGCTGATGGACCAGGTCATGAAAGTAACAGAAAGAATCATAGTACAGTTGATTAGGGACCGGGTAAATCTAGATGAGATGCAGTTCGAATTTGTGCCAGGCAAAAGCACCACTGATGCTCCCTTTCCTTGTGAGGCAGTTACAGGAAAAGTACCTAGCTAAAAGTAAGCCACTCTACCTGGCATTTTTTTTATCTGGAGAAGGCTTTTGATAGAGTGCCATGTAACATAATCTGGTGGGCTCTTAGAAAACTAGGAGTAGATGAATGGCTTGTGACAGCTGTACAAGCCATGTATAGAGGAACAGTCAGCAAAGTTAGAATTAACAATGACTATAGCGACGAATTTAGCGTACAGGTTGGCATCCACCAGGGCTATGTTCTTAGCCCACTCCTATTTATTATTGTGCTACAGCCTATAAGAGGAGTTTAAGACCGGCAGCCCATGGGAACTCCTATATGCAAATGATTTTACACTCATAGCTGAATCTATGGTAGAAATAGAAGAAATTTCAAACATGGAAGCAGGGCCTAGAAACAAAGAGTCTTAAAGTCAACCTGACAAAGACTAAGGTCCTAGTAAGTAGACAGGAAAACAGAACACAGATCCCCTCAGGGAAATGGCCTTGTTCAGTATGTAGAAAAGATGTTGGTAGAAATTCCATCCTCAGCCCCGAATGCAAATAATGGGTACACAAGAGATGTAGTGGGATCTCGGGAAGTTTAGTTAAGAAGTAGGCTTTACATGTATCAGTTGCACTGGGACAGTAAGCAGGAAACAAGCACTACCAAATTCTGGGAGGGCACTGTAGAAATAGTAGACAGCTTCTGCTACCTGGATGACCAAATTAGCAGCAGAGGTAGGTGTTCTGAAAGTACAGTAGCCAGAGTGAGAATGGGATAGAAGTTCAGGGAGCTGCTACCACTGCTATCTACGAAAGGCAGACTGTATAATGCATGCATACGAACAAAAATGTTGTATGATAGTGAGACCTGGGCTCTGTGAGTAGAAGACTTGCGTAGATTAGAAAGAAACGAAGCTTGCGTGCTCCGATGGTAAGTAATAGTAATATACGTGAACGGAAATGCATAAATGAACTAAGAGAGAGACTAAACATAAGAGGAATCAAATGCTGTGTGCAGGAGAGGAGATTGCATTGATATAGACATGTGATATGTATGAAGGATGACAGCTTTATAAAAAGGTGCAGAGCACTCAAAGCTTGGAGTGTGGAGTCCAAGGAAGACTTGGTACGAGGTGATAAAAGCTGACTTCGCCCAATTGCCCCTCTCAATGGCGATGACACAGGATCAAGATCCCTGGCATTGTGCAGTAATACAAAAGACCCGAATTCCCACGGGCACAGGCCGTAGCTGTAGCATATATATAGCATGCACCATCCGAACCCACCCATTCTCATACATCCAGTGAAGCCTCTTGCCCACTGTAAAATGGTCTTGATGGGGGCATGACAAAAAGCACCCAGTACTCACTGTAAATGAGGTTGGCGCTAGGAAGGGCATCCAGCTGTAGAAACCAAGCCAAAATCAGTTCTGAATGAGCAAGACATGGTCACCTGACCTGGCATTGCTCACAACAAGACAACTTGTTTAACCCATTCCTGCGTGTAAAAGTGGGTGTTAAACGGATGATGATATCATTTTCATCATTTCATTTTACGTCCGCTTTTCCCTGCTTGCAAGGGTGGGACGGGAACTGATTCTGGCTTGATTTCTACAGCTGGATGCCCTTCCTAACACCAACCTCATTTACAGTGAGTGCTGGGTGCTTTTTTGCCATGGCACCTCCACGACCACTTTGCAGTGGAATGATAGAGACCCCAGTCCCTATCATCTCATTTCTACAGCTGAGTAAACTGGAGCAATGTGAAATAAAGTGTCTTGCTCAAGAAAACAACACATCACCCGGTCTGAGAATTGAACTCACAACCTTTCGATTGCAAGGCCAATACTCTAACCACTAAGCCATGTGCCTCCATATATATATATATATCTTTTTGTTGTATTATTTTTCAGACAGTACTCGGAAACTGTATGAAAGAAAACTAGCTCGGCTGCGCAAAGAATTACCACCAATAAAATTATTTACTGGTAAGTAATTTTTGTTTTCTATTTCTCTCTCTATATATATCCTTTCTTTCTCTTACTCTCTCTCGTCTCTCTCACCGTCCTTTCCTTTATATTTAATCTAAGTAACAATATTGGAGATACGTTGAGGTGGTGGGTGAACTTAGCTTGGTCCATTCAGGTGGTCAACAGTCTTAGCGTTATCAGTGGGTAATATCGATGTTTGAGATTTTTAGCTTGGGATTGAAAATGATTTGAAAATTCTCGGCAATTTCTTCCTTTAGAAATCATCATCATTATTTTACCCTTTAAACTGGCCATATCCGGCCAGAATTCTCTCACCTCTTTCTGTTCAAACTGGCCATAACCGGCCACTCATATCGACGCTAGGGTATTGTTCTCAAAATAAATATCATCAAAATCTCATAGATTCGATATTATGCAAGATAATTATGTGAGATAAAACTTTTACTGTGAAAATATAGAGTAATGTAAATGTTAAAGGGTTAATATCCATTTTCCATGCTTGCATGGATTAGATGGGTTGTCAAGTTATGAAACAATTCTGACCATGTCTTGCCCATGGATCTGTATTTTGGCTTGGTTTCTATAGCTGGATGCCCTTCCTAACACCAACCTTGTTACAGTGTGAATTGTGTGCTTTTTATCATGGCACTGAAACGACCACTTAATAGGGTGGACTTGGTGCTTTTTGTCATGTCACAAACGTTTGAGGACCTCTGCCTTTGAGTATAGGTATGTTCATTGAGGCTTATGGAGTTCAGCGCCTTGAGTTCCTTCAAGCCAGCATTGTTCAATTACATCACATAGCCATACTAGTGAAATAAACTCTGCTCTATCTTTCAGTTCATATCTGTTACACAAATACTCTGTCACTCAGCTGACTTGAGATCTGCTTTTCAAGATGGTTAACATTATACATCCACAGGACTGAGGGTGGTGGTGATGATGGAGGTGGTATAACAGGGTGGTGGGTGTGGTAGGACTGAGGGTGATGGGGGGGGGGGGGGGGTTTAGGACTGAGGGTGGGGGGGGGGTAGGACTGAGGGTGGGGGGGGGGTATGACTAAGAGCAGTGGAGGTGGTAAAACTAATGGGTTAACCCAATACCATTTGCACTATATATACTAATGTATTTTTCTGGTAAAGGCTTTACCTCACATAATATCGAATCTGAGATTTTGATATTGTTTATTTTGAGGACAATACCTTAACATAAGTATGAGCAGCCAGTTTCAACAGAAGGTGATAGAATTCTATCCGGTTACATCTGGTATAAAGGCTAAAGGGTTAACATTCAACATGGTGGTAGATTTGGTAGAACCGAGACAGAGCCTCAGACAAAAGGTTCTTTGTAGCTTTCTACATTCTGAGTTCAAATCCCACCAAAGTCAACTTTACCTTTCAGCCTTTCAGGAGTTGATAAAATAAAGTACCAGTCAAATACTCGGGTTGATATATTTGACATTTCTGAAATTACTGGTTTTGTGCCAAAAAATAATTGTTTCTACTTTTGGCACAAGGCCAGCAATTATCCCAGTGTATTACTGGTACTTTATTTTATCGACTCCGTAAGGATGAAAGGCAAAGTCAACCTCAGCGGGATTTGAACTCAGATCGTAAAGGGACGTAACTATGCTGGAAAGCATGGCGTCCGACACTCTACCGATACTGCCAATATAAAATAATGGTAGACAGAATTGTTTGGGTGTAGAATTATTTTACTGGAAAGAAACATTGTTTTTTTTTTCCAGAAGAAGAAGAAGAGGAGGAGGAGGAGCAGTATGCGGAGGAGGAGCAAGTAGAATTACACACAAAAAGGTAGGAACTATATTTTTCTCTTCTGCAACTAAAAAAATTTTTAAAAGCTGTTGTGTTTTCCATTTGAGATAGGTTTATATATATAGAATATTTTAGTATCGTGAGAGAATAGTGGTTTAAAGGGATAAACGATACATGTAGTTAATTGCCAAAAGCTGGTGCATTTGTGTTCAATACTTGTGCCTACAGGGTTAAATATCGGAAGCGTTAATATTTAGTGGGGGAGAAGATAAGCAGTGCGGTTACAAATGAATTACAAAGGAGAATACATACTGTTAGAACATGTTTATATAAAAGCACCTACGTATGTTTCGCCCGAAAAGGGCTTCTCAAGGGCATACAAATCTAGAGTGTTCAGTACAGAACCCAGATGGGGTTTTAAGATAATCATATCGAAGTTCATGTTTGATTCAAACAGACATGGTTGTTTGCATCACAGAGCAAGAGGGGGTAACTCTGACCGGTGTTTGAATACCTTCTCCTTAAATGACTTATCCGTTCACATGATGATTGTTTTCACTACTATTTTATGGGTGCCACTTTACTACTGCCTAGTCAGGCCAGATCTATGAGGCATAGTTGGTGTACAGATGTTTAGTTATGCACCCTCCTCTCCGACGTGTTATGGTTTTGTGCAGGGGGACCCGGTTTATGGTGTTCAGGTATCAACCGGGGTCCAACCATAGAATGACTGCTGTATTCTGTGTCTGCAGTTTATCAGATTCTGCTCTGCTGTTGATGAGCTCTAGGGATGCTCTTACGATATGGTAAAGCTCCATGAGGCAGAGCTGGCACTTCCTCTTGAAGTTGTAAGGTGTTGGCCCTGCTGACAATTTCCCAGTGTGTGGAGAAGCTGATGTTGGAGTCGTTCAATGTTGTGATGTGGAGTACCTTAGCTTCCTGTTTCTAAAAGAGTGGAGATGTGTTCGAAATCTAGTTTTGAACGAGCCAGAGGTGGCCCATCTATAATGTTTGACACTATTATGGCTAGTTACAGTGCACCTATAAATAACATTGCCTGTCGAGCAACTTCCCCTGAGCGGACAGCTTCCCTGGTCTTGACAGTTGCAGTCTTGGCCGCGGTTGCTACAAAAGGCTTTTCCCTCAAAATGAAAGGCAGACTGTATGATGCGTGTATACGAACAGCAATATTACATATGGTAGTGATACCTGGGCACTGTCTGTGGAAAACTTGCGTAGATTAGAAAGAAAAGAAGCCTGCATGCTCCGATGGATGTGTAATAGTAATATACGCGAACGACAAAGCATAAATGAATTGAGAGAGAGACTGAGCATAAGAGGAATCAAATGCTGTGTGCAGGAGAGGCGGTTGCGTTGGTATGGACTTGTGATGAGTATGAAGGATGACAGCTGCATAAAAAGGTACAGAGCACTAGAAGTCGATGGGTACCGCGGAGTGGGGAGACCCAAGAAGACCTGGGATGAGGTGATAAAAGCTGACCTTACCCAATTACACCTCTCAAAGGCGATGACACACGACCGTAACCTCTAGCGTCGCGCAGTAATATATAATACCCGAAACCCCCCACTGGTACGAGCTGAAGCATATAGACAATATGCCCCCACACCCTCCCACTGCAAAGTGGTTGTGGAGGTGCCACAGCAAAAAAGCACCCAGCCACACTGTAAAGTGGACGTGTAGGCGCCACAGAAAAAAAAGCACTCAGCACTCACTGTAAATGAGGTTGGTGTTAGTAAGGGCATATATATATATATAATAAAGGTTGTGAGTTCAATTCTCAGACCGGGTGATGTGTTGTTTCCTTGAGCAAGACACTTTATTTCACATTGCTCCAGTTTACTCAGCTGTAGAAATGAGATGATAGGACTGGGGTCCCTATCATTCCACTGCAAAGTGGTCGTGGAGGTGCAAAAAGCACCCAGCACTCACTGTAAATGAGGTTGGTGTTAGGAAGGGCATCCAGCTGTAGAAATCAAGCCAGAATCAGTTCCCGTCCCACCCTTGCAAGCAGGGAAAAAGCGGACGTAAAATGAAAATGAATATATCATCATCATCATCATTTTTACGTCCGCTTCTCCCTGCTTGCAAGGGTGGGACGGGAACTGATTCTGGCTTGATTTCTACAGCTGGATGCCCTTCCTAACACCAACCTCATTTACAGTGAGTGCTGGGTGCTATTTTCCGTGGCACCTACACGACCACTTTGCAGTGGAATGATAGGGACCCCAACCCCTATCATCTCATTTCTACAGAGTAAACTGGAGCAATGTGAAATAAAGTGTCTTGCTCAAGGAAACAACACATCACCCGGTCTGAGAATTGAACTCACAACCTTTCGATTGCAAGGCCAGTGCTCTAACCACTAAGCCATGTGCCTCTATATATTTATTTATATATATATATATATATTATATTATATATATATATATTATATTATATATATATATTATATTATATATATATATATTATATTATATATAATATATATATATATTATATTATATATAATATATATATATATTATATATATCTATCTATCTAAGGCGGGTAAAATTCCCGAGATCCATGGACGAGTTCTCTCCAGCGGTCTCTGTCCCTCATTATCACTGCCATGTCCTGCGTCTCCAACAGACCAGTGTCTGTCCTTAGGGCATCAACATATGTTAACCTTGGTCTTCCTCTTCCAGTGTGTCCATGTAGGGGCTCCCAAAGGAGCACTGAGTGCAATGTCAACTCTGGATGTCGGTGAGCATGTCCAGCCAACCTCAGTCTCCTCTGTGTCACTTTTGAGCTGACTTTTGGGAGGCTCCCATACAGCTCTGAGTTTTTCATCCTCAGTGTATACTGATTAATGTTCAGAGCCATCCTCAGCATTCTCGTGTAGCACCCATCCACCATCTGAGTGAGTCTCTTGGTCAGTGTCCAAGTCTCAGACCCATACAGCAGCACAGACTCCACTACAGCAATGAAGAGGCGGATTTTCAGGTCTCTACGAAGGTCCGACTTCCACACATATATATATATTATATATAATATATATATTATAAATATAATATATATATATATTATATATATATATATATATATATTATAAATATTATATATATATATATATTATAAATATTATATATATATATATATATATATATATATTATATTATATATATATATATATATAATATATCATCATCATTTCATCATCATTTCATTTCACGTCCGCTTTTTCCCTGCTTGCAAGGGTGGGACGGGAACTGATTCTGGCTTGATTGCAATTGAATGGCTAGGATGATTCACAGAGCCAGTATCTTAAGTAAATATTAAGATATGTTTTTAGTTTCAATTGTGAGTACAATTGGGTAGCCTTGTTGTAACTATGTAATCTTGCTAGCAACAAACACTTAATGAAAAGCAGTATTTGCTTTTTTTTTTTTTTTTTGTTCAGAGACCAAACATAAATTACATATAGTTTGTATGTGAATATATATAACAGTAAAGTTATCAAATTTTATAAAAATGTTATATTTTCTTTCTTCAAAGTGATACTATTCCCTTCGAAAGTTCTACTGAATTCTCACCTTACAGTACCCAATATACACCGAATTAGTAAGTACTTTTTCATTTCATCCACCCCCTTTTCTCTCTTATTTTAACTTGTCTCTTTTTCCTTTTATTTTCTCCTGTTTTTTTTCTTTCCTTTTAGAATGATTTTAATTTTCCTTTAAATCTTTCCTTCTCTTTATCTTCTTCATTCACCTTTAAATCTTTCCTTCTCTTTATCTTCTTCATTCACCTTTAAATCTTTCCTTCTCTTTATCTTCTTCATTCACCTTTAAATCTTTCCTTCTCTTTATCTTCTTCATTCACCTTTAAATCTTTCCTTCTCTTTATCTTCATTCACCTTTAAATCTTTCCTTCTCTTTATCTTTTTCATTCACCTTTAAATCTTTCCTTCTCTTTATCTTCTTCATTCACCTTTAAATCTTTCCTTCTCCTTTTCTTCATTCACCTTTAAATCTTTCCTTCTCTTTATCTTCTTCATTCACCTTTAAATCTTTCCTTCTCTTTATCTTCTTCATTCACCTTTAAATCTTTCCTTCTCCTTTTCTTCATTCACCTTTAAATCTTTCCTTCCCTTTATCTTCTTCATTCACCTTTAAATCTTTCCTTCCCTTTATCTTCTTCATTCACCTTTAAATCTTTCCTTCTCTTTATCTTCTTCATTCACCTTTAAATCTTTCCTTCTCTTTATCTTCTTCATTCACCTTTAAATCTTTCCTTCTCTTTATCTTCTTCATTCACCTTTAAATCTTTCCTTCTCCTTTTCTTCATTCACCTTTAAATCTTTCCTTCCCTTTATCTTCTTCATTCACCTTTAAATCTTTGCTTCCCTTTATCTTCTTCATTCACCTTTAAATCTTTCCTTCTCTTTATCTTCTTCATTCACCTTTAAATCTTTCCTTCTCTTTATCTTCTTCATTCACCTTTAAATCTTTCCTTCTCTTTATCTTCTTCATTCACATTTAAATCTTTCCTTCTCTTTATCTTCTTCATTCACCTTTAAATCTTTCCTTCTCTCTGTCTTTATTCTCTCGGTTATTTTACTGTAAGATTGTTTCAACCACTGATAGCGCTACCTCACTATACTAGTGTCAACACTTGGAGATTAAGTTGACCATTTGTCCTTCCAAAGTTTATAACAGCAAATACCACTCACACACTAACAGGTGGGAGACTCTGAGCTTGGCTGGTCACGCTTGGGGATCCAGCCAGATCAGTTGGAGACAGTTGCTTCTGACAGGACCCACTGGAGGGAGTGTTTGAGGACACTGCCCCCACGACCCTTCCAGGAATAAGTGGGCGAAGAAGATATATATATATATATGAGGGTCAACTAAAGAGTTCATAGGCTGACCAAGATACTCTCATGGAATGACCAAATGAGGTTTGGAAAGAAACAATGCAGTTATTAATAAGAGAGTTGAAATTAATGTATGTAATATTTAACAGCTTTAGCATCACTCCTTCGTAATCAGCCTGTGAACTATTCAGCCGACCGTCATATCTACTAACTACTAAATTCAAACACTTCTTTGTGGTCACATAAAACCTTTCCACCTCACACAATCCAACTGCCTCAGTTCTTCACCGGATAGTTTTGTATCTTCCTCAATGACTCTCTTTAACCCTTTACCATTTACATTACTCTGTATTTACTATTTTCACAGTAAAAGCTTTATCTCATATAATATCGAATCTATGAGATTTTGATATTTATTTTGAGAACCAATACCTTAACATCAGTATGAATGGCCAGTTACAGCTGGTTTGAACTGAAAAAGGTGAGAGAATTCTGGCTGGATATGGCCAGTTTAAATGCTAAAGGGTTAATATCTTGATGTCTTCCGCGTTTCACATTAGTGGGCTTCCATAGTAAAACTTTTGTATCAAGTTCGTTGCCTCTCATTACATGACCTGCAAGTTGAGGACGTCTGTCATGTTTTTATCCTTCTTAGCATATATAAATGTATGTATGTATATATATATATATATATATATATCATCATCATCGGTGGCGTGGAGAGGAGAGACTGGTATACATGGGTATACATGCTGGTCTTCACAAACAACCTTGCCTGGACCTGTGTCTCAGAGGGGAACTTTCTAGGACATTCTTGACCGAAGGGGGTCTTTACCCTTTATATATAGGAAAATAGTCAGGACCCCAACGGCTGAGCTCCGGTTTCTTAGCACACTTTCTTGGTTTTATATATGTGATTATTTTTTTTTTTTTTTTTCCTGCCAAATTGGTAAGACTTGATAAATTTTGAGTAGATTAACACTAGAATATACAATTGTGTGTGTGTCCACTAACCTGTACCATGTGTATTTTTTGCAGCACATCAAGCTGTTATGTTAGCAGTAACCCTTTCAGTAGCAACTTGAGCCGTAGACCATTAAACAGTAGACTTGAGCAAGACAAAAGCAGCTATACAAGGTAAGCTATATTTACATATACACCTTACAGTTCTCTGTAACCATATCTTCATCATTTTTGCATCTGTTTTTCCATATTTCCATTGTTTGGATTGGTCCCTTCTAACTCAGTCTCCCCCCCCCCTCCCATTCACAGCGTCCCTTCATTATTTCCTTTGTCGAGTTTCCTGTTTTTAGGTCAACTCACTGTCATCTTTTATGTTTGTTATTCCATGCAGGCATGGGTTAGACAGGACTTCTTGAGATGACATTATACAGATGGTTCCCCTTCCTAACACCAAACTTTTTAGTTGCCTCTTACGACATCGAGTTATACAGTGTACTTATTCTAAACGACCTGGATGGGGGCAGACATACTGACAGGGACAGGGATGGGTGGGAGGACACACACATGGATGAGGGTGTTACCATAACCATTATAGGTTCTTCAACCTGACTAGGAGTAGGAAGCTGTCATTCCCTGACGTTATCTCTAGGGATACGGAATCAGTAGACAGGACCTGGGGGCAGCGATGGGGGACAGGGGATTCTGGGGCATGAGAGTGAGATCCATCATCTCGACAGTAGTCGACGAATGATGATGATAGGTTCTTCTGTTTTCTGGAATGGAGTAAAATAACTTAAGAAAATCCATTATCTCAAAATAGATACTACCACCACTACCACTACCATCACCACCACCACCATCACTACCACTACCATCACCACTACCATCACTACCACCACCACCATCACTACCATCACCATTACGACCACCACTACCATCCCACTACTACCATCACCACAACCACCACCATCACCACCACCACCACCACCACCACCACCACCACCATCTACCATCACCAATATCACCACTACAACCACCATCACCACTACCACCACCTACCATCGCCACTACCATCATCATCGATGTTTTCCATATTTGCATGGGTTTGACAGGTTGTGATGAGTCCAAGCCAGTCAGGTGACCATGTCTTGCTAATAGACTTCAGCTTGGTTTTCTATGACTGGTTACCCTTCCTAAGGCCAACTATTTTACAGTGTGTTCTAGGGGCTTTTTTGTGGCACCCCTACTATCATCTTATAGAGTGGTCTGATAGCTTTTGTTGTGGCACCTGCATTACTACCTTACAGGATAGACTGGGTGCTTTTGGTCTTGACACCTGTGCAACCACTTTAAAAGGTAGACTTGATCCTTTTCGTTGTGGCACTTGTACAACCACCTTACAGGGTTGACTGGTTGCTTTTTTTGTTGTCACCAGCACTACCACCTTACATGGTGGACTGGGCGCTTTTTCTCGTGACACCTGTACAACCACCTTACAGGGTGGACTGGGTACTATTAGTTGTGGCACCAGTACTACACCTTACAGGGTGGACTGGGTGCTTTTTCTTCATGGCACCAGCATTTTAACCTTTTTTTTTTTTTTTTTTTTTTTTTTTTTGAAGGTTCAGTGGTTTACATATATTACTGTAAATATTGTTTAAGGCTTTATTCTTGGACTGTATTGTGTGGCCTAGTGGTAAGTGTGTTGAACTTAGGATTATAATGCCGTGGATTCAATTCCTGGACTGGGTTGTGTATTGTGTTGTTGATCAAAACACTTCATTTCCCAATGCTCCAGTATACTCAGTATACTGAAAATGAGTACCAGTAACGGTTGGGAGTTTAACCCTGTGATAAAAAAACTTGTATTTATTATATTCATTTAGTTTCTTCCTATTTTACTTTGCTTTATTAAATTTGTGTATATTTATTTCCATATTTCCACAGTTTGCGTAAACCAGGGGAGACTTCAGCTGCCCCCGCGAAAAGTAGCATGTCGTGGTTTTCAAAACTCCTTATACTGATTGTGTTGGTCCTTCTCTTTTGGATGGTATTCATGAACTTTGAGTATCAGCCTACGATACCCAGCCTCACAAGCACCAATTAAACCAACACCACTTCATAACTTCAATATCTCTACACACAGCTGCATCCCATTTTCATTTTCTTTCTTTGTTCTTTAAATTGTGGTTTAAAATAAAATATATATAAATAATAATACAAGGACAAATGGTTACTCCTTCATTACGTTTATTGGTTGGTGACATGCGTTTCGCCAACCAATAAATGTAATGGAGTAACCGTCCTTTCATCCTTACAGGGTCGATAAAATAAAGTACCAGTAATGTACTGGGTAATTGCTGGCCTTGTGCCAAAAGTAGAAACAATTATTATACTACACTCTGTCAATATGGACATGAACCTAAACAGAGTGCTCACCCGGGTGAACCTACATTCATTCTGTGTTACATTCCCTGGGTATAAATGTTGTATACTCTACTAATGTATTGAGTACCTTACTTATTGTGGTTACCCCTGATTAAACCCAGGACACGTATATTTTTTTTTCGTAATGGAATGTTTTGTCCACAGTAATATCCTTTTACTTTTATTACTACATTAGTTGCCAATGGTGAATAGGGACTGTTTGTTGCAAAAATTACATGTAATATATATACAGAATGTATATATAACCCTTTAGCATTTACATTACCTTGAAAATACAATAGTATATATAGAGTAAAGTCTTTACCTCACATAATATTGAATCTATGAGATTGATATTATTTATTTTGAGAACAATACCTTAACATAAGTATGAGTGGCTAGTTATGGCTGGTTTGAACAGAAAGAGGTGAGAGCATTCTGACTGGATATGGTCGGTTTAAATGCTAAAGGGTTAATACCTATATATATATATATTACTCTTTTACTCTTTTACCTGTTTCAGCCATCCGGCTGAGGCCATGCTGGGGCACCGATATATATATATATATATATATATATATATATATATATATATATATATATATATATATAAAATATAATGCATATATAACATAGTGAGGACGCATTGCTTTGTGGTTAGGGTGTTCAGACCGGATCGTGTGTTTTCCTTGAGCAAGATTGTTTTATTTCACTTTGCTCCAGTTCTGCTCAGCTGGCAAAAAGGAGTTGTCCTTGAGAACGATGTTACGGCTGCACGTCTTTTTAGAATGCTTGGACACTTACACGTTAACTTTACGAATTGGCAGCTTCGTTGATTGAATTAACTGAAGCCCTCATCATAAAAAATGACGAAGATCCCACAACAACATATAGCATATATATTTATAGTTATAGTTTCCCAGATGGTTGTTGAATTTGAAAGTTCTTTCATCACACATTCTGTGACCACCTCAGTGACTACGTTTGTTGTTATTTTGTTTCTTCTTTGTTCTGTCTTACACGGTCTTGTTGATCGTAGAGACACAAAATAACAAACATAGTCACTGAGGAGGTCACAGAATGTGTGATGAAAGAACTTTGAAATTCAACAACTAAACAACCATTTTCTTTATTCCGGAGTCTTTCAGTGAGTGCCAAACTTGTTGGAACCCCTTTTTCTTCTAATGTATATAAAAGTAAAGGGAGTAGAATCTAACTCTATTGAGATTTAAATATACTGGAATATATTAATCATAATGACATCATTTATAGTAAAGAAAATATATATAACCACATATATATATATGTGTGTGTATATAAACATATGTATAAAACACACACATATATATAAACATATTGTTATTGTTTTTCCTGTTATGTTGTATTTATACATCATTGTGAAGGGCGGTGGATTGGAAGAATCAGAAGTGTTGGACAAAATGCTTTGCGGCATTTATTCTGGATCTTTACATTCTTAGTTCAAATCCTGCCGGGGTCAACTTTGCCTTTCATCCTTCAGGGGTTGATAAAATAAAGTACCAAGTAATACATGGGATCGACCTTTTATTTTTCCCCCTCGTCAGAAAACAACCGGCCTTGGCCCGGCCCTTAATTAGCTATCATCCTTTACATGCTACTCACATAACAATGTTATACATTTCACCCAGATTTAGCTTTAATACTAATCTTATAAAGAAATTTTGGTTTCCAAACAATTTTTTTTACTGTATATTCGAATAAAGATGATTTTTTTTTACAGGAAAAGATTACAATAAATTTCTTTCAGCATAGTAATTTTGTTTGTTTATTTTGTAAACTAATTAGTGTTTAGTTTTATTTTGTTTAATTAGTTCCAAATATTAAGTGGTGTATTTCATCATTTAATCTTTAGGACACTGAATTTTTTATGAATTATTTCCCTTGATGCTATAGTATGTGCTATGGGGAGATTACCCTATTGGTGACTTAATGCATCTGGAGCCTCCAGAAGGTTAAGTTTGACATAAAATTTCTTATTCATTGTCTTTTTCATCCTAAGATGGTCATGAGGGCAGAGTCCTCTGAACGCCTTCCAGAGGATCCTACCTGAACCCACGGTCTCAGAATGATTGGATCCCCTGAGTGAGACCAACCGTTTCTCATGGTCTAACTCTAGGTCTCTTGCTAATTACTATATAGAATTTATGGTAACAAACATAGTGCAATGCTGATAATGGGATATGTATAAATTAGTGATTGTTGTTTGAGCTCAGATCAGCCCTGAGTTCATCCCTTTGGCTGTTATCCAACTGTCTAACTCTGCTCAGATCAGCCCAGAATTCATCCCTTTGGTTGTTATCCAACTAACTCTGGGTCTGTTGTCAGTAGGCTTTGTCCTAAAACACTATATAGAATTTATGGTAAACATTGTACAGTGCTGATAATGGAAGATGTATGAATCACTGATTGAGCCCAGATCATCCCTTAATGCAGACCTATGATCATAAGGCATTCCAGGTTTATATCACTCTATTTTTTTATAAAGAAAGTGATTTGAAAGAATAAAGATGAGTGTTCAGAAGTACAGAAAACTGAAGAGAGCAGAAATAGTCCATTGGATTAGTGGAGTATGACACAGAGGAAGGAAGACAATGAATTACAAAGGATGATGGGAATAGAATGAGTGATGAATGGAATGAGATGGCTGAAGTAACTGGTAATTTAACCCTTTAGTGTTCAAACTGCCCGAAATCGCCCAATAACACCCACTAAAAAATCGTTCTAAAAATAAACAAACCATCATCAAAATCTCGTCAATTCGAGATTAGGCCCTTAACACTTAATATAGTGAAAGAAGTGTTTTTTTTTGTATCAACATGGCTTATGAAAGTAGCAATACCGACGGCATTCAGAATAAACAAGAAACAAACGATAATATTAGTGATTTATCTTCAAATGAATCTGATGTTTATATTTCTGAAATTTCATCCGACGATGATTGTTTTGAAAGTGAAAACGAAGGAGATCTCCAGGACGCTATTGAAAATATTACAGCAACGTGGTTGAAAAATACCACACTAATATATGTTCCTGATTTTATTCAAAATATGGTCCACAACACACATTAGCTCCCGATGCTAAAGCACTGGATTATTTCTTTTTGTTTTTACCACAAACTTTCTTTGAAGTTGTGGCAGAAGAGATTAATTGATATGCCCAACAGATTTCAAATCAAGGAAAACCCGATCTGTTTGGCAACTGACAGATGCTGCAGAAATGCAAGCATTTTTTACCGTAAATATTATGTTCGGTATAAAACAATTTCCAAGACTGGAATTACTGGAACACTGATATAAGGTTTAGTGATCCTTATATATCAAGTATTATGCCGAAAACAACGTATTTAAAATTAAACCAGTATTTGCACCTGGTTGATACTTCAAATGCCCCTATTAATTAATTTCACCTGCCCATAAAAGTCAAATTTGACCAAAAAAAATCAGGTAAAATCATTGATATTTAAACATCTACTGACAAAATTTCAAGCCTGCACATAGAAAATTAAGAAAATTACAAACAAATAAAATTGATAACTCTCTTGAGTATGATTAACTCAAAATAATGCTAAAGGGTTAATGTGTTCTGTTTTGGTGCCAAGGATGAATCTTTCACAAATAAAACCAAAAGGCATCATACACATTCTTTTTTTTTGTTTTATTTCATTTTATTTTACACATTTTACCAGAACACTTGCAATTTATCCTCAGTTCCTTTTTATATCTCTTATTAAACAAAGATATTCATTTTCTTTTCACTGAATCTCTTGCACACATTGACTTGACAATTGTTTTGAGCTTATCACTGCAAGCTTAATAAAGCTCTTACAACACCAATGTCCAAGCTATTTACAATGTTCAGATTCAGCTGAACTCAGTCCCCCCTGCCCCAGTATCCAAGCTGCTTAAAATGGTATGGGTCATCTGAGCCTTCATTAATATCTATATAGTGAATATTCTCTAGTAATCTACCAAATTGATCAGATGGAATTTATTTCATGTTTAACCCTTTAAGCATTTAAACCTGCCATATCCGGCCAGAATTCTCTCACATCTTTCTGTTCAAACCAGCTGTAACCAGCCACTCATACTAATGT
>OZ024756.1:8579758-8587258 GCA_964016885.1 Eledone cirrhosa
CATATGTCTGTGGCTCACTGGTGTGGAGGGGGGTCTTGACCATATGTCTGTGGCTCACTGATGTGGAGGGGGGTCTTGACCATATGTCTGTGGCTCACTGGTGTGGAGGGGGGTCTTGACAATATGTCTGTGGCTCACTGGTGTGGAGGGGGGTCTTGACCATATGTCTGTGGCTCACTGGTGTGGAGGGGGGTCTTGACCATATGTCTGTGGCTCACTGGTGTGGAGGGGGGTCTTGACCATATGTCTGTGGCTCACTGATGTGGAGGGGGGTCTTGACCATATGTCTGTGGCTCACTGGTGTGGAGGGGGGTCTTGACAATATGTCTGTGGCTCACTGGTGTGGAGGGGGGTCTTGACCATATGTCTGTGGCTCACTGGTGTGGAGGGGGGTCTTGACAATATGTCTGTGGCTCACTGGTGTGGAGAGGGGGGTCTTGACCATATGTCTGTGGCTCACTGGTGTGGAGAGGGGGGTCTTGACCATATGTCTGTGGCTCACTGGTGTGGAGGGGGGTCTTGACAATATGTCTGTAGCTCACTGGTGTGGAGGGGGGTCTTGACCATATGTCTGTGGCTCACTGATGTGGAGGGGGGTCTTGACAATATATCTGTGGCTCACTGGTGTGGAGGGGGGTCTTGACCATATGTCTGTGGCTCACTGGTGTGGAGGGGGGTCTTGACAATATGTCTGTAGCTCACTGGTGTGGAGGGAGGTCTTGACCATATGTCTGTGGCTCACTGGTGTGGAGGGGGGGGGTCTTGACCATATGTCTGTGGCTCACTGATGTGGAGGGGGGTCTTGACAATATGTCTGTGGCTCACTGGTGTGGAGGGGGGTCTTGACCATATGTCTGTGGCTCACTGATGTGGAGGGGGGTCTTGACAATATGTCTGTGGCTCACTGGTGTGGAGGGGGGGGTCTTGACCATATGTCTGTGGCTCACTGATGTGGAGGGGGGTCTTGACCATATGTCTGTAGCTCACTGGTGTGGAAGGGGGGGTCTTGACCATATGTCTGTGGCTCACTGGTGTGGAGGGGGGTCTTGACAATATGTCTGTGGCTCACTGGTGTGGAGGGGGGAGGTCTTGACCATATGTCTGTGGCTCACTGATGTGGAGGGAGGTCTTGACCATATGTCTGTGGCTCACTGGTGTGGAGGGGGGGGGTCTTGACCATATGTCTGTGGCTCACTGGTGTGGAGGGGGGGGTCTTGACCATATGTCTGTGGCTCACTGATGTGGAGGGGGGTCTTGACAATATGTCTGTGGCTCACTGGTGTGGAGGGAGGTCTTGACCATATGTCTGTGGCTCACTGATGTGGAGGGAGGTCTTGACCATATGTCTGTGGCTCACTGGTGTGGAGGGGGGTCTTGACCATATGTCTGTGGCTCACTGGTGTGGAGGGGGGGGTCTTGACCATATGTCTGTAGCTCACTGGTGTGGAGGGGGGTCTTGACCATATGTCTGTGGCTCACTGGTGTGGAGGAGGTCTTGACAATATGTCTGTGGCTCACTGGTGTGGAAGGGGGGGTCTTGACAATATGTCTGTGGCTCACTGGTGTGGAGGGAGGTCTTGACCATATGTCTGTGGCTCACTGGTGTGGAGGGAGGTCTTGACCATATGTCTGTAGCTCACTGGTGTGGAGGGGGGTCTTGACCATATGTCTGTGGCTCACTGGTGTGGAGGGGGGTCTTGACAATATGTCTGTGGCTCACTGGTGTGGAGGGGGGTCTTGACCATATGTCTGTGGCTCACTGGTGTGGAGGGAGGTCTTGACCATATGTCTGTGGCTCACTGGTGTGGAGGGGGGTCTTGACCATATGTCTGTAGCTCACTGGTGTGGAGGGGGGTCTTGACCATATGTCTGTAGCTCACTGGTGTGGAGGGGGGTCAAGACCATATGTCTGTAGCTCACTGGTGTGGAGGGGGGTCTTGACCATATGTCTGTGGCTCACTGATGTGGAGGGAGGTCTTGACAATATGTCTGTGGCTCACTGGTGTGGAGGGGGGGTCTTGACAATATGTCTGTGGCTCACTGGTGTGGAGGGGGGTCTTGACCATATGTCTGTGGCTCACTGGTGTGGAGGGAGGTCTTGACAATATGTCTGTGGCTCACTGGTGTGGAGGGGGGTCTTGACAATATGTCTGTGGCTCACTGGTGTGGAGGGGGGTCTTGACAATATGTCTGTAGCTCACTGGTGTGGAGGGGGGTCTTGACCATATGTCTGTGGCTCACTGGTGTGGAGGGGGGGGTCTTGACCATATGTCTGTGGCTCACTGGTGTGGAGGGGGGTCTTGACCATATGTCTGTAGCTCACTGGTGTGGAGGGGGGTCTTGACCATATGTCTGTAGCTCACTGGTGTGGAGGGGGGTCTTGACAATATGTCTGTGGCTCACTGGTGTGGAGGGGGGGGGTCTTGACCATATGTCTGTGGCTCACTGGTGTGGAGGGGGGGGGGTCTTGACCATATGTCTGTGGCTCACTGGTGTGGAGGGGGGGGGGTCTTGACCATATGTCTGTGGCTCACTAAAAAGAGTTGAAATTAATGCATGCAAGATTTCACAGCTTTAGTATCACTCCTTCCTAGTATGAACTTTTCAGCCGAGCCTTGTACATGACTGGTGCTTTATTTTATAGAATATCCACAGCAGGACGAACACTCTATCCAACATTCTAACTCTGCCAATTATCATCACTGTTTAACGTGCATTTTTCCATGCTAGCATGGGTTAGACAAATTGTCCTGTTGTGAGACATTTCAAATCAGGTGACCATGTCTTGCTCATGCAGAACTGGTTCTGGCTTGGTTTCTACGGCTAGATGCTCTTCCAAATGTCAACCACATTTACATTGTGGACTGGGTGTCTTTTGCCATGTCACCAACACAACCACTTTACAGTGTGGACTGGGTGTCTTTTGTAATGTCACCAACACAACCACTTTACAGTGTGGACTGGGTGTCTTTTGTAATGTCACCAACACAACCACTTTACAGTGTGGACTGGGTGCTTTTTGTCGTGTCACCAGCACAACCACTTTACAGTGTGGACTGGGTGCTTTTTGTCGTGTCACTAGCACAACCACTTTATAGTGTGGACTGGGTGCTTTTTGTTGTGTCACCAGCACAACCACTTTACAGTGTGGACTGGGTGCTTTTTGTTGTGACACCTACATGACCACTTTACAGTGTGGACTGGGTGTCTTTTGTCATGTCACCAGCACAACCACTTTACAGTGTGGACTGGGTGCTTTTTGTCGAGTCACCAACAGAACCACTTTACAGTGTTGACTGGGTGCCTTTTGTCATGTCACCAACACAACCACTTTACAGTGTGGACTGGGTGTCTTTTGTCATGTCAGCAACACAACCACTTTACAGTGTAGACTGGGTGTCTTTTGTCGTGTCACCAACACAACCACTTTACAGTGTGGACTGGGTGTCTTTTGTCGTGTCACCAACAGAACCACTCTACAGTGTGGACTGGGTGGTTTTTGTCGTGTCACTAACACAACCACTTTACAGCGTGGACTGGGTGTCTTTTGTCATGTCACCAACAGAACCACTTTACTGTGTGGACTGGGTGTCTTTTGTCATGTCAGCAACACAACCACTTTACAGTGTGGACTGGGTGTCTTTTGTCGTGTCACCAACACAACCACTTTACAGTGTGGACTGACTGGGTGTCTTTTGTCGTGTCACCAACAGAACCACTTGACAGTGTGGACTGGGTGCTTTTTGTCGTGTCACCAACAGAACCACTTTACAGCCAATGCCAATATGAGTAAAATGAACTCACCACAAAGGAAGAACGTCCCTGTTTAACTTTATCTGCTGAAGTCACTTCAAAAGTGACCCTCTCGTTCCCGTAATACTGGCCATCAAATGGTACTTGTTCTACATAAGATGCTGGTTCTGTAATGGTTACAAATAAAGAAGGTAATGTTATAAACATTAATGTAGTGGCTCCCACACATCTCACTAGTGTGGAGGGGGGGGGGGCTCTTGACCGTATGTCTGTGGCTCAATGGTGTGAAGGGGGGGCGTCTTGACCGTATGTCTGTTGCATTCACCTGACCATCATTTCATTTGGGGGGAGGGGGGAACTTTGTATGGTATTTATGGGTGTGTGGGACATCAGGTGGGGTGTGTGGGACCTCAGGTGGGGTGAGACCTCAGATGGGGTGTGAGGGACCTGAGGTGGGATGGGACCTCAAGTGGTTATATGATCTTAGTTACCAAATGACACACGGAGGGTGTATCATGAATAAAAACCGCTACATGTGATACTTGCCTCACATATGATATAGTAACAAACATATGTGAAGGTAGCTGAGTGGTTAGAGAATTAGATTCACAATTGTGAAGTTATGAGTTTCATTCCTTGACCGACTGTTATGATATGCTGGTACGTCCCCAAATTGGAGAGCGGGACCGTATGGTGTGGTGCCAGCAGCATAGCGCTAGGAGTCACTCTGGAGATAGGCGGTGTCGAGGTCGAGGATGCAGCCTGGCTCAGGAAGAAGGACTACAGCCACATCAACATGGCTGAACTGGATGCTGTGCTGAGAGGGGTGAATCTCGCCCTGAGATGGGGGCTGCGCACCATAGAAATCTGCACCGACTCGGCCACTGTACTCGGATGGGTGAGGTCAGTGCGAACGAGAAGGACAGCAGAAATGTTAATAAAGCGCCACCTGGGAATTCTGGGAGAGGGCAGACGTATTAACCAGGGTGAAGAAAGCCTGGATGAAAATGCCGAGGGATGCGGAGAAGGGGATAGCGGCAGTATGTCGGCTGAGTGATTCAGAGTTGAGGGGACTGCCCGCCATGCACCACATGGAGCTGGATAGGACCCTGTTCTTAGCCAGAAGAATCGACTCTGATGTTAGCAGACAGCGTGTCCAGAGAGTGGTCGGAGGTTTCGACAGATGCCAGTCTATCGACCCTGCTCCGGGTGTGTACGAGACTGGAAGCATCCTGGTGGAGCAGAAATGGAAGCGATTAGCCGTGGACACTACTGACAAGGAACGTATCTTTCGATGGTCGATTGTGGGCTGTTACGGATGGTGATATGGAGGGAAATGAAGACAGGGACTGCGGAGGAAATCGTGTGGATGCTGAGAGAGATATCCTTGGAGCAGGGCCCTGCGGATGAACTGCTGATGGACAACAGCACGACGTTTCACTTGGAGGCGCTGAGGGAAATGCTTGACAAGTGGAAGGTGACCCGCTTCTTCAGAGTGGCATACAGGCCAAGTGGAAATGGGATCGTGGAAAGACATCATCGCACGATCAAGGCCATGGCGGAAAGGGGGCACATTTCGCCAATGGAGGCAGTGCTCTGGTACAAAATGTCACCTCGGGTGGGACAGGCCGAGGATTCGGTGCCGCACAGGGCAATATATAGATATGAATGGTGACACCCATGCGTGGTACCACAGCAGCCGGTAGAGAGAGAGAGAGTGCATTCGTACGAGTGGGCGTAGAGGTATGGGTCAAGACCCCGAACGCGTGTTACACATCTCAATGGAGAAAGGGAACCGTAACAGCCGTAAATTGCCAAAACAACGTGTCTGTGGATGGAATGCCACGTCACGTCTTGGACGTCCATAGAGTCGTTGTTGTGACGGATTCCGAGGAAGAGGAAAACGAGAGTGCTGCCCCAACAGTGCGGGGATCTCAATGGAGCTGCCTCCAACCTAGCTGGATGGCGGATTTTGAGATGGAACAGTGTGATTGATCCTTGAGATCAGGGGGCTGCTGTGAGATAGAGGAGGGTGTAGAGCTGCCGTGGGAGGGGGATCGCCGGAAGTTGGGAGACGCCTGATCGGAAGCAGGAGGATGGGGGGGACCAGGCGGTCAATAGGGGTCTCTTAGCCATAGGCCCTCGGCGTGTGAAGACAGACGCAAGCGGAAAGTACCCCCACGTGGACCAGAGAGACGCAAGGTTTGGTAAAATCGGTAGAGCGTCGGACAAAATAACATTTAGATACGGCCCTTTACGTTCTGGGTTCAAATCGCACTGAAGTTAGCATTGCCTTTCATTCTTACAGGGGCGATAAAATAAAGTACCAGTAATGCACTGAGGTCGATTTAACCCTCCCCCACCCCCCTTAATCAGAAACTAATTGGCAGTATCGGTAGAGGGTCGGACGCCATGCTTTGACGCATAGAGTTACGGCCCTTTCCATTCTGAGTTCAAATCCTGCCGAGGTTAACTTTACCTTTCATCCATACGGGGGTCAATAAAATGAAGTACCAGTAATGCACTGAGTAATTGCTGGCCTTGTGCCAAAAGTAGAATCAATTATTAGTAGTAATAGTAGTAATAGTAATAGTAGTAATAGTAATAGTAGTAATAGTAGTAATAGTAGTAATAGTAGTAGTAGTAATAGTAGTAATAGTAGTAATAGTAGTAATAGTAGTAGTAGTAATAGTAGTAGTAGTAATAGTAGTAATAGTAGTAATAGTAGTAGTAGTAATAGTAGTAATAGTAGTAATAGTAGTAGTAGTAATAGTAGTAGTAGTAATAGTAGTAGTAGTAGTAATAGTAATAGTAGTAATAGTAGTAATAGTAGTAATAGTAGTAGTAGTAATAGTAGTAATAGTAGTAATAGTAGTAATAGTAGTAGTAGTAATAGTAGTAGTAGTAATAGTAGTAATAGTAGTAATAGTAGTAGTAGTAATAGTAGTAATAGTAGTAATAGTAGTAGTAGTAATAGTAGTAGTAGTAATAGTAGTAGTAGTAGTAATAGTAATAGTAGTAATAGTAATAGTAGTAATAGTAGTAATAGTAGTAATAGTAGTAGTAGTAATAGTAGTAGTAGTAATAGTAGTAGTAGTAATAATAGTAGTAGTAGTAATAGTAATAGTAGTAATAGTAATAGTAGTAGTAGTAATAGTAATAGTAGTAATAGTAGTAATAGTAATAGTAGTAATAGTAATAGTAGTAATAGTAATAGTAGTAATAGTAGTAATAGTAATAGTAGTAATAGTAATAGTAGTAATAGTAATAGTAGTAATAGTAATAGTAGTAATAGTAATAGTAGTAATAGTAATAGTAGTAATAGTAATAGTAGTAATAGTAGTAATAGTAATAGTAGTGATAGTAATAATAGTAATAGTAGTAATAGTAATAGTAGTAGTAGTAATAGTAATAGTAGTAATAGTAATAGTAGTAATAGTAATAGTAGTAATAGTAGTAATAGTAATAGTAGTAATAGTAATAGTAGTAATAGTAATAGTAGTAATAGTAATAGTAGTAATAGTAATAGTAATAGTAGTAATAGTAGTAGTAGTAATAGTAATAGTAGTAGTAGTAATAGTAGTAATAGTAATAGTAGTAATAGTAATAGTAGTAATAGTAATAGTAGTAATAGTAATAGTAGTAATAGTAATAATAGTAATAGTAGTAGTAGTAATAGTAATAGTAGTAATAGTAATAATAGTAATAGTAATAGTAGTAATAGTAGTAATAGTAATAGTAGTAATA
>OZ024756.1:8592258-8594758 GCA_964016885.1 Eledone cirrhosa
AATAGGGCAGATGTATCCGGTACAACAAGCATAATAACAGCAAATATCCAGGGTCTTTATCCGAAAACAAAACAGTGTAAAGTCCCTTTCTTGGAAGAATTAGCAACAGAAAACAACTCCAAAATAATTGGAATTACTGAAAGTCATCTCAATGAAAACATCCGCAACAGCGAAATCTCAATCAATGGATTCAACATCTTCAGATGTGATAGACAAGGCAGATCCCATGGGGGCGTTATCATGTATATCCATGATACCTATGCATGCATAGAACTTGTCAATGAATCAAATGCCTACTGCAACCTGCTGTGCATAAAAATCATCCAACTTAATACAGTTGTAACAATAATGTACAGACCGCCAAACAGCCCAACATTATCCTTCACTGAGCCACTGACAAAGCTCCAACAAATTCTGGGAAACATGGCGAGTCCAATGCCAGACATTATCCTCCTTGGTGACTTCAACTTCCCTAACATCATCTGGCCACATGGACACATACTAAAACTGGGGACAAAAGCTGAACAAATACAAGCAGCCAAACTGTTGGAAGTCACAGAGAAATTATACCTCAAACAAATGATGACAGAAGCAACTAGAAATAATAATACGATCGACTTGGTTTTCACCAACAACGAGGACACGCTATTTGACCTTCACTCAACCCCAACAATCCTTTCAGACCACAATATTATTGAAATGCATTTACACATTGGTAATGAGCCCAATGCCACAACTCTTAAACAAAAGGACATGCCAAAGCTATGCAGGTATGATTATCACCAGGCAAATTGGGAAACTATTAACAACCAGTTACAAATCATTGACTGGGATCTCTACCTTACTGGGCCAGATAAACACAAGAAATTCTTAAACAAGATCGAAGAAATATGTGCAAAAAATATTCCTCTTAAGAAAACCAAATCCACAAAAAAACCTGTACCACGGGAGCGAAAGATCCTGATGCGCAAAAGGTCAAGACTAAGAAACAAAACATCTAAGCTGACATCAAAACATGAACTACAGAAAGTCCTTGACCAAATATACAGATTAGAAGACAATCTAAAACAACACTATGATGAAGAACGTAACAATGCAGAAAAGAGAGCCATAGAAAACATCAAGAAAAATCCAAAATGTTTCTACAGTTTTGCAAAGAAATACTCGAATACCAAGTCAACAATAGGACCTCTACAGAGACAAAATGGGGATGTAGTGAATAACCCTATTGAAATGGCAGAAATGTTGGGTCAACAGTATGAAAGTGTCTTCAGTGAGCCATCTAAAACCATGAAGATCCATGACCCAGGAGAATTCTTCAAGGATATCGACCATACTAAACCTACCCTATCCAACATTGATTTCAACCCAGAAGACATAGAAAGAGCCATAGACAAGCTCTCCATGCACTCGGCTGCGGGGCCTGATGGTTTCAATGCCATGATACTTAAAAACTGCAAGGTACAATTGTTGAAACCCCTTTACATGATATGGAAGGAATCTATGGAGAATGGCAAAATACCAAATACATATAAAGAAGCACACATAACTCCAATACATAAAGGGGACAGCAAATCAAAACCAAAGAACTACCGACCAATCTCACTGACATCACACATTATCAAGGTCTTCGAAAGAATAGTTCGTGGAAAATTGGTTGAGTTCCTGGAATCCAACAATCTGATGAATTGCAATCAGCATGGATTCAGGTTAGGTAGATCATGTCTTTCCCAACTACTGGCACACCATGACCAAATGCTAGAAAATCTAGAGAATGGATACAACACAGATGTTATTTACCTCGACTTTGCCAAGGCATTTGACAAGGTAGATCATGGCATCCTGGGACACAAACTTCGAAAGCTAGGAGTAGGAGGAAAAGTTGGTACATGGATACATGAGTTCCTTACAAATAGAACTCAAACAGTCACTGTGAATGGAACCCATTCAACACCATCACCTGTGACCAGCAGTGTTCCTCAGGGTACAGTACTCAGCCCGATCCTGTTTCTCATCCTCATCTCTGACATAGATGAAGATACAACCAGCAACGTCTCATCCTTTGCTGATGACACCAGGGTCATGAGACAAATCAAAGATGAGGTGGATACAGAGGCCTTACAAAAGGACCTAACCACCATATACAAATGGCAGGAAACAAACAACATGTTGTTCGATGATAAGAAGTTTGAACTAATTCGCTACGGAACAGATCAAGATCTGAAAAATACAACAAACTACAGAAACCCATCAGGACAACAAATAATGGAAAAACAGTGTGTGAAAGATTTAGGCATCCACATGGGAACCAGCCTAAAATTCAGAGAAGACCTTGACTCAGTCTGTCTTACTGCAAGAAAGTACAGCGGGTGGATCTTGCGCACCTTCAAATCAAGAGATACCTCAACAATGAAAACCCTCTGGAACAGTATGATACTTCCGAGGATTGACTACTGTTCTCAGTTGTGGTCACCAACAACAAAGGGCCAACTATCTAAGA
>OZ024756.1:8602258-8822258 GCA_964016885.1 Eledone cirrhosa
ACTTCATCCTAGCTAGGTGGAACGAAAGTCAAAAGTATTACTGAGTGGCTGAGGAGAAGAAGACGACGATGAACACGAAGAAGAAGAAGAGATAGAAAGAGAGGAGAGGAAAACGAAACAAGCCAGGATTATGCAATGACAGCAACGATTAGACGATGGGAAATTGAGGATGGCGAATCAATAGAGAGAAGAATAACGATGAGAGAGAGAGAGGGGGGGGGTGATGGGGGAGATAGAGAGAAACAGAGAGGTGGTGGAGATAGAGAGATGGTGATGGGGGAGATAGAGAGAGAGAGGTGGTGGTGGTGGTGATGGGGGGGGGGGGGTAGAGAGATGGGGGGAGGTAAAGTTGGGTGGAGCGACAGAATACGTGGGTAGATAGAAAGATGTGGAGTGAAAGGAAAACTAGACGAAAGGTGAATAAAAGGAGGCGGGTTGAATGAAAGAAAAGGAGAGAGAAATAGAGAAGAGATAGAGTGAAAGAGAGAGAGAGAGAGAGAAGGAGAAGGATACAAAACTGAGATGAAGGAAATGTGAAAGAGAGAAAAAGACAGAAAGAAGATAAAGAAGAAAGAGTGAAGAGTGAAACGAGGTAAATGGAAAAACACAAAAAAGGTGGATTGAATGAGGTAGAGTGTAAGAGAGGAATATAGTAAAGAGAAAGACAGGAGGATATATATATATATATATATATATATATATATATGTGTGTGTGTGTATGGGTGTTTATATATATGTGTATATATATATATATATATACGTGGGTGATATATATATATATATAACTGATGTTGTTACATTGAGCTATTTATCTTACTGGTAATAAGATAGTAATAAATTACTGTCTTTCACTATTTAGGGTATAATATATATATATATAACTATAAAAGGTTTTAGTATATACATAACCATAAATAGTATCCTTAATACTATATATATATAATACTATTTATATATATATATATATATAAATGGAAGTATAGAAATTATTGTGAGCGTGAAGCCAATAGTATTTCATAATATATATATGTCTTTGTGAGTGTATATATATATAATATGTGTGTTTGTGAGTATATATATATAATATGTGTGTTTGTGAGTATATAAATATATATATGTCTTTGTGAGTATATATATATATATATATATATATATATATATATGTCTTTGTGAGTGTGTATATATATAATATGTGTGTGTGTGTATATATATAATATGTGTGAGTGTGTATATATATATAATATGTGTGCTTGTGAGTGTATATATATATATATAATATGTGTGTTTGTGAGTGTATATATATATAATATGTGTGTTCGTGAGTATATATATATAATAGAGAGAGAGAGAGAGTCAGCTGTCAATAATACGAAAGCGGAAGTTTCAGTAATAAGCAATACAAAGTTGTCTTATCTTGTCATTCTGTTGCGATTTTTTAAAATTCAGTTTTAAAGAAGTAAAACGGTTGCCCCGCCCCCCTTTCTCTCTCTCTTATATATATATATATATATATGAAGGATTCGGGGACCCCGACGGCTGAGCTCCCCTCCTGCTGTTTCAACAGAAAAATTGCGTCCGTAGGCGCTATGCCGGGTGAGCACTCGATGCTCGCGCAGACGCAAAGCAGAGTATAATACTATAAGAAAAGTAACAAAGGTTCAGTGTTGCATCATAACATATTTAATAACATATTTCATGTTATTATATATGTAAATATATGTTGTGTGTGTGAATATATATATAACCAAAGATTAGTATGGTTCGTTGATTACTCAACGAATACAATTTTACAATAGATTAGAAGCACTCAACAATAATTACTGCCAATACTGGAATTGAATAATCAAGACCGTAGCGGTATGTCATATATCAAATCATATATTTTGTCTGATGAGGACGTACTGAAAAAACAACACAAAACACACGCACCTGTTTTCACTTCAATTTATTATATATTTCCGGTTGGTTCTATAGCGAGAGCCAAATGAGAGAGTGAGAACTTAAAGTTGTTAGTTTTATAGGGTTCTGACCGGAAGTTACAGAAAGGGTTCTACTTCCCGTCTAGATGTTAATCCAAACAAGGGAGACAACCACTACAGTTCAATAACTCGATTGTTGTTTATATATTGTCAAAGCTCTTTCGTCACACATTCTGTGACTTCTGCAGTGAGTGATTTCTTATTATGTGTCTCTATTTTGTTTTGTCCTAAACCATCTGAGGAGGTCACAGAATGTGTGACGAATGAACTTTGACAATATATAAACAACCATCTAGTTATTGAACCAACCAACTAGAAATTTATAATAAATTGCGTGTGTTTTTATTGGCAGCATGATCCGCCCAAAGTATAACAATATATATACATATATATATATATATATATATATATATATATATATATAGGGCGGGTAAAATTCCCGAGATCCATGGACGAGTTCTCTCCAGCGGTCTCTGTCCCTTATCATCGCTGCCATGTCCTGCGTCTCCAACAGACCAGTGTCTGTCCTTAGGGCATCAACATATGTTAACCTTGGTCTTCCTCTTCCAGTGTGTCCATGTAGGGGCTCCCACAGGAGCACAGTGCAGTGTCAACTCTGGATGTCGGTGAACATGTCCAGCTAACTTCAGTCTCCTCTGTGTCACTTTTTAGCTGACTTTTGGGAGGCTCCCATACAGCTCTAAGTTTGTCATCCTCTATGTATACTGAGCCATCCTCAGCATTCTCGTGTAGCACCCATCCACCATCTGAGTGAGTTTCTTGCTCAGTGTCCAAGTCTCAGACCCGTGCAGCAGCACATACTCCACTACTTTTAATGAAGAGGGGGATCTTCAGGTCTCTACGAAGGTCCGACTTCCACACCGATCTCAAGCTGTGGCACGCCGCCCGGGCTTTGCTCTTCCTCTCAACCACATCATCTTCCGTATTCCCAATCTTTGCTCCCAAATATATGTGTGTGTATATATGTATATATATGTCAGGTCGCTCTCGAGTGCTACTGGTAACATGTAACCCAGTACAACCTGTCTCATGGTCGGGTCGTCGGCGACTAAACCGGCAACCCCACCAAGCTTGCTTGGTGAGGAGAATATTTGGACACCCTGTGGGATGAAATACAAAACCCAGCAAAGGGCGGAGGAACTTAACAGAGTCAACGGCCATCCAAATAATACTTTTTTTTCTTTTCACCTGGGAGTGAAAGGCCCCCAGTTGTTGTCACAACACCTTTCTAGGAGAGAGAAACTCTGAAAAAAACCCTGCAGCTTCGGAAGCATCCGGTGTTCCCTTTTTGGGTAGTGTTTTCGATGCTCAGAGAGTGGGATTGGTCGAGTGCAAGGCCTTTCCCCACTTAAAAAACCTTCAAAGCACAGGCATGGCTTGTTCAGGATATGTTACAGGTTTGTAAAAGTGCACCAAATTCTAAAATCTGACAAGCGATTGCAGTACTCTTAGCAGAGTTTGAAGCCATCATATGTATGTATATACATGTGTGTTAATTCAAGGGGACAGCCGTGTCACATTGAGTCAGGCTGGATCTCCCTAAGAACTATGGAATGCACCAGTTGATTGAAAACATGCTGAGCTCTTTCCGAGAAGCCAACACTCTTAAAATGAGAAAGATAAACAACGAACCTCTTAGTAATGTTTTGACCTGCCATAAATAGTAGCCAGCTCTCCTACTAAGCCAAATGCCTTCTCATATTTGTTTGTTGTTGTGTGTGCGTTAGAATGTCAGATAGAATACTTTATTGTATTCTGAGTTCAAATCCAACCGAGGTCAACTTTGCCTTTCATCCTTTCGAGGTCAATAAAAAAAGTACCAGTCAAGTACTGGGTCGATTCTTCCTCTCTCTCACTTTCTATCTTTCTCTGGAAGAAATCTGCTCTACTCAGGCCTGGAGAGGGATGGGCTCCGCCAGGTTTAAAATACCCAAGAAACGCCGTATGTCAATACGGCGGTCTTACAACTCTATCAGGACCATACCATACGTGTGTGTGTGTGTTGAGGTGCGTGGTTTAGTGGTTAAGCTGTTCGGTTCATGATCGCAAGGCCGTGAGTTCAATTCTCAAACAAGGTGACATGTTGAGTCCTTGAGCGAGATGCTGTATCTCCCCGAGAACTACGTTAAGGGTGCACATGTCAGTGGAATGCTCAGCCACTTACACGTTAATTTCTTTTGATTGAATCAATCAGCCACTTACACTTTAAGTTCTATTGATTGAATCAATCAAAGCATTCGTTGTCGGAATCGGCGTTGGTTCAATAACCAACGCAATATGTGTGTGTGCAATATATATATATATATATATAAATATACACGGGTGTGTATGATTGTGTATAGAAGATTATATTAATAAAACTTTAAATTTTAAGTGTTAATTGAACAAGTTCTTTCATGCTTTCGCAATCTTCAGGTTCCTATTCAGTGGTGACAGTCAAGTTTGCAATTTTCAACTGTCAGTTTAAAATTGCAAACTTGACTGTCACCACCGAATATAAACCTGAAGATTGCGAAAGCATGAAAGTACTTGTTTAATTAACACTTAACATTTAATATTCTACCATACTATTTCATTATAATATCATTATAATTTTAAAGGATTGTAAATAAAATGAGTAAATCAGACAAAGTTGGAATTCCTTTTATTAATATATATATATATATATATTTCGTTTCTGAATTTGTTTAGCAAGATTCTTTATCTGAAAACGTGTGTTGAAACCGATATTGTTATGCTTTGGGAGGGTCATGTTGCCAATAAGAAACACACACATCAGTTGCTTTCACTCCAATTTATTATAAATTAAATTTATAAATTTAAGAATTTATAAATTTCCGGTTGGTTGGTTCCATAACCGGACGGTTGTTCATATATTGTCAAAGTTCTTTCGTCACACATTCTGTGACCTCTTCAGTGACTGGGGATTCTTTTCTTTGTTTTGTGCTTCTCCTTTGTTCTGTCCTACGCCATCTTGTTTTTGTGTGTGTTGTGTGCTTAGTTTGCACATGTGTTACATCTGGGTGTCTGTGTGTGTTTTTATTTGTTTATTTATTTGTTTATTTACATGTTACTAGTTGGTTGTTTGTTCTATGTGTGTGTGTGTTTTCATTTTGTCCTTAATTGTAAGTTGTGATGTTGCTATTCCATTCATGTTTTCTATTTAATTTTGGTTGGAGTTCATTTATGTTTATTGCCTCTGTGATTTGTCTAAACATTGCGTCTTTTCTATGTGTAGATTCTATTTTTATTTCTATGTTCTCTAATTTGCCCTTATGTTCTATTTTAGCATGTTGGTGGAGTATTGATGATTCTTTTTTATCTTGAAGTTCTCGCCAGTGTTCATTTAACCGTTCTCCTATACTACGAGCTGTCTAACCTATGTACACTATATTCTTATCTTTACATTGTCCTTCAGTACATCTTATGCTATATACTACATGAACATGTTCATCAATACAACCCCTAGAGGTGAATTAGCTTACAAATTTAGAAGGGCCCCAGATAAACTCACTCCTCGTGTTTAGGCAATCACTATTGAGTAATCTCTTTAGAATAGTTATTCGTTCGTCAATACATAAGCCACACGTCGGATTTCCCCTTGCGTATGGCTTGGACTTAGTAATGGCTTTCCATTGAATGGAGTAGTCTATACTTGAGTCCTTGAGGGACCATACTGACTCGCGAGTTTCGTGGATGAACGTCTGTCCGGGTATCTGAAGGTAGACTGGTGGTTCAGGAAACATTCCTTGAATCGGCCCCCCCGCCATGCACACATAGGATTTGACCTCCTGTGCTTCGTTTGGTCGGTTGGAAGTGACCACAGCTTCATAGATTACAGCTGGTGTGTTGCATTGCTGTTGAAGGGGGCAAGCTTCAGGCTTACGGCAAGAGCACCCTGGTGTGGTGTTGCTCCTAGGGCTGCTGGTGATGTGGGCCTTCATGTTCTTAGTGCAGGAGTATCCTAGTTTAACTTTGTGTCGGTTAAAGATGGGGCGGTATTTATGACCTATGGGGAAGTGTCTATCTAAGAGGGCTAGAAATTTAGTTCTATATATATATATATACACGAAGATTTGTTGGTCGTATTGCTAGTTGGTTGTGTTGTGGTGTTGATTCGTTTGTTGCGTGTGTGCTCACGTGTAGCTTGCTGTGCGGTGTGGTCACTGTTGTGTGATACAATGTGGCCAGAAGTTGTATGTATACAGGTAAGTAAGTGTTTAATAAGACGATGATGATATGATATTTCCTTGATCACGCAGAAAATGAATATATATAAATGAACTACGATAACACCAAACCGCTATATTAGTAATTTATTGAAAATAGCTCACGCCGAAGCTGTACGAAAAATACACAAGAATTATGGATGTTATTTCTTTGTTTGTAAAAGTAGGATTAAATTGTATTTACCAAGAAAACTTCATGCACTTCACTGGCTTGGTTAAGAGAGAGACCAAGAGATAGATAGATAGATAGAGAGAGAGAGAGAGAGAGAGAGAGAGAGAGAGAGAGAGAGAGAGAGAGCGAGAGAGAGAGAGAGAGAGAGTCAGTCAGTAAAACCCAACGGGTCTGTGGAAAGAAATAGTAAACAAGATGGTTGGATAAAATCCATAAACTTGGCTGGTCACGTTTGGGGATCCAACCGGATCATTTGGAGACGGTTACTTCTGAAAGGATCCACTGTTAGGAGTGTTTGAGGACTTTGCCTCCACTGCCCTCCCCTCTCAGGAATAAGTGGGCGAAGAAGAAGAAAAGATGTATGTATGTATGTAGAAATATCGATAAGTGTGAACAAGGAAGAAGTTAAGGGCTGGAACACTCGCTTGAAGGGGGGTTTCTTCTCCGAAGACTTTCTTCTGGCCACTTCTCCTGAGAGTTTCTTACCACTATTATCCCGCAGAGGTTAGTTTTGCCTTTCATCCTTACGGGGGTAGATAAAATAAAGTACCAGTAATGTACTGGGGTAATTGCCGGCCTTGTGCCAAAAGTAGAAACAATTATTTATGATCATACACGGAACAAAAGCGTTACCTAAGCTTTCAAGGCCCAAATATCTGAAAAATGCAAGAGGGATCAAAATTGTGATCTAATCTTCAGGCGTTTATACGCGTTATTATTATAGTGGATTGGCAAAATTGGTAGAGCGTCGGACAACATGCTTAACGACATAGAGTTATAGCCCTTTACATTCTGAGTTCAAATCCTGCCGAGGTTAGCTTTGTCTTTCATCCTTACGGGGTCGATAAAATGAATTACCAGTAATGCACTGGGTTGATTTAATTGACTTTTCCGCTCCCCTTCAAATTGTTGGCCTTGTGCCTAAAGTAGACACAATTATTACGCTTACGTTCTGGAGATAAGGTGAATATTGGGCCTTGAAACCTTAGGTAGCACCTTTATTCCTTGTATGAACATAAATAATTGATATATATATATAAATAACGAAGGAAGTGTGGTAAGGAACCAGATGGACCATAACGCACCAGAGTACTCAGTACTTAGGGTAGTAGAGTGGGTAATAGGAAAATGTTTAACCCCGACGGCAGAGCTCAAGCCGTTTCGACGGCTATTTCTGGACTCTTGGTCCAGAAATAGTCGTCGAAACGGCTTGAACTCTGCCGTCGGGGTTAAACATTTTCCTCTCTCTCTCTCTCTCTCTCTCTCTCTCTCTATATATATATATATATATATATAACGTTCTGGATAGTGGAAATGTATTAAAAACATGTATTTAAATAAACGGTTGTGTTTCAATTATTTACATATTCATTTGCATATTCACCCATAAGTTTGAAAAATCCCTAATACATTTCCACTATCCAGAGAATATCCAACTGATAAGGTATGATTTTTCTGGGTGTCTCTAGTTATAAAACAAACTTTGTATTTTATCTGAAGAAAGCGTACCAAAGTGTTTTGGTACCCTTGAAATATATATAATAAAATAAATATGGTTTTATAAATATAGTTTCCATTTATTTAATATCATTGTATATATATATATATATAGGTAGAACACTGGAAGGTAATATCCGTAGTGGTAGAGCACTCAGTCCATGGGACGAGTTAGGTAGAAGTGGTTAGTTCACCAATAGTTAGTTCACCATACCGAAAACAATTGTTTCACTTTAGCGGATCCTCAGCTCGTAATGGTCATGGTATAACTGTTACCACTTCTCTCTCTCTCTCTCTATATATATATATATATGTGTGTGTGTGTGTGTGTGTGGATACCGGGGTAACCACAGTAAGTAAATACGATATTCAATACGTAAGTCGAGTGAGAAATTAAATATAGAAATGGCTTCTACAAGACTAGAACTGTTTCAATCTTATGAAATCGTCAATATATATATATATATATATATATATATATATATATATAGAGAGAGAGAGAGAGAGGGAGGGAGAGAGATGTTCGAAGGAAAAAATTCTAGACGCTTCTTTTCTAAGATTTAAGCAGAATTTAGTTGTAAATGTTTAGAGAGTAGAGTTATCTCCCCTGTGTGTATGTGTCAGTGTATGTATGAGTGTTGTTGTTGTAATATATGTGTACGTGTTTCAATTAGTGTGTGTATATGGCGTCAACCTCACTCCAGCCTGTGCTGGAGGTTTGTTCACAGGGACCTTTCATTATTTTTACTATTTAGTGAAAAGTAAATAATAACAAATTTGGACACATAGTGCTATAAAGCATCATCGACATCAACTACAGGTAACCTTTGTATGACTATATCTCGCCTTATTTGTCTGATTTTCTTGAGAATCATTTACGCACAAAATTAACTTTCCCTTCCAATATGGCGTCGAACGAAGAACCGATCGTTCAATACGTCGACGAAAAACTTCTAAGCAACGTTATGAAAAATCTACACGACCAGAGGAAGCTATCCCGTTTCTGTGACATTGTATTCAAGGTATGTGGCGAGGAAATTTTCGCTCATAGTAATGTATTAGCTGCTGCTAGTCCTTATTTTGCTTCGTTTCTTGGCATGGGACAAGACTTACCACGAGCTTTCTCTCAGAAAACTCCGCAGATAATTGAAATTCACATCGATGGAGCGATTGATTCTAACAGTGGCTATGGGATGGCCGTTAGGAAAGTCGTAGATTTTATGTACACAAGCGTCATCGAACTATCTCTCAGTGTTCTCTCTCAGGTGGTCGAGATAGCCAAGATCATGCAAATGGACAGAGTATTAGAATATTGTGATAGATTCCGACAGAGTATCCAAACTTCTGACATACCGACTGTCGTTGAAAATAAACTTACTAGTCAAGAAGATGCACAACAAATAAAAAAAGATCCCGATTATCAACTAGACAATTTTTTAACGAACGGTTTTGTCGCTAGCGAATCTTTACCTTCGCAGCAAGTTGGTGACAGTAAAGATCAAACGACACAAACTAATATCTTCGCTCATTCTAATGCCAATGTTTTATCAATTTCCAACAATTGTTTAGTTCTGAGTTCTACCACCGTGACTTCATCAACCACTGTCCAACCATGCGAAACTATCAACGGTCAAACATTTCAGGTGTCGAATAATAATACTGCTGAGGCCATCTTCGAAGAATCTACACAGATCCAAGACATAACCACAGACAGTTTAATGGATGAAACTTTATCAACATTAGTGACGCATACAACTACTGCAACGAACACTTCTACTACTTCTACTACTTCTACCACTACTACCTCCCCTTCTACTATTAATTCAATTTCAACTTTTGAAAACCCAAATTTAAGTTCTACAACGGGAGATGATAAACAAGAAAGTGCAGAAGATTTAGCAGAGGAGACAGGTAAGCCGGACACGGAGCCTGAAGCACATAATGAACTGGAAGAAAAATCGTTATCTCAGTGTCCAGGAGCTGTGCGTTCAAGTCTTCGTATACGACTCGGTAAAAAACATTCTCGAAGTCGATCAATATACAGAAAGAAGGGCAAAACGAGATCACGTCTTCACAATTCTTCCAACAACATTCAGAACTGCACTAACAATGACAGTAGTAGTGGTGGTGATAATAGTAGTGGTGGTAGTAAGCGCAAAAAGGTTGATAAAGTAAGCAACGTGAATTTTGAAGTGTACGTCTGTGATGAATGTCTCTACAGTACCTATAGCTTTTACCATTTCAAAAGACACCAAAAAATACACCTGGAAGGTAAATATTGCTGCGATAAATGTGATTATAAAGCCAACAAATTGAAAACATTAACAGATCATAACCGAAGCCATTTACATGCCGAACTTCAGTGTAGTTATTGTGATTATAAAGCCACAAATGGTGAAGAACTTACATTACATTTATCTCGACATAGTGGAGATCACCCATATTTCTGTTGCTTGTGTGATATGAAATTTAAAACAAAGACTCAACTCAATTTGCATGCACCTAAACATTCTGAAGACAAACCATTTGTGTGCCCCAAATGTTTTGCTGGCTTTAAATGGAAACATGCCCTAAAAAGTCACATGGTGGTCCACAGCAATACCAAGGATCATTTGTGTGATGTTTGTGGCTTTGCAACTGCACACAAGAGCCAGCTTAAGGCTCACCATCTTATACACACAGGAGAAACCTTCAAGTGCTCTGTTCAAGGATGTATATTCCAAGCTTTAAAACGTCAAAACCTCAAGTACCACATGCTGACACACACTCACGAGAAGCCACATGTGTGTCGGGTGTGCAACCAAAGCTTCTCACTGATAAAAAACATGAAGCGACACATGTTACTGCATTCAAACGACCGACCGTACAAGTGTGACCACTGCTCATTCACTTCGACACGGTATGATAAACTCAAAGAACACTTACTGAAGCAGCATGGCATAGGAGAAAGGCCAAACAAAAAACATCGAATTTCCGATTACCAAATTAGTAATAACAATGGTCTGTTTAATGAATCGTATGAAGAGGAAACAGAGGAAAATAGTACAAGAGAAGACACAATTCCTGGTACAACACAAATTGTCATTACAGCATCAGAGGACATTCCCGTGCCATTTGCTATAACCCGAGTGAATAGTGATGGCTTCACGGAAATAAGTTATCCGACAATTCAGTATGTTTAAGGAATTAACTGGCTACCATTATTATTTATTTATTTATTTATCCGTCTTTTTTTTTCCATCTATATGGAAAATGATAGATTTGTGTACTATATGTATATATATTATATATATAAATTTTTATAAGCATACAAAAGAGTCATGTTAAACACATACATCATTAATTTTATGTATATACAACTTGTCTAACCCATGCTAGTGTGGAAAAATAGACATTAAATGGCGATGATATATAAGTATATATATATTTAATTAGCAGTAACACTAAGACAGCGTGTAAGCATATTAGAGGTGTATATGAAGACATGTTTAATACGTTTATATACAATAAACATATGGATAACTTTGCTATCGAAGAAAAATATTTTTTCTTAATGAAAAAATTTTATTTTTCTCTATTTTCCTCTGTGAATATATCACAGAGTTGCCAGTACATTTTGAGAATGTCAGACAACAGATTTTGAAATCATCTGGAGAAGTAGGAGCTGAACTTGTCACTCATATAGTCTTCTTCTTCTTCTTCACCCACTTATTCCTGAGAGAGTCATGGAGACAGAGTCCTGAAACACTCCCCCCAGCGGGTCCTATCAGAAGCGACTGTCTCCAACTGATCCAGCTGGATCCCCAAACAAGACCAGCCAAGTTATTATCCAACCATCATGCTCGGGTTTTACTCCTGGGTCTCTTGCCTGTTGGTTTTGCCTGTAGAATCTGTCCAGCAATTCTTTCTTGAGACATTCTAACCACATGCCAATAGTATCAGTGCTGTGATCTCTCAATTTAGAGAAGTAGCAGCTCTACCTGGAGTGACCCTCTGATCTCCGAGTTTGCACTTTATCGAGTAACATTCCCCCTAAGACCTTTCCGAGGAATCTCATTTAGGCCACTTGATCGTAGTCAATAAATGTAATATAGGATTGGGTTATACTCAATGAATGGTGCTGTTGTATATTCATTAATTGCTACAAGGTAAAACAGGATGTTCTGGAAAGGTGCAACTACAGAGGCATAAAACTAATGAACCAAATTATGAAAGTAACAAAGAGTTTTAGAACAACTAATAAGAGAAATAGTCAAACTAGATGAGATGCAATTTGGTTTTGTGCCAGTGAGGAGCACTATAGATACCCTCTTTATAGTGAGACAACTACAAGAGAAGTACCTAGCTAAATGTAAGCTACTATATCTAGTTTTTATTGAGCTGGTATTTGACAGAGTACCACAATCTGTCATCTGGTGGTCTTTTAGGAAACTAGGTGTACAAAAATACCTTATGAGATCAGTGCAAACCATGTACAATGGAGCAGTCAGTGAAAATAAGTAATAAGTTTAGTGAAACATTCAGTGTACAGGTAGGACTTAATCAGGACTCGGTCCTCACCCATTCCTCTTTATTAAGATTCTCCAGGCCATAAGAAAGGAGGTTAAGACTGGCAGTCCACGGGAACTTCTGTATGCTCATGGCATGATTCTCATAGCTAAGTCTGTGGAAGAGCTAGAGAAGAAATTCCAGCTGTCGAAACAGAACCTAGAATGAACAGGTCTCAGAGTAAACATTCCCTACTTACTAAGTTTTAGTAGGAAAGAAGACAGGATCTTGGTGTCATCAGAGAAGTGGCCTTACTCGATATATTGAAATGAAGTAGGTAGAAACTCTTACATGAGGTACACAAGGGCTGCAGTGGGATAGTAGCCAGACTAATCTTTATCTAAAGCAGGCTGTATGTAGCAGATGTACAGGAATTATTGATAATCATCAGTGAAGTAAAATTTCCAATCCCAGGAAGGATTCATAGAAGTAGTTGATAGCTTCTGTTACCTATATAACATAAGTAACAGTGGAGAGGTATTTCTGAGAGTATAGTAGCTAAAATAAGAATATGATTTAAAAAGTTGAGAAGAAAAGGTTTCTCTGTATAAATGAAAGGCCTGTTTTATGCTTTGGTGAAATGTGTGATGCAGTGAGATATGGGCAATTAATGTAGAGGTCTTCCTTGCAAGCAGGGAAAAGCGGACATAAAATGATGATGTGTGTAGGCAGAAGATGTTTTGATGGAAGTGTAATGTTAAAGTGAGAGGATGGTAGTGAGACATGGGCAGTGAATGCAGAGGATGTGCAAAGATTGGTTAAAAACAAAGCAAACATGGATGTGCAATATTAATACATGGGATGAAATGAGAGAAAAGTTGGGTATAATAGGAATCAGATGTAGTGTCAGGAGAGAAAACTGCACTGGTATGGACATGTGATGCATGTGGATAATTGCTGAGTGAAGAAATTCCAGTGGAGGAGGACCTCAAATTGCTGAAGATCAAAAAGGAGATGACGACAAAGGGACACAAAAGATGAATGAAGGGATCCTGTGCTGGAAAAGACTTGTCCAAACCATGCAAGCATGGAAATATATATATATATATAGAGAGAGAGAGAGAAAGAATCCAAACTGCGGGATTATACCCATTCTGCATCTCCTCATGTATTGAGTACTCCCATGATATTTGTGGTCTCCGGTCTCAACACTGCAGATTCCCCCCCCTCTCTCTCTATATATATATATTCATCATCTTTTCAAATAGCTAATAATGTGTGTGGGCACCACTACTACACACATGGGAAAGAATTTGATATAGGTCCAGCGCCTGCTTTCCCGGGTCCTGTTTCTGATCATAATGATCTCTAGGGATACGGGAATCAGTAGACAGGACCTGGGGGCAGCGATGGGGGACAGGGAATTCTGGGGCATGAGAGTGAGATCCATCATCTCGACAGTAGTCGAGGAATGATGATGATGATGATGATATATATATATGTATATATATTCTAAACCCATGCTAGCGTGGAAGATAGACGTTAAACGATGATGATGATGATACGGTGGTGTAATCGAGGAAAGCTGTGAGGGTGACATTTGATAGAGTGGGTTAGGGGGGGGGGGCAGTGACGATAATAACATAGAGTGAGAGCTATGACAGGTGTGGGATTTAGCAGGGTGATACAAAGGTAATCCTGGATAGAGTGGAGGCTGGGTGTGTACAGTCATGATGAGAATAGTTACTAAGCAGTAATGGTGGAGCGGAGAAGCAGGTATAATGTCATGGGTGAATGAGAAAAGATGATGACATGTATGATGTGATGGATGTATGACAAGTGTAGTGGGATTTAACCTTCTAGCATTCATATTACTCTATATTTACTATTTATTTTTTTATCACAGAAAGGACTATGTGAGATAATTATCTCACATAATGTCAAATTTATAAGATTTTGATATTTATTTTTAAAATAAAGTACCAGTAATGTACTGGGTAATTGCTGGCCTTGTGCCTAAAGTAGAAGCAATTATTTATTTTTAGTACAATACCTTAACGTCAGTATGAGTGGCCAGTTATGACTGGTTTGGACAGAAAGAGGTGAGAGAATTCTGGCCGGTTTAAATGCAAAAAGGTTAAAGGGGTGATGTGAGGGAGAAAAAGGATGAGAAAGTATGTTATTAAAGTAAAGACTATAATCTTTAAGGAATATACATATATTTTAGGTCTGAACATAATGGAATCAAATTCCCATTATCACTGCATTCGTCTCTTCGCTTTCCTCATCTTTCACTATTATAAGCAAATGGAGAGTGTAGAACAGCCCCTCACACATTGGCTGCCTGACAGTAACAGACACATCCAGGAAGCTTGCCAAAATCCATGCCTTCAAATACATTTGTCTTGCCCCACTCTGCTCATTTTTGTCTCCTTAATGTCATTACTTCTCATGGGAAAAAAATAAAGCTGGATACTTTTTCCACAAACTTTGTATAATACATTTTTTTAGGGGGATTTTGCTTTTTTTGTCTTTGTTTTTGTTTTATTGGTTGAACCTGCCAGGCTGGAGCAATAGGGCCTGGATGGGAGGAGAAGGTAGTATGGTTGTTGAAAGGAGGAAATTTAACCCTTTAGCATTCACATAACTTAGTGGTTAGAGCATTGGCCTTGCAGTCGGAAGGTTGTGAGTTCAATTCTCAGACCGGGTGATGTGTTGTTTCCTTGAGCAAGGCACTTTATTTCACATTGCTCCAGTTTACTCAGCTGTAGAAATGAGATGATAGGACTGGGGTCCCTATCATTCCACTGTAAAGTGGTCATGGAAGTGCCACGGCAAAAAAGCACCCAGCACTCACTGTAAATGAGGTTGGTGTTAGGAAGGGCATCCAGCTGTAGAAATCAAGCCAGAATCAGTTCCCGTCCCACCCTTGCAAGCAGGGAAAAGTGGACGTAAAATGAAATGATGATAACTCTATATTTACTATTGTATTCTCGCAGTAAAATATTTAACTCATACTTATTTTGCATAATATTGAAAGAGGTGAGAGGATTCTGGCCAGTTTAAATGCTAAAGGAATGTTTTGTGTGGAAGTGGCTCAGGATGAAATAGCTACTTAGAAAAGGCTATAGCAGTAGTGGTTGAAAGCTGAGAGACGGCACTATTAGTCAAGTGTTGGAGTGTGACACCTTGCCAGTGATATTCCATTTGGTGTGGTTAAGGATGTCATGTAGCAGCCGTAGTGGTATTGCCCAAGATGTGGGATCAATACTTCATTGTTGGTCACACCATAACCCTTTAGCCTTTAAACCGGCAGTATCCGGCCAGAATTCTCTCGCCACTTTCTGTTCAAACTGGCCACTCATACTGATATTAGGGTATTGTTCTCAAAATAAATATCAAAATCTCATAGATGCGATATTATGTGAGATAATTATGTGAAAATAATAGTAAATATAGAGTAATATAGATGCTAAAGGGTTAAGCTTTGTAGTGGAATAGTATTTATTGATGGATGAAGTGTTTTCTAGCTGTGAAAATATAGGGCTAATCTCTGTGCCCCTATGTTGAGGATGTGTGTTTTTCCAGAAGAGAATCACATATTTGTTGGTGAAGCCCATGCCAAGAGAAAATTCCATTTGTGGGTGATACCCCAGCAATGAAAGCAACCATGAGAGTCCTCATTGCTCTATAACTGACAACAACAATGAAGGTAAGGTGAATATGATCTATTACCTAAACTAGATGTACACCAGGTGTCAATGATAAACTGTAATATAAAAATGTACCCCTTGTATCATAAGCAAGAAACACACATGTTAATGTATCATCATTTCATTTTTCATCATTTCATTTTACGTCCACTTTTTCCCTGCTTGCAAGGGTGGGACGGGAACTGATTCTGGCTTGATTTCTACAGCTGGATGCCCTTCCTAACACCAACCTCATTTACAGTGAGTGCTGGGTGCTTTTTTGCCATGGCACCTCTACGACCACTTTGCAGTGGAATGATATGGACCCCAGTCCCTATCATCTCATTTCTACAGCTGAGTAAACTGGAGCAATGTGAAATAAAGTGTCTTGCTCAAGGAAACAACACATCACCCGGTCTGAGAATTGAACTCACAACCTTTCAATTGCAAGGCCAATGCTCTAACCACTAAGCCATGTGCCTCCTATGTATATAATTAATGTATACTTGTGTATGAATGGCTTAGTAGTTAGAGCATCTAGCTTACAATCATGAGGTTGTGAGTTTGATTCATATACACACACATATATACAATATAATGTATAAATAAATGATGCCAGGTATCTCTATTGGAAGGTTTTGTTAAATTTAAACATGCTACCTTTTGTAACTAATTGTTTTTACGTTCTTTGGAAATTATCTGTTAATGTTTCATATATTTATATACATATATATATGGAGGCACATGGCTTAGTGGTTAGAGCATTGGCCTTGCAATCGAAAGGTTGTGAGTTCAATTCTCAGACTGGGTGATGTGTAGTTTCCTTGAGCAAGACACTTTATTTCACATTGCTCCAGTTTACTCAGCTGTAGAAATGAGATGATAGGACTGGGGTCCATATCATTCCACTGCAAAGTGGTCGTGGAGGTGCCATGGTAAAAAAGCACCCAGCACTCACTGTTAGGAAGAGCATCCAACTGTAGAAATCAAGCCAGAATCAGTTCCTGTCCCACTCTTGCAAGCAGGGAAAAGCAGACGTAAAATGAAATGATGATGATGATGTCATCATCATCATCATCATCAACGTTTAACGTCTATCTTGGATTTAGACGAGAATTGTCCCACTTGAGGCAAGATTGGTCGTCTCGCTCGTATGGGACTGTCTGCTTCCATGTTTGGAATTTCTATGGCTGGATGCCCACCAACCATGTTTACAGTGTGGACTGGGAGGTTTTTACCGTGTTACCTACACAGCCACATTACAGCGTGGACTGTGTGTTTTTTTGTCGTGACACTTATACGACCTCATTTATTTAGGACTGGATGATGTGGTACCAACATAGAGAAAGGGGTGGGGGAGTTGTGTTAGTGGGATGGGGGTGTATATTTGATTAAGAGGTACCTACTGACTGTAGGTTTCGCTTTGTACTTAGGCAAGGCGGGTCTTCTATATTACTGCGTAGCGCCAAAGATCTCGGTCCAGTGACATTGTCTTAGAGAGGTGTAAGTGTGTAAGGTCGGAATTTATCAAATCTCCCAGGTTTTTCTGGGTCTACCTACTCCGTAACTTCCATCAATTTTGATCGCCCTGCACTTTTTTATACAGCTGTCGTCTTTCATACGCATCACGTGACCATACCAGCGTAGTCTTCTCTCGAGTAAACAGTGTCTGATCCCTCTTATACCTAATTTCTCACTTAGTTTATTTATGCTTTGCTGTTCACGTATATTACTATTGCACATCCAGCGGAGCATGCATGCTTCGTTCCTCTCCAGTCTGCGCAGATCCTCTGCACACAAAGCCCATGTCTCACTGCCATGTAACATAGCTGTTCGTATGCAGGCATCATACAGTCTGCCTTTCATTTTTAGAGAGAAACCTTTAGCGGCCAATAGTGGTATAAGCTGTCTGAACTTTTTCCATCCCGTTCTGACTCTGGCTACTGTACTTTCAGAACACCCTCCACCACTGCTGATTTTGTCATCCAGGTAACGGAAGGTGTCCACTATTTCTATAGAGCCATCTGGGCAATAGAAGGAACTAGTATCCTGTGGACACTTGCTACCTATTGCACCTGAGCACCAGCCACATATAAAATCTATATTCTTAGTTAGCTTACCTGCGATCCAACTACATCTTTTATGCACCCATACTTTGCATTTGGGACATAAAATGGAATTTCTGCCTACTCCTTTCCTACACAATGAGCATGGCCATTTCCCTGAGGGCACCTGTGCCCTAGTTTCCTTTCTACATACTAGAACTTTAGTCTTAGACAGGTTAACTTTAAGGCCTTTTGATTCTAGGCCATGCTTCCATGTTTGGAATTTCTTCTCTAGTTCAGCCATTGATTCAGCTATGAGCGTTAGATCATCTGCATATAGAAGTTCCCATGGGCAGCCGGTCTTGAACTCCACTGTTATAGCCTGAAGGGCAATAATAAATAGTAGGGGGCTAAGGATGGAGCCCTGATGAACACCAACTTTTACGCTAAATTCTTCACTATATTCATTGTTAATTCTAACCTTGCTGACTGTTTCTTTATACATGGCTTGTATAGCTCTCACAAGCCATTCATCAACCCCTAGTTTTCTAAGGGTCCACCAGATAATGGAGCGGGGGACTCTGTCAAAGGCTTTCTCCAAGTCAACAAAAGCTAAGTATAGGGGTTTACTTTTAGCAAGGTACTTCTCCTGTAGTTGTCGTACAAGGAAAAGGGCGCCTGTGGTACTTTTACCTGACACAAACCCAAACTGCATTTCATCTAGATCAATTCGCTCTCTGATTAGTTGCGCTATTACTTTTTCTGTGACCTTCATGACCTGGTCAATTAATTTAATGCCTCTATAGTTTCCCCTATCTAGGGCATCTCCTTTACCCTTGTAGCAGTTAATGATGATGCTGCTAGACCAGTCATTTGGTATGACCCCATTCTGTATGACTTGGTTTACTATCCGGGTGACCATAGTGTGTCCCACCGATCCAGATGCTTTCAGCAACTATCTCCGAAGGCCCAGCTGCCTTGCCTGTCTTCATATCTTTGATTGCCTTACTTATTATACTACCTCCAACTTGCACCGCTGGTCCCTCTATTGGATCGATGTGGGGCAGACTATCTTTTTCCCATTTATTCTCCTCATTTAGTAGTCTCTCGTAGTGACACTTCCAAGCTATCTTCTTATCAGTATCAGTGAGGGCAAGTACACCAGCATCATTACGGACACACTTCTCCCCGACAATATCATGGTTTTCCTTGAGACATTACCTAGCAATCCTGAACACCACGTTTTAGAACATGCTTGAACTTTCTTTCCTCTGCTTCCCTTTTTGCAAAGTACACTTGTCTCCTAGGTTCCCTCCTGGCCACTTGATAGTGTTCTCTACTTCCCCCATCCTGCCATACTTTCCAAGCCTGCTTTTTGGCCTTGATTGTCTCCTCCACCTTACTGTTCCACCACCAAGTTACTCTCCTCCTGCCAATAGGTCTGCTCCAGCCACAGATTTCATCTGTCGCCTTCAGCAGGTTAACTTTCAGGAATTCCCACTGTTCCTCTATATTGTACGTCTCTAATTGCTCTTCCTTACTGTCAAAAGCATCAAGTAATATGCTTTTAAATTTGTTACTGGCTGTGGGGTCCTTTAACTTCCATATTCTTCTCTTCAAGGTAGTCCTCCTCTGTTGTCGAGTACGTCTCGTCCTGACTATGAGGTCACAAACTGTGAGGCTATGTTGGGAGGTGCATTCTTCACGGGGGAGGGATTTAGTGTTTACAACAGACACTCTGTCACGTCTTCTGGTAAGGATATAATCTATCTGACTGGCGTGTTCCCCTGATCTATAGGTGATCAAGTGATTGTCTCGTTTTTTGAAGTTTGTGTTACAGATAGTTAGGTTATTAGCATCACAGAGTTCCAGGACTCTGAAGCCTTCCTCATTTCTAGTACCAAACCCATAAACTCCATGGATTCCGTCATAGCCGTCACAATGTTGTCCAACATGACCATTTAGGTCACTAGCAATAATTATGTAATCACTGTCGGTTATTTGGGAGGTAGTGAGCATTAGCGACTCATAGAATCTGTCTTTTATAATGGCAGGCAGTCCAGATTAGGGTGCATACGCGGATATTATTGTCACAGAAGTTCTATTTAGGACAAGTCTTATTTTAATAATTCTGTCGTTCACTCTATTTACGTCAATTACCTTATCTACCCATTTTTCTGCTAACATAATTCCACCCAGCCCATTGTCATTTCCCATCCAATTTCAATCGTTTTATAATAAATGCTCAGATTATTCCTTAGAATCTTTGTTGGAGCTTCTACAGGTGGTATGGCACATGTCTGAGATTTTCTCCGACATGACATCTTTATGTAGTTGATTGACTTGGTAGAAATAGCAGTCACATCTCAAATTGTATCTTACCATCTTAAACAGTAAGGGCTTTATATACGGTAGTTCTAGATACATCGAAAATGATGGCATACTCACAGCTGGGACATATTTAAACTGGCTGTCTCACCTGTTTCTGTTCAAACTGATCACTCATACCGACGTTAAGGTATTGTTCTCAAAATAAATATAAAAATCTCATAGATTCGATATTATATGAGACAATTATGTAATAAAGCCTTTACTATGAAAATGCAATAGCAAATATAGAGTAATGTAAGTTAACCCTTTCATTACTATATTGAAAATTAATGCAAGCATTAATTTTCAAGAAATTAATTTTGAGGGATTTTGTATTATAAGTAATTTTATTCTTAAGTTGGGGTTTGGAACATTGCTCAACAAAAGTTCTTAATTGAAATTATGATGGAAGGTTTTTCGATAAATATAAACATTTTAAAATAAAAAGTTCTGAATCATACGATCCTGTGCTTTACCAAGTGTATTTTATTGTGACACCAACACTAGGGAAGTTATCATATCGTTGACACAGCCAAAAAGTCCTCCAGACCCTTTGTTTGGCAGGGTTTATATGGCTGGGTTCCTTTCCTATTACCAACCACTACAGAGTGTACTGGGTGTGTTTATCATGTACTCCACCAACACTAGAGGGGTGTTCATGTCTTGGTCACAGCTGAAGAGTCCCCCTCTTTGGCAGGGATTCTATGGCTGGGTACCTCTCCTATCACCAACTACTATAGAGTGTATTGGATGCATCTTCGATGGATCATATGAAAACGCACCTCTTAGCCAGTTTATTCTGCTTTGAATACTCCATTGTGCTCGTTGAGTTTGCATCACAACTCTCATTGCCTCTTGGTCATTTTCATATTGAAATTCTGTTTGTTGCAAAAGTCTTTCTTCTTGCCTTAATCTTTTTGTTTCCTGTCTCAGGTTCTGTTCACTTTCAGAAAGTTGCGATCATCTTTGTTTCCCCGTCTCATATTCTGCTGAATGTCACAATGTTGATGTGCCACTTTATTCCCAAGTCTTTTTTTATATTGTTCATGAGTTTCTCTTTCGCTTGAAGATTTCAACCGTTTGGCGGACATTATAACTTCCCCGATAGATGAGCAGTGTTTTGGTGACATGATGAAATTAATTTTCTTGAAATAAATGCAGATAGCAGCCTTAGAGAATAGGTTGACACTCTATCATCTGAATTAGGTCAATAATAATATATGACACTATCCTCAAAAAGCTAAATTAATATACACCGTAGATTAATTTCAAATAGTATCAATTTTTTGTGTGTTCTATAAAATCAAAAACTGGTGTAAAACGACTTATAAAAGCTAACGCCATATTGTTAAACATTCAACTGATACTTTGATCAATAGTTTAAGACGATTGTAGACTTTTGTGGCACATCACACACACATACAAGCACACAGAAACAAACATACAGCGTCTCTCTTTCACTTTCTCTGCTAATAGTCACTTTCGTCCCCCTCCTTTCCTATACAATAGCGTAGTGTCACACAGTTATACATACAGCCTCTCTCTCAATGTGCGGTCTCTTTCAATTTCTTTTACTCTGCTACAAACTTCTCTCTCTCTGTTACTTTCTCAACTTCCCCTTTCTTTTTCTGTGTTTCTCTCTCTCTCTGTCACACACATATTCTCTCTCACCCTCTGTAACTCTTCCTCTCTTTTAGTCTCTTTCTTTCATTCTCTCTCTCTCTTTCTTCCCCTCTCACTCACTCATTGGCATTAGAGATGCCACAAAACAATCAAGAATGCTCAGATCTCCCTCTCTCGTTATATATATATATATGTGTACAGCCACCGGAAATAACATCTGTGAAATAAACAGCTCCATCTATCTACTTAGCTAGCTACCTCACCGTGAAACAAACAACCCTTAAAGCCACCAGAATAAAATGCCTACGCAGCGGCTAAACATCAAACTATTATTTTTGTATAAATAGAGTGATTCCAAACACTTTCACCAGTCAACCTTTGGCAGAGTCAGCTCGCGTATCATTGTTCCTCTCCTCTGCCACACTTGTCACTCACACACGCCTTGTACCTTGTATCGTCGCTTCATGTGAAAATAAATAGCTGACCGAAACTACATCTCTCGCCTTGCTCGTCCTTTCAACTTGTGCTTTCGTCTGTTCATCCTTACCTTATGTGATAACAGTTCTTTTAAGGGCTATCTTCAGATCCGATCAGACCATATGTGATAACAGTCCTTTTAAGGGCTATCCTCAGATCCGATCAGACCATATGTGATAACAGTCCTTTTAAGGGCTACCCTCAGATCTGATCAGACCGTATGCGATAACAGTCCTTTTAAGGGCTATTCTCGGATCTGATCAGAAGTAGTGACCAGACTGACTAACCACGTCGCTACAATTGGTGACCCCGACGTGATTCGAACACGCAACCAGACAGCAGCCTAAGAAGATACCAACATGGACATGTCACAACCAACGACAGAGGCCGAGATACCAACCACACAAGCGGCTTTAACATTGAAAGTCCCTGTTTTTTGGTCCAACGACCCGACTCTGTGGTTCGCTCACATAGAAGCACAATTTGCCGCTAACAGAATTAAGAGCGATTCTGCAAAGCTCACCTACATCATTGGGTCTGTCCCACCAAAAGTCTTGGCTGAGGTGAGGTACCTCGTCATGGCACGGTGTCATATGAATCATTTCGCAAAGAATTGATCAAGCGAACGACCGCGTCACAGCAGAGACGACTCAACCAACTCGTGTCTGCGGAAGAATTGGGGGACAGAAAACCGTCCCAACTATTGCGAAAGATGAGACAGCTGATGGAGGACCAGCCACTTTCAGAAGATCTGCTGAAACGGCTTGTTTAATCACCGCTTGCCCTTATCAATGCAGGGCATTCTGGCGTCGACCAACGAGTCAGCAACCCCGGAAGAACTGGCGAGTGTCGCGGATAAGATCGCTGAGGTGTCAAACCCTTTTGCCTCAGTGGCACAAGTTGATTGTCGGACGAACCCTTACGTAGCGTCCTCGGACTCCACCTCTGAGATTTCAGAGCTGCGGGCTATGATCAGAGAGCAGGCTGGTCAAATTAAAGCCCTCTCAAACCAATTAGAGAACCTGATCTTTCAAACACACTGGCCCTTTCACCGTCGAAGATCCAGAAGTCCCAGTCAAAATCGTGTGTCTGGCAACCTCTGCTGGTATCACACAGAATTCGGCGCACAGGCATCTAAGTGTAGGGCCCCGTGCTCTTTCCAGAATACCACCCAGGGAAACAGGCAGACCAGGGCCTAGCGACGCCGTTCACCCCTGGTACTGAGAAGAAAAGTCGTCTGTTTTTTATCAACGACCAAGCGACAGGCATCCGTTACCTCGTGGATACAGGAGCCCAGGTTAGTGTTATTTCTGTTTCACTAGTCTCAGGCAAAAGACACCCAACACCGTCCTTTCTGCAGGCAGTGAACCGATCGTCAATTCCGACTTTCGGGGAAAAATCACTGACCCTCAATTTAGGCCTGAGGCAGCGTTTTCAATGGGTGTTCGTCGTGGCAGACCTGCCGACCCCTATCTTAGGAGCCGATTTTCTCCACCACTTCAACCTTCTGGTGGACATGAAGAATCGGAGGCTTATTGACACCACCACAAACCTCACTGTGAGAGGTATATTTACCACGCAATCCACAGTGAGCCCTGTAATTTGCCAGTCAGAGCCTTCGTGTTACAACTGCATTCTCCAGAAATACCCAGACATCACTCGCCCGGTATTTAAGCATGGACCTATTAAGCATAGTGTCACACATCACATCGAGACAAGAGAACCACCCACAGCTGCCCGACCAAGGAGACTGCTTCCAGACCGATTGAGAATCGCCAAACAGGAGTTTCTACACATGCTGGACCTTGGAATCATTCGCCCTTCCTCTAGCAACTGGTCTGCACCCCTACACCTTGTTCGTAAAAAAACCGAGAATGATTGGCGACCATGTGAGGATTATCGTGCACTCAACAATTCCACAGTACCCGATAATTACCCTGTACCTCACTTGCATGACTTTTCTGCCTCTCTGCAAGCCGCATGCATCTTTTCCAAGATAGATTTGGTACGGACATATAACCAGATACCTATGGAGCCTGCAGATATTCCAAAGACCGCAATCACAACACCATTCAGTTTATTTGAATTCCTGCGAATGCTGTTCAGTCTGCGCAATGCTGCAGAAACTTTTCAGCGGTTTATTGACACCATGTTACATGATCTACCCTTTGTATATGCATATATCGACGACGTGCTAGTAGCAAGTACTTCCGAGCAAGAACACGAGAAGCACTTAGATCTTCTTTTCCAACGTTTGGCCGAGTACGGTATCATCATCAACCCCAGCAAGTGCCTTCTCGGTGTTCCTTCACTGACCTTTCTCGGGCACATCATTGATAAAGACGGCATTTGTCCACTTCCTGAGAAAGTAGAAGCTATCCACAATTTTCCCGCACCTACATCACTTCGGAAACTGCGTGAATTCCTAGGGTTTGGTGAATTTTTATAGGCGTTTCATCCCTCATTGTGCCGATGCAGCCAGACTCCTCACGGACCTTCTTCGCAACTGGACTCGCAAAAACGAAGACATCACTCTGAACGAGGAAGAATTAACATCTTTTAACCACCTAAATTTTGGCAAATGCTTCCATGCTCGTTTTCCCCAGATATGGCGTTCCTCTTTCGCTGCTAGTGGATGCATCAGACACGGGGGTTGGAAGCGTTTTACAACAATATGTCAACAGCGTTTGGCAACCCTTATCCTTCTTTTCTAAGTGGTTGCAACCAGCAGAAACCAAATACAGTACGTTTGGCCACAAACTCTTGGCAACCTACCTTTCGGTTAAACATTTTCATCACATGCTCGAAGGATCGGATTTTGCGATCTACACGGACCATAAACCACTAGTTTATGTGTTCCGTACCAAACCTGATCTACATTCACCGAGAGAACTCTGCCATCTGGATTTTGTCTCCCAATATTCAACTGATATTCGGCATATCAAGGGATCAGACAACGTAGCAGCTGACGCCCTGTCCCGAATCTAGCTGAATGCAATACATGTGCATTCAGGCATCGACCTTCAACAGATCGCAGCTGACCAAGAGACTGACAAAGAGTTTATCAAGCTCCGAGATTCGCCATCCCTCAAGTTTCAGCAAGTTCCCATTCCTTCTTCTCCGGGACAAATTTGGTGCGACCTTTCTACCGGTCATGAACGACCATACATACCACAGATGCATCGTCGACAAGTTTTTTCTGCTTTACACTGCTTGTCTCACCCGGGAATCTGGGCTACACAGAAACTCATCTCTGCTTGTTTTGTGTGGACTAAACGTTAACAAGGACGTGTGCGACTGGTCCAGGAGCTGCATTGCCTGCCAGAAAGCCAAAGTCCACAGACACATCAAAACTCTACTCGGCACATTCGTGCAACCTGATGCACGTTTTCATCATGTGCATATCAACATCGTCGGACCTCTACCACCATCACAGAACTGCACACACTTGCTCGTTTTTCCTGTTGGCCTGAGGCTTTTTCCATAAGTGATACCTCAGCGGAAACAGTCGCTAAAACTTTGGTTTTACACTGGGTATCACGTTATGGCGCCCCAGCGAAGATAACAACGGACAGAGGACGCCAGTTTGACTCCCACCTCTTCAGGGAACTGACTTGCCTGTTAGGATGTAAACACATCCGCATGACAGCTTATCACCCGCAAGCTAATGGTCTCGTGGAAAGATTCCATTGCCAATTGAAAGCTGCAATAAAAGCATATCCAGACAAGACTCACTGGTTTGAATACCTGCCACTCATCCTTCTGGACATTCGATCCACCGTTAAGGAGGAATTCGGACACACACCTGCAGAATTAGTGTACGCCACCACCCTGGTTCTACCTGGTCAGATGGTTGCTCCCATCTCTCCTCAGGATGTTCCAGACCCAGGATCATACATACACCGTCTTCGACAATATATGTCTCACCTTGCTCCTGCAAGCACCCGTCAACAGAACACGGTCACACATGTACCTTCAGACATTAAAGATTGGACATATGTTTTCGTTCGAAACGACACCATCTCAGCTCATCTTCGACCTCCATATTCTGGCCCTTACCGTGTTCTAAAAAAATATCCGAAATATTTTATTCTCGATCTAGATGGTAAACAGAATTCTGTCAGTGTGGACAGATTAAAAAAAGCCATCATGGATACTGTTACAGTCTCTACACCAGAAACTCCAACAGATTGCTGTCCCAGCAAGCCACCTGTTTCATCTCCAGTCACAAGAAGTGGACGACATGTCCATTGACCCGCCAAGTTGGCACAATATGTGAATTACCGTTAACCTCAAGTGAGTTTCTTAATCATTCTTCTTGCAAAACATTTCCATTTCCTTGTGTTTACTATTTCCAGTTTCAAATACAATGAACTTTCTGCTTGAACAATTGCAATTTTTAGTGACCATGTGCTCATGTCACGAAGAACATTATTTATTATGAACATTATCTATTACAAACACTATTCAAGAACAAACATTGTGTATAGCATTTTCTTTTTCTTCTCTCTCTTGTTTTGCAAATTTTTTTTAATTTTTCTTGTTCTGCAATATTAATTGTGTAATTGCCATAATTTTTATATACATACAAGGTGTGTACATATTCTGTTTTTCATGCACACTACACAACCATGTTTGTTTCACCTACTGAGCAATAGATATTTTTGTCCCTCTAACTCTTACACTACAAAATGTTTTCTCTTTGATCACGCATTTCACAAATCGCATCCTCAAAACACTGGTCTTCTTTTTTCACGTACACATTCACTCAATAGCTTGAGAATGCCTCGCTATTTTTTATCACATGCATTCGCTCAAATCATATGCTTTGGAGCAAACTGTTACTTTTAGGCAGCATGCTTACGGCCATTCAGTTCACACATTACGGTTATTTTCACTGCCCTGTTAGACTTTTTGTCACAATTCACAGGCAGCTCAACCCAAATTGCAACAGGCTCATTCATCATGCCTGCATAAATCTGGTCAAAGTCATTTTATAGAGTTTTTTTTTTCTCTTCCCGACACACACATCTTGCCATATCATCTCTACATCGACTGTCCTATACTCGATGATCACCAAACTTCACAACGTGCTGGACACACCTTGGGCTATTGTCATGACAAATGCACCACTGGCTCATTACTATATGATATTTCGCTCTTTTGTTGTACAAAAGATCTGGCAGGGGGATAATGTACAGCCACTGGAAATAACATCTGTGAAATAAACAGCTCCATCTATCTGCTTAGTTAGCTACCTCACCATGAAACAAACAACCCTTAAAGCCACCAGAATAAAATGCCTACGCAGCGGCTAAACATCAAACGATTATTTTTGTATAAATAGAGTGGTTCCAAACACTTTCACCAGTCAACCTTTGGCAGAGTCAGCTCGCGTATCATTGTTCCTCTCCTCTGCCACACTTGTCACTCACACACGCCTTGTACCTTGTATCGTCGCTTAATGTGAAAATAAATAGCTGATCGAAACTACATCTCTCGCCTTGCTCGTCCTTTCAACTTGTGCTTTCGTCTGTTCATCCTTACCTTATGTGACAACAGTTCTTTTAAGGGCTATCCTCAGATCCGATCAGACTGTATGCGATAACAGTCCTTCTAAGAGCTATTCTCAGATCTAATCAGAAGTAGTGACCAGACTGACTAACCACGTTGCTACATATGTGTGCGTGTGTGAAAACCAGCGTTCATTGACATTCTCTCTCTCTATCTGAATATCTAACACTAATTGCATCTCTTTCTGTCTTTCCTTCTTTAGATGCGTGTGTATGTAAGTGTGATTAAACCAACCAACCAATAAACATATCTCTTTTATATTATTTATCGATACATGAAATTCACATACATATATGTAAACAGCTATGTCGGAGCTAATATTATAATATATATATATATATATATATAGTGAAGAGTTTAGCGTAAAAGTTGGTGTTCATCAGGGCTCCGTTCTTATCCCCCTACTATTTATTATTGCCCTTCAGGCTATAACAGAGGAGTTCAAGACCGGCTGCCCATGGGAACTCCTATATGCAGATGATCTAATGCTCATAGCTGAATCAATGGCTGAACTAGAGAAGAAAATAAACAACAACAACCACATGCCATTTATGTTACAGTTTATTACAAGGACCAGGTTTTTTACAAGTTGAATTCCTCAGCAACTTTATCACTTCTTCATCTGTAATTAAAGAAAAGATATCTAGTCTATTAAAGAAAGTCAGATATTTTTTCTTTACACCTAAGAAAACAACATCATTAAGAAAGAAGTCTTCATCATTGTTGGGTTAATAAGACATTCAGACTATATTGTCACACACACATACATGTGTTATAGACACACACACACATACATGTGTTAGAGATACAGTCACACACACATACATGTGTTATAGATAGTGACACACATACATGTGGTAGAGATACAGTCACACACACATGTAGAGATAGTCTCACACACATATACATATGGTAGAGATACAGACACACACACATACATGTGTTAGAGATACAGTCACACACATACATGTGGTAGAGATACAGACACACACACATACATGTGGTAGAGATACAGTCACACACATACATGTGGGAGAGATACAGACACACACACATACATGTGGTAGAGATACAGTCACACACATACATGTGGTAGAGATATAGTCACACACACATACATGTGTTAGAGATAGTCACACACACGTACATGTGGTAGAGATACAGTCACACACACATACATGTGGAAGAGATACAGACGCACACACATACATGTGGTAGAGATACAGTCACACACACATACATGTGGTAGAGATAGTCACACACACGTACATGTGGTAGAGATACAGACACACACACATACATGTGTTAGAGATACAGTCACACACACATACATGTTGTAGAGATACAGTCACACACACATACATGTGGTAGAGATACAGTCACACAAACATACGTGTGTTAGAGATACAGTCATACAGACATACATGTGGGAGAGATACAGTCATACAGACATACATGTGGGAGAGATACAGTCACAGACATAGAAGTGTTAGAGATACAGTCACACACATACATGTGGTAGAGATACAGTCACACACACATACACGTGGTAGAGATACAGACACACACACATACATGTGGTAGAGATACAGTCACACACACATACATGTGTTAGAGATACAGTCACACACATACATGTGGTAGAGATACAGACACACACACATACATGTGGTAGAGATACAGTCACACACACATACATGTGGTAGAGATACAGTCACACACACATGTGTTAGAGATACAGTCACACACATACATGTGGTAGAGATACAGACACACACACATACACGTCGTAGAGATACAGACACACACATATACATGTGGTAAAGATACAGTCACACACACATACATGCGGTAGAGATACAGTCACACACACATACATGTGTTAGAGATACAGTCACGCAAACATACATGTGGGAGAGATACAGTCACACACACATACACGTGGTAGAGATACAGACACACACATACATGTGGTAGAGATACAGTCACACACACATACATGTGTTAGAGATACAGTCACACACACATACATGTGGTAGAGATACAGTCACACACACATGTGTTAGAGATACAGTCACACACATACATGTGGTAGAGATACAGACACACACACATACACGTCGTAGAGATACAGACACACACATATACATGTGGTAAAGATACAGTCACACACACATACATGTGTTAGAGATACAGTCACACACATACATGTGTTAGAGATACAGTCACACACATACATGTGGTAGAGATACAGTCACACACACATACATGTGTTAGAGATACAGTCACACACATACATGTGGTAGAGATACAGTCACACACATACATGTGGTAGAGACACAGTCACACACACATACATGTGTTAGAGATACAGACACACAGACATACATGTGGTAGAGATACAGACACACACATACATGTGTTAGAGATACAGTCACACACATACATGTGTTAGAGATACAGTCACACACATACATGTAGTAGAGATACAGACACACAGACATACATGTGGTAGAGATACAGACACACACATATACATGTGTTAGAGATACAGTCACACACACATACATGTGGTAGAGATACAGTCACACAGACATACATGCGGTAGAGATACAGTCACACACACATACATGTGTTAGAGATACAGACACACACACATACATGTGGTAGAGATACAGTCACATGCATACACATCGTAGAGATACTGACACACACACATACATGTGGTAGAGATACAGTCACACACATACATGTGGGAGAGATACAGACACACACACATACATGTGGTAGAGATACAGTCACACACATACATGTGGTAGAGATACAGACACACACATACATGTGTTAGCGATACAGTCACACACATACATGTGGTAGAGATACAGACACACACATACATGTGTTAGAGATACAGTCACACACACATACATGTGGTAGAGATACAGTCACACACACATACATGTGGTAGAGATACAGACACACACATACATGTGTTAGAGATACAGTCACACACACATACATGTGTTAGAGATACAGACACACAGACATACATGTGGTAGAGATACAGACACACACATACATGTGTTAGAGATACAGTCACACACACATAATGTGTTAGAGATACAGTCACACACATGCATGTAGTAGAGATACAGACACACAGACATACATGTGGTAGAGATACAGACACACACATATACATGTGTTAGAGATACAGACACACACATACATGTGGTAGAGATACAGTCACATGCATACACATCGTAGAGATACTGACACACACACATACATGTGGTAGAGATACAGTCACACACACATACATGTGGTAGAGATACAGTCACACAGACATACGTGTGTTAGAGATACAGACACACACATACATGTGTTAGAGATACAGTCACACACACATACATGCGGTAGAGATACAGTCACATGCATACATGTGGTAGAGATACAGACACACACATATACATGTGGTAGAGATACAGTCACACACACATACATGTGGTAGAGATACAGTCACACACATACATGTGTTAGAGATACAGTCACACACACATACATGCGGTAGAGATAGTCACATGCATACATGTGGTAGAGATACAGACACACACATATACATGTGGTAGAGATACAGTCACACACACATACATGTGGTAGAGATACAGACACACACATACATGTGTTAGAGATACAGTCACACACACATACATGCGGTAGAGATACAGTCACATGCATACATGTGGTAGAGATACAGACACACACACGTACATGTGGTAGAGATAGTCACACACACATACATGTGGTAGAGATACAGACACACATACGTACATGTGGTAGAGATACAGTCACACACACATACATGTGGTAGAGATACAGTCACACACATACATGTGTTAGAGATACAGTCACACACATACATGTGGTAGAGATACAGACACACACTTACATGTGTTAGAGATACAGACACACACACATACATACTGATACAGGTAGTTGTTCCATGGAGGTTCTAAAGGATGCAGTGTCTCGACAGCTAACTGATACAGATAGTTGTTCCATGGAGGTTCTAAAGGATGCAGTGTCTCGACAGCTAACTGATACAGATAGTTGTTCCATGGAGGTTCTAAAGGATGCAGTGTCTCGACAGCTAACTGATACAGATAGTTGTTCCATGGAGGTTCTAAAGGATGCAGTGTCTCGACAGCTAACTGATACAGATAGTTGTTCCATGGAGGTTCTAAAGGATGCAGTGTCTCGACAGCTAACTGATACAGGTAGTTGTTCCATGGAGGTTCTAAAGGATGCAGTGTCTCGACAGCTAACTGATACAGATAGTTGTTCCATGGAGGTTCTAAAGGATGCAGTGTCTCGACAGCTAACTGATACAGATAGTTTGTTCCATGGAGGTTCTAAAGGATGCAGTGTCTCGACAGCTAACTGATACAGGTAGTTGTTCCATGCTTCAACAACTCTGAGCGTTAGACAATGGGATTGACAGAGCAGTTTAAATAAATGAGGGTTTAGGGTATTAAACTGTATTTTCATTTGTTCAAAGGTATTATTTACACTTAAGTATATGTAAAGTATTGAGAAAAGTATTAGTGTATTTAAAAGGAGAGATCTGAGTAATATTGATCTGTGTAATATTGATCTGTGACAAATATTAAAGGGAGGGATCTGTGTAATACTGATATGTAACAAATATTAAAGGGAGAGATCTGTGTAATATTGATCTGTGACAAATATTAAAGGGAGTGATCTGTGTAATACTGATCTGTGACAAATATTAAAGGGAGGGATCTGTGTAATACTGATCTGTGACAAATATTAAAGGGAGGGATCTATGTAATACTGATCTGTGACAAATATTAAAGGGAGAGATCTGTGTAATATTGATCTGTGACAAATATTAAAGGGAGGGATCTGTGTAATACTGATCTGTGACAAATATTAAAGGGAGTGATCTGTGTAATATTGATCTGTGACAAATATTAAAGGGAGGGATCTGTGTAATACTGATCTGTGACAAATATTAAAGGGAGTGATCTGTGTAATATTGATCTGTGACAAATATTAAAGGGAGGGATCTGTGTAATACTGATCTGTGACAAATATTAAAGGGAGTGATCTGTGTAATATTGATCTGTGACAAATATTAAAGGGAGGGATCAGTGTAATACTGATATGTAACAAATATTAAAGGGAGGGATCTGTGTAATATTGATCTGTGACAAATATTAAAGGGAGGGATCTGTGTAATATTGATCTGTGACAAATATTAAAGGGAGTGGTCTGTGTAATATTGATCTTTGACAAATATTAAAGGGAGGGATCTGTGTAATACTGATCTGTGACAAATATTAAAGGGAGTGGTCTGTGTAATATTGATCTGTGACAAATATTAAAGGGAGGGATCAGTGTAATACTGATATGTAACAAATATTAAAGGGAGGGATCAGTGTAATACTGATATGTAACAAATATTAAAGGGAGGGATCTGTGTAATATTGATCTGTGACAAATATTAAAGGGAGGGATCTGTGTAATATTGATCTGTGACAAATATTAAAGGGAGGGATCTGTATAATACTGATCTGTGACAAATATTAAAGGGAGTGGTCTGTGTAATATTGATCTGTGACAAATATTAAAGGGAGGGATCAGTGTAATACTGATATGTAACAAATATTAAAGGGAGGGATCAGTGTAATACTGATATGTAACAAATATTAAAGGGAGTGATCTGTGTAATATTGATCTGTGACAAATATTAAAGGGAGTGATCTGTGTAATATTGATCTGTGACAAATATTAAAGGGAGGGATCTGTGTAATACTGATCTGTGACAAATATTAAAGGGAGGGATCTGTGTAATATTGATCTGTGACAAATATTAAAGGGAGTGATCTGTGTAATATTGATCTGTGACAAATATTAAAGGGAGGGATCAGTGTAATATTGATCTGTGACAGATATTAAAGGGAGGGATCAGTGTAATACTGATATGTAACAAATATTAAAGGGAGGGATCTGTGTAATATTGATCTGTGACAAATATTAAAGGGAGGGATCTGTGTAATACTGATCTGTGACAAATATTAAAGGGAGTGGTCTGTGTAATACTGATATGTAACAAATATTAAAGGGAGTGGTCTGTGTAATACTGATCTGTGACACATTAAAACCATATTAAAATATTTGACAAGTCATACTATGAGGTATCCCTCTGTGATCATGTAGTTCCCAGCATTGTATTTCTACCTATGGAGGTCTAATAATCTATATAAATGGTTTAATGATCCAGCCACCATAGTGTTCTCACCCATGATAGAGACAGATCATACATCTGAAGGAGTTTCTTTTTCACTCTCCTGCTATACCTTATCTGACTTTAATAGAAAGAGCTCCTAGTCAAGGTAGCGCCCGCTTTCAAGTGGCCCCCATGGTACATGCCATGGGTGCCATACCATAGATACGCTTCTGGTCCCACTCACACATGAACATTTGTTAGAGAGATACAGAATATATACATATATATATATATATATATATATATATACGTTTTATATATATATACGCTTTATATATATATATATATACGTTTTATATATGGTTTTATAAATATAGTTTCCATTAACAAATGGAAACTATATTTATAAAACCATATTTCAAGGACACCAAGTTAAATTATGGTGTGCTTTCATCAGATAAAATATAATATAGATCAGTTTTATAAATTAATATTGACATACCATTAAATAATGCAACCATTACTGTTGGAAGCTCCTGGATAGTATATATATATATATATACATGTGTTAGAGAGATACAGACTATACACACACATATATATATATATATATTAGAAAATATATAGCTTTCACCGTATTTTTGACTAAAGGAATTTTTTAGCTTGATAACGGGGTTTAGAACCCTCAGATAAATGGAAAAAGATGAGTATTGACGTCAGTACTCATCTTTTTCCATTTATCTGAGGGTTCTAAACCCCATTATCAAGCTAAAAAATTCCTTTAGTCAAAAATACGGTGAAAGCTATATATTTTCTAATTTCAAACTCGCTCACTGTTTCAAAACATACTTACTTGATATATATATATATATATATATATATATCATCATCATTATCATCACCGTTTTACGTCCGTTCTTCCATGCTAGCATGGGTTAGACGGGTTGTCCTGTTGTGGGCAGTGTCTGGTCGGCTGACCATGCCTTGCTGATACAGGAACTGATTTGGCTTGATTTCTACAGCTGGATGCCCTTCCTAACACCAACCTCATTTACAGTGAGTCCTGGGTGCTTTTTTCCGTGGCGCCTACACGTCCACTTTACAGTGTGGGCTGGGTGCTTTTTTGCCGTGGCACCTCCATTACCACTTTGCAGTGGGAGGGTGTGGGGGCATATTGTCTATATGCGTCAGCTTGTACCCATGGGAGGTCGGGTACTCTGTATTACTGCGTGGCGCCAGAGGTCACGGTCGTGTGTCATCACCTTTGAGGTGTAATTGGGTAAGGTCGGCTTTATCACCTCATCCCAGGTCTTCTTGGGTCTCCCCACTCGTCGGTTTCCATTGACTTCTAGTGCTCTGCACCTTTTTATGCAGCTGTAATCCTTCATACGCATCACATGTACATACCAACGCAACCGCCTCTCCTGCACACAGCATTTGATTCCTTTTATGCTCAGTCTCTCTCTCAATTCATTTATGCCTTGCCATTCGTGTATATTACTATTACACATCCATCAGAGCATGCAGGCTTCGTTTCTTTCTAATCTATGTAAGTCTTCCACCTTCAGCGCCCAGGTCTCACTACCATGTAACATTGCTGTTCGGATACACGCATCATACAGTCTGCCTTTCATTTTGAGGGAGAAGCCTTTTGCAGCTAGTAGTTGCAGTAGTTCCCTGAACTTCTTCCATCCCGTTCTTACCCTAGTTATTGTACTTTCTGAGCACCCACCTCCGTTGCTAATTCGGTCACCTAGGTAGCAGAAGCTGTCTACTGTTTCTACAGACCCCTCCCAGAGATTGGTGGTACTTGTTTCCTGTGGCTGTTTGCTGCTTGCTGTCCCAGCACAGCTGCTACATGTGAAGCCTACATTCTTAATTAAGCTTCCTGAGATCCCGCTACATCTCTTGTGTACCCATTGTTTGCATTTGGGGCAGAGAATGTAGTTCCTACCTACACCTTTCCTACATACTGAGCAAGGCCATTTGCCTGAAGGGATCTGGGTTCTGTTTTCTCGTCTACTTACAAGGACCTTAGTCTTTGTCATGTTGACTTTGAGACCCTCTCTTTCTAGTCCCTGCTTCCAAGTTTGGAATTTCTTCTTTAGTTCTACCATAGATTCAGCTATAAGTGCGAGGTCATCAGCATACAGGAGTTCCCATGGGCATCCGGTCTTAAACTCCTCCGTTATTGCCTGCAGGACTATGATGAACAGGAGAGGGCTAAGAACAGAGCCCTGGTGGACCCCAACCTGTACGCTAAATTCCTCCCTATACTCATTGCTAACTGCTCCCCTATACATGGCTTGTACAGCTTTCACAAACTATTCATCTACTCCTAGTTTTCTAAGAGCCCACCAGATTATAACACGTGGAACTCTGTCAAAGGCTTTCTCGAGATCGACGAATGCCAGGTAGAGTGGCTTACTTTTAGCTAGGTACTTTTCCTGTAACTGCCTCACAAGGAAGAGGGCATCAGTGGTGCCTCTTCCTGGTACAAACCCAAATTGCATCTCATCTAGTTTCACCCGGTCCCGAATCAACTGTGCTATAATTCTTTCATGACCTGGTCCATCAGCTTTATACCTCTATAGTTTCCTCTATCTAGTGCATCACCTTTACCTTTGTAGCAGTTGACAATGATGCTACTGCACCAATCTTTTGGTATGACACCTTCTAGTATTACCTGGTTAACAATACGTGTGGTTATAGTGTGACCTATAGACCCAGATGCCTTCAGCATCTCGGCAGCTATACCTGATGGACCGGTTGCCTTCCCCATCTTCATATCTTTGATTGCCTTACTTACTACGCTGCTGCTGACTTGTACTGCTGGCCCCTCTATAGGGTCTACTTGGGGTAGGGTCTCTTCTTCCCATGCATTCTCCTCATTTAGTAATCTATCATAATGGCTCTTCCATGCATCTTTCTTCTCAGCACTTGTGAGGGCAAGCTCACCTTTATCATTCTGGATACACTTCTCTCCAATGACATCACAATTCTCTCTGACACACTGCCTCGCAATCTTGAACACCTCCTGTTTCTGGTCCTCACATTGCAAAACATGCTTGAATTTTCTATCCTCTGCTTCCCTCCTAGCTAAGTATACTATCTGACTAGAATGTTCCCCTGATCTATAGGTGATCAGGTGGTTGTCGGGTTTTTTGAAGTTTGTGTTACATATCGACATGTCATTGGCGTCGCAGAATTCTAGAAGTCTGAATCCTTCTTCATTTCTTGTGCCAACCCCATGGACTCTATTGAAGCCGTCACAGTGTTTACCTACGTGTCCATTAAAATCTCCTACGATGATTAGGAAGTCATTGTCGTTTGTTAGAGCAGTAGTGTGCATTAGGGACTCGTAAAACCTATCCTTAAGTTCGTCTGGCAACCTCAATTGGGGTGCGTAAGCTGATATTATTGTGGTAATTGTTTTATTCAGGACTAGTCTGAGTTTAATGATTCTTGCATTTACCCTGTACACTGAGATTACTTTATCTACCCACTTGTCAGCTAGTAGTATACCTACACCACCCATCCCATTGTCATTTCCCACCCAGAAAAATTTGTAGCACTGACTTTTTCCTACAAGGACTCTAGCAGACTCTCCTCTCCATCTAGTCTCTTGCACACAGCATACATCACTTTCCTTTCGCTCTAGCATCTCTACGATTTCTCCTGCTCGGAGTTTTGGGCATTTGTCAATATTCGTAGGGAAGGGTCGATTTTTGCAGGGGTGTGCATGTGCTTCCTGTCTCTGAATTGGAGCTTCACATGGGTGCTTGGTAGCTCGCGGATTCATATTCATTTTCATATATATATATATATATATATATATATATATATATATATATATATATATATATATATATATATATACACATATATATATATATATACATATATATATATATATACATATATATATATATATATACATATATATATATATACATATATATATATATACATATATATATACATATATATATATATACATATATATATACATATATATATATACATATATATATACATATATATATATACATATATATATATATATATATATATATACATATATATATATACATATATATATATATATATACATATATATATATACATATATATATATATACATATATATATATATATACATATATATATATATATACATATATATATATATACATATATATATATATACATATATATATATATACATATATATATATATATACATATATATATATATACATATATATATATATACATATATATATATATATACATATATATCGGCTGTATCGGCGATGTTACTCCCCATTACACCTTATCGGACATAACGTTTGGCGCCCCTGATGTCTTGGCGGCAATAAAGGAAATCAAACATAATTCAGCAGTAGGTCCCGATAGGTTCCCTGCTTGTGTCTTGAAGGCGTGTCAACACCAACTTGCTTCTCCTCTTGCCAATCTGTGGCGGAACTCACTGGATGCTGGATATGTGCCAGAAAACCTTCTATCCCAGTCTGTTGTCCCAGTTTTCAAAAAGGGAAACAAATCCCTTGCCGTGAATTACCGTCCAATCTCACTCACCTCTCATATCATTAAGGTATTTGAGCGAGTGGTGAGATCGCGAATGACCCACTTCCTTGAGAGTAACAATATGCTGAACTCCAACCAGCATGGATTCCGTAATGGAAGGGATTGCCTGACGCAACTACTGCATCACTTTGATGACATTTTGAGAGCCTTGGGAGAGGGTTCCAACACTGATGTTATCTACCTTGATTTCAGCAAGGCCTTTGACAGGGTTGATCATAACATTCTACTGAGAAAGCTGTCCAATATTGGTGTCACTGGAAAGCTGCTGCAGTGGATCAAGAGCTTCCTGTCAAACAGAACCCAACATGTTGTAGTTGAGGGAGTCAAATCAAGCCCAGCCAAAGTCAGTAGTGGAGTCCCACAAGGCACTGTGTTGGGCCCACTTCTCTTCATCATCTATATTAATGACATCACTGACATCATCAAACACAGCAACATTAAAATTTTCGCTGATGATTCCAAGCTCCAAAAGGTCATCAATGGCGTGGATGACCGGATAAGCCTTCAGTCAGACCTACTGGCTGTTACCCAATGGGCAGAAAAGAACAACATGTTACTGAACGAAGACAAATTCGAACTGATCCACTTTGGAAAAGAGGATGCTCTGAAACTCCCGTACTCCCTTCCCTCCGGGGAAACTCTCGTGGCATCTAACAACATCAGAGACTTGGGAGTAACCGTGGACAGCAACATAAGCTGGACCACGCATATAAGCAGCAAAGTTGACATGGCCCGCAGAATGTGTTCCTGGATCCTCAGAACCTTCCAGTCGAGAGATTCCCGCACCATTATCCTTCTCTTCTCTACTTTCGCCCGACCACACCTTGAATACTGTTGTCCACTGTGGTCTCCCCACACGAAACAAAGTATCATGAAACTTGAAGCTCCTCAAAGGGCAATCACGAAAAAGATAGATGGCATGTCAGACCTTGACTACTGGGGTCGATTGGAAAACCTGAAACTTTACTCACTCCAACGTCGCCGTGAGCGTTATATTATCTGCATGATGTGGAAAATGTTCCATCATCACTGCCCAAATGATGTTGGCATCAGAGCATTTATTCCAATTTCTAATTTCTGCCGGACCGGCAACCGCTCTTTCAAACCAGTTCCTGTACACAGCTAAGTATTCTATAAGTCTCTAGCTGTGTCATTCTCGATAAAAGCACTGGATATGTAGTCCTGAAGATTTCTAATAAGAATGAAACGCGTAGATTACTTCCCTTGCTTTTATTGAGAATCTAATTATAATACGTGACGTATTCTATTCTATAGCGATTAGGTCTTCAAAATGTTTATTATAAACATACAGAATATTTTCGAATATTCTATGTCTATATTCACATATATATATATATATATACATATACACATATATATATATATATACACACATATACATATATATATACACACACATATACATATATATATACACACATATACATATATATATATATATATACATATATATATATATACATATATATATATATATACACATAGTTTTGCGAGGTTTTTGTTATTAATTCTGGCAATATTATTGCACAAATATGACCCTCCCCAAGTATAACAATATATATACATATATATATATATATATATATATATATGTATATATAATGAAAAATTGAACAGGGACAGAACAGAGAGGCAGTACGATAAATGTTTATTAAATTCACGCTCAGGAGAGTGGGGGGTAGGTGGAGGACGACGTTTCGGGCATAAGCCCTTCTTCAGGTGAGAGTTCAAAAGGTGTGTAGGGGAGTGGTGGAGAGACATATAGCGAAAGGAAACGGTGCGAATGAAAAATTAACAAATAAAGACAAAAATATAATAAATAATAAATAAAAATAAAGCATGATCAAAATACAAGGAATGAGAACATTTAAAAATAAAGGCATGATCAAAATAAACTGAAATTAAAAGGGGGGTAAACAGGTGGTGGAAGGGTGGGGTGAGTAGAGGTGGTGGCGGGTGGAGTGGGGAGAGGGAGACGGGGTGTCCGAGCGGGGAGGGCTGAAGGTGGTGTGTGTGGTTAGGTGTGCGTGTGTGTGTGTGTGTGTGTGTGTATGTGAAAGTGAGGGTTGGGGGAAGAACGGGGTTGCATGTTCAGGAAGGTGTGTGTGTGGGGTGTTTTTGTGGGTCGGAGGGTCTGTGCGTGTGTGGATAGGGGGGTGGGGGGAGAGGAATCAGGGGGCTGAGGGTGTAAATATGTGGTGGGAAGCACGTGTGTGTGGTTTAAGCGTGTTGTGGGTGTGGGTGGCGTGTGGATAAAAAAAATGTTTTTGGGGTGTGTGTGTGGGTGAGTTATATAGGTGATGGTGTTAGAGGATGGTTGAAAAGTGGTAAGTTACACGGATGTATGGAGATTTTGGTTGGAAGTCAATAACGCATGTGGGTAATCCAAGAAGCGGTGGTCGGAAGAGGAGAGATGTGGGGTGCGCGCGCAACAGGAAGTGGTCAGCAGTGGAAGTGCTGTGGTCAGTTGGTGCTGAGACAGTGGTCGGAATGGTAGGGAGGCGAGGATGGGTAGGTGTGAGAGTTGGAGTGAGGAGGGTGTGTGTGTGTGTGTGTGTGTGTATTACTGGGGTGTTAGTGGGATGAGTGAGTGTGGAGCGGGGAGAGAAGGGTGTGTGTGGTTCTATGGAGGGAGTGTGGTGTACTGGTGTGTGTGTGTAGTTTGGTGAAGAGGTGTTAGTGGGTGTAAGTATACGGGAGGTGGAGAGGGGTGGAATGCAGGTGTGAGTGGGGGTTAGTGGGGGTAGGGTGTGTAGAGTTGGTGGTGTATGAGGGTGTGTGGGTACGTGTGCGTGGGGTTGGAAGGTGTTAGTGATGTTAGTTGCGTGTGGGGTGGGTGGTGTAAGTGGGTGCATGTGTGCGTGTGATGAGGGGGGAGGAGGAGAAGAGGGGAGGGAAGGGATGTTAGTATGTTAGTTGGGGAAGGGTGGTCAGATGAGGGGTGGAGTGGAGGTGTTAGTATTGTTAGTGTGGGGTGGGCGGTGAAAAGGAGGGGTGTGTTAGTGGTGTTAGTGGGGGATAAGTGTGGGGGGAGGGGGGCGGTCGAACGCTAAAGGAATAAGGGTGGGGAGTTCAGGCCGGGGGGAGTGTGGGTCTGTAAGATGAAGATAGTACGTTGTTCGACCGTAAGGCGATGGGCGGGTGTTCTGTGGCACTATGTATATATATATATATATATATATATATATATATATATATATATATATATACATATACACATATATATATATACATATACGGGAGCTTCCAACAGAAATGGTCGCATTCTTTAAGGGTATGTCAATATTTATTTATAAAACTGATCTATATTATATTTTATCTGATGAAAGCACACCATAATTTAACTTGGTGTCCTTGAAATATGTATAATGAAATAAATATGGTTTTATAAATATAGTTTCCATTTGTTAATATATCGTATTTTTACTCCAATAATTTGTTGAGTGCTTTATATCAGTTATAAAAATATTTGCTTGTTATATCCCAACAATTTAAATAGAACTTATATATATATATATATACATATATATATATATATATATATATATATATATATATATATATATATACATGTGTAAGAGAGGTACAACTATACACACACATATATACATGTGTTAGAGGAAATTTGGATACATACTGCGGCTGTTACACATTTACAAAGTGAATTGAACTCTTTCAAGCAGTCGTCTTTTTTCAGATTATTTTTACTTGCAACACATTTTGCATACGCCAGGGCCTACAGGATGAAATAGAAAAAAAGGAAGCTTTAGCAGTTAGTTTTTCACTGAATTTTTTTCAGAATTTAGCTTAACCTTTTAACATTTAAACCAGCCATATCCAGTCGGAATTCTCTCATCTCTTTCTGTTCAAACTAGCCACTCATACTGATATTAAGGTATTGTTCTCAAAATAAATAATATCAAAATCTCATAGATTCGATATTATGTGAGGGAAAGACTTTACTGTGATAATACAATAGTATATATAGAGTAATGTAAATGTTATGTGAGGTATTATGTGAGGTAAAGACTTTACTGTGAAAATATAATAGTATATATAGAGTAATGTAAATGTTATGTGAGATATTATGTAAGGTAAAGCCTTTACTGTGAAAATATAATAGTATATATAGAGTAATGTAAATGTTATGTGAGATATTATGTGAGGTAAAGACTTTACTGTGAAAATACAATAGTATATATAGAGTAATGTAAATGTTATGTGAGATATTATGTGAGGTAAAGCCTTTACTGTGAAAATATAATAGTATATATAGAGTAATGTAAATGTTATGTGAGATATTATGTGAGGTAAAGCCTTTACTGTGAAAATACAATAGTATATATAGAGTAATGTAAATGTTATGTGAGATATATAGCTGGTGCTCTTACTGGTGTTTGCTCTATAGCAAGAATTCCTTCTTCCTTCTTCACTTTGCATTTTTCTGCAGAGACTCAGGCTGACTGTTGGTCACATAATCTGCACTAACACTAGGAAGGAGACTGAGGGGATTGGATTTGCAATTGTGAGTTTGTGAGGTCAATTCCTTGACTGGGTGAGGCGTTATGTCCTTGAGCAAGACATTTCATTTCACGTTGCTAAGAGTTGTAACCGGTAGATATCAGCAATGGAAAGAGCACTGGAACCTTTCTTTCCTTGGTCCGATTTGTCAAGTTCCACCGCACTTGGTAAGCGAATGAGGTCTGGGATCTTGTCAATTGTTTCAAAAAAATGACCCTCAAATCCTTTGGCCAACACAGCCTGGTCAATGTTAAGCATTCTAAAGAATGCTTAACATTGACCAGACATTCGAATTTCTCACGGATGAAATAATTAGGTATAAATAATCTTAAGATTCAATAAATAGATTTTAAGCAGAACAAATCCTTGGTAGGTTTCAAATATTGAATTTATTTACAGAGAAACGGAAATTACAAATTTTGGCACTGGTTAGGTTATAACTTTTTTTTTTTTTTTTTTTTTTTATAAAATAAATTTTTATAATTACACCCGTCCCGCTTTGGAGGTGAAAATTATGTTTTTCCAGAAGTTTTTTATGTGATTTGAAATAATTTGACCTTCAAAACCACCGGAAATCATTAGTTTTTTAGTTACTTGGATTGGTAGATTTGGAGGTGAATATTACACCGGTTACGCTTTGAAGGTGAAATTTGTCTTCCCGGTGCTTTTTTGGTGTTTTGAACGTTATGACCGTCAAATCAACAGGAAATTATTTTATTTTTATTTTTCATTTCTGGGGAAGAAGTGGGCGAAAAATAATATATAAAAATAAAATATAACCTACGTTAACCCATCTTAACTATTTCTTTTAAAATCTTACATAACTTGTTAGCGTGACATCTATACAAAACAAATCCAATGTGAAAAATGCACTTTTAGTACACATGGAGTATTTTATTTTAAAATATACATTTGTACATATAACAAGCTTTATCTTTAAATACAACTATATTTTTCCTCCGAACGGTCTTTGGAGTAATGTTACTCGATAAAGTGTGTAGCTCGGAGATGACAGAGTCACTCCAGGTAGAGCCCACTACTCTGAATTGAGAGATCACAGCTCCGATACTATGGACATGTGGTTAGAATGTCTCAGGAAAGAACCACTGGACAGATTTTATGGGCAAAACCAACTGGCAAGAGAACCAGGGATAGACCCCCCGAGTAAGATAGTTGGATAACATCCATGAGCTTGGCTGGTCACGCTGGGGGGTCAGTTGGAGACGGTTACTTCTGACAGGACCCGCTGGAATGAGTTTTTGAGGACTCTGCTCCCACGACCTTCTCGGGAATAAATAGGTGAAGAAGAAGACGAAGAACTATATTTTCTTACCTCAGAATTACATCGTACAAAACCTTTTGAAAATCTTGCAACACGCCGTTCACCAGCCGTCATTGTTTTCCTCTTCTGTTAACGTCAATAACACAAAAGTGTAATGTAGGAATCATGAAGCCTCTTTTCAATTTAATTATTAACCAACGTTGAGTTAAGTCTCCATAACAAACATAATTTAAGATCATAAACTTCTTTTTACTGTAGTCATTATATATATATGCAGAAATATTCGTTTCGTTTAGTTTCTGGTAACATTACAAGGGGAGTAACTCTAGATTACTGATAACAAAACGTATAAGAGCGGACAATGTACTTTCTAAGGGACCAGCTTCTGTTTCCCTAACAAAAACAGATTTTAAGACAGTCCGATATGATTTCTAGAAAGCTGACATGAAAATGTATGATTAAACAAAAAAAAACTATCAAGTTTAATGTTATCAGCTACTACTACTAAGGCCTCCTTCGGTCAGGGCTGACCTTGTATAGTATCCTGTTGTCAGCTCAGCTGGAGCAGTGTCTCCAGTAGCTAAACAGACCTATACGTGAATGAGTCTCTGTTACATAGAACACATCTGTATATGGTCTCTGGTCTGTTGGATTTATTGCCTTCCTTTCGCCGGGCTCTCCTGTCCGCTGCTGCAGTCATCAACCTTTCCTCCCCTGACTTGAGGTGTTGATTCGAGTGTTCCTCCATCTAGGCTGGTCAGCTGCGAAGCCCTGGTGCTCCTCCATCTTGGCTGGTCAGCTGCGAAGCCCTGGTGCTCCTCCATCTTGGCTGGTCAGCTGCGAAGCCCTGGTTTTCCTCCATCTTGGCTGGTCAGTAGCGAAGCTTTGGTGTTCTTCTATCTTGGCCGGTCAGTAGCGAGGCCCTGGTGTTTCTCCATCTTGGCTGGTCAGCAGCGAGGCCCTGGTGTTCCTCCATCTTGGCCGGTCAGCTGTGAGGCCCTTCCAGTACTCTGTGTTGATATCAATGGCCTTCATATCTCTCTTCACAATGTCTTTGTATCGCAGCTGAGATCTACCCGTGGCTGTCTTTCCAGAGACCAGCTCCCCATAGAAGATGTCTTTTGGGATGTGGCCATTGTTATTACTTAATAAAATATCGTGTAATTTGCATGTATAGATCCATAAAACCTTGTGGAGTCGTAGGTTCGTCGTAATGACGTACAGCGTGTGTCTTGGCTACTTTAAACTTGGCGGTGCCCATCTCGTCTTTGGGTCTAAACACAGCCGATTTTTTCCAGAGAGAGAGGGGAAAAGAATCGACCCCAGTACTGGACTAGCACTTTTTAAAAATTGATCTCGAAGGGATGAAAAGCAAAGTTGGTGAGCTCGGCGTAAACTCAGAGAACCAGAACGAATATCGTAAACCATATATCTGTAATAGCCCCCACAATCACCACCAAGAACGAGCACTCGTGTTCGTTTGTTCTGTTGCTAAGGACGCAGACAACGTTTCAGATGAGAAGCTGGGGGAGAGTTTAAAGAAGTCTATATTAATTGAGAAATAATACATCTTCCTCAAGAAAACAATGGCAGTCGTTCCACTTCGGAACGTTCCATTAGAGTTAAGACAATATTTGGTACAACACAGAATTCCAGGCATTTGCGAGGTATTAATTAAAACTTATTTACATTTAGTGTTTCCGCTGCAGAACGGAATAAAATTCGGAAATACCTGGACTTATCAAATAATAATTTTTTGCAGCCTGTGGAGTTCGAGACGTTTGGTGAAGTTGGGCCGCTAGCAGCGAAGTTCTTGTCTTCACTGGCGGTTCACCTTACTGAGGTGTCTGGTGATCCCCGTAAGAGTATCTGGTTATTTCAGCGCCTTCACCTCGCCATCACCCGTGGTAATGAAAGTGTGTAGTTAACCCCTAAGATGTGAGGTGCGATCGATTGTCGCACCTGATAGTGAATTGATCCCACTCTTTTCTTTCCTTTATCATTATTGAATGTTATAAATCGTATTATTGAATGTTATAAATTATTATTGAATGTTATAAATCGTATTATTGAATGTTATAAATTATTATTGAATGTTATAAATCGTATTATTGAATGTTATAAATCGTATTATTGAATGTTATAAATCGTATTATTGAATGTTATAAATCGTATTATTGAATGTTATAAATCGTATTATTGAATGTTATAAATCTTATTATTGAATATTATAAATCTTATTATTGAATGGTATAAATCGTATTCATGTGGCGCCCATGGAACCTGTTCCTAGTCCAAGTGGCGCCTCTCCTTCATGTGGTACCCATGTGCCATGTTTACCATACCTTAGCTACGCCTCTGCACCCAAATAAAAAAAAAACAACCCTTTGCTCTTTACTAAGGTTTTTAGATACAACTTGAAGACTTATCTCAAGATTATAATTAAATCACAAATAATATATTTTAGGCTTTGATGACAGCCTTAGCGATGGTGTGTCCTGATGACCCTTACCAGTTTATTATCAACAGACTTTGGGATGTAAAAGCACGAGGACTTCAATCTGTTCGTTGGTAAGATTCTCATCATCATCATCATCATCATTGTCATCATCATCATCATCATCATCATCATTGTTTTAAGTAATAGGTGCTTATTTGAATTAAGTAACATCTCGCACTCACAATCATCATCATCATCATCGTCATTACCATCATCATCATCATCATCATCACCATCATCATCACCATCAACATCATCAACATCACCATCATCACTATCATCATCGAAGAGAGGTAGTCACGGTTCTGGGACAGCATTCCTCACCATATGAGATGTCATCTGGTGTACCACAGGGATCTGTTCTTGGCCCCCTTTTGTTTGTGGCATATATTAATGACATAGATGCCAACTTAAAGAATGCCACAGTACTAAAGTACGCAGACGACATCAAGCTGTACCTTGAGATAAAAAGGACAGATCCTGAACACTATAGATCTTGCTTGCAGTCTGACCTGGACACAATGCAACAATGTATCTCAGACTGGCAACTCAAGCTAGCTGTGGACAAGTGCACCATCATGCATTTTGGGAGTAAAAACCCAGCGTCCACAGCACTAATATCAAGAAGTCTTCTTGTGAACGTGACCTGGGCATTACGGTCAGCAGCGATTTGTGTTGGACGAAGCACGTCTCTAAAATTGTCAAGAGGGCCGAGGGTGTCTTAGCATCACTCAGCAAGACCTTTGTCAGCCGCTATCCAGCTATCTATTTAAGGCTGTACATGGCTATGGTGCGGCCACACTTAGAATTTGCATCACCAGTCTGGAACCCCTATCTTGCTCAAAACATTGACCGCCTGGAAACTGTTCAGAGACGTGCAACCAAGCGAATACCCTCCATCAGGCATCTACCATACTCTGAGCGCCTTGCTTCCCTGGGCATGGATACATTGAAGCTCCGACGCCTGGCAACTGACTTGGTAAACACTCACAAAATTGTTAACCATCTTGCCAATAACAACCCTGAGTACCTTTTTGATTTCCATGTGTCTAACACACGTGGGCATGCCCACAAAGTCAGAAAACAGCACAGTTCCCATGACTTTCGAAAACATTTTTCACGCTCAGAGTTGCTGAAGCATGGAACAAACTACTTGCATCGGTTGTTAGCTGTCGAGACACTGCATCCTTTAAGGCCTCCATGCTTCCCGAGATTCGCCAACACTACACCTAATGTTCCCCCTCCATACACATACACACATATATACCATGACTCATACACTATTCACTTCCCTGACATTTGTGTATTATTCTATGTACTATACATGCACCTTTGACGAGCTGAAGTGCATCTGAGCACTGTACACAATAATTTCATTATATTTATATATATCATCGTCATTATCATTGTCATCACCACTACCACCATCATCATCATCATTGTTTAGTGTCAGTTTTCCCTACCAGCAAGAGTTGGATATGTCATCACAAGCTGGTCAGTACTCAAGCAAAGCCTCTGACCTCCAGGTGTGATGTGACCCAAAATATGATTCCACACTCAACTGAGTGCTATTCTGGCACTACCACTAGGGAGATTGTCATGTCTTTGACACAGCTGAAGTGTTCTCCCAGCTGTTTGTTCAGCCGGTTTTTTCATGGCTGGATACCCTCTTTATCATCAGTCACTTTACAGAGTGTACTGGGTGTACTGTCTTCTTCATATTCTGGCAGTAAATCTCCCCCCCCACCCTTTCTAACCTGTGGTTTGACCCATTGGTACCTAATTCATCAACTGCTTTAACCCTTTACCATTTACATTACTCTATATATACTATTATATTTTCATGGTTAAGGCTTTATCTTACATAATTATCTCACATAATATCAAATCTATGAGATTTTGATATTATTTATTTTGAGAACAATACCTTAACATCAGTATGAGTGGCCACTTACAGCTGGTTTGAACAGAAAGATGTGAGAGAAATCTGGCTGGATACAGTCAGTTTAAATGCTAAAGGGTTAAAACCATCCCCTAACCCTGGGGTTCCTACCCAGTTACAAACATTCAGGCTGGATCACTGATTTGGGGATAATTCACGGATTGTGGTTTCTTTGTCTTTTTTCCCTGCAACAGTCTAGATCAGAGGTTCTTAAACTTCTTGGGCCACCCCCTCACAGCCGCAAATCCCTCACTCCCCCCACCCCCCTATTTCCAAAGAGAGCTACCTACACGCAAATTGTAAATAATATACAATAAATAAAATTGTTAATTTATATATAATAAATAATTGTTTCTACTTTTGGCACAAGGCCAGCAATTACCCAGTGCATTACTGGTACTATATTTTATCGACCCCGTAAGGATGAAAGGCAAAGTTAACCTCGGCGGGATTTGAACTCAGAATGGAAAGGGCCGTAACTCTGTGTCAAAGCATGGCATCTGACCCTCTACCGATACTGCCAGAAATAATATAATATATACTATGTATAAATAAATATTATATATTTTATATTTTACTATCATCATCATCATCATCGTTTAACACCCATCTTCCACGTTAGCATAGGTTCGACAGTTTTGTTCCATTTGATGTGGGATTGGTTGGGAGACCGTGTCTCGCTCGTACGGAGCTGTCTCTGGCAGGTTTTCTTTGGCTTGATGCCCTTTCTCATACAAACCACATTTACAGTGTGGACTGGGTTTTTTTTGTTGTGTCACCAACACAGTGGATGGAAATGAAAGGATGGGGTAGGGTATATATAGGGTTAAGAGGAGGTCCCTACTGATTGTAGGTTTGTATTGCAAGGGAAGGTGGGTCTTCTCCACAACTGCATAGTGCCGAAGATCTCGATCCAATGACATTGTCTTAGAAAGGTGTAAGGGAGCAAGATTAGTTTACTATATTTATATATAATTGTTTCTACATTTGACACAAGGCCAGCAATTACCCAGTGCATTACTGGTACTTTATTTTATCGACCCCGTAAGGATGAAAGGCAAAGTTAACCTCGACGGGATTTGAACCCAGACCGTAAAGGGACATAACTATGCTGGAAAGCATGGCGTCCGACACCTCTACCGATATATGATATGTATCATTTGATATTTAATATACTATTATATCATCTCTAATCCCCCCTCCCCAGACTTCCCAAAGCCCCCTGGTGGGCGGTAGCACCCACTTTGAGAACCTCCGGTCTAGAAGATCCTGGAAAAATATCATAGTTACCATATCATAGCTTCTTCTGATTAACGAAGACCTGGATATAATGAACAGGGAATGCAGAGGATAGGTGGAAGGAAATAAAGTGAGCATGCTCTGATGGATGTGCAATGTTAATATGTGTGAAAACTAAAGTATGGATTGTTTGAGAGAAAAACTGGGTGTTAGAGGAACCAAGTGTACGAGGGTCAGCGGAAAAGTTCATAGGCTGACCAAGATATTTGTATGTGTGGATCGGAAAATAGACGAAAATAACAATGATGATATAAATATATCAATGTATTGTGTGTATGAATATATATATATATATATATATATATATATATATATATATATCATCATCATCATCGTTTAACGTCCTTCTTCCACTCTAGCATGGGTTAGACAGCTTTGTCCCATTTAGAGGCAAGTTGCATCAGGTGACCGTGTCTCACTCATATAGAACTGTTTCTGGCTAGATTTCTATGGCTGGGTGCCCATCCTAATGACAACCACATTTACAGTGTGTGGTGGGTGCTTTTTGATGTGACATATATATATATATATATATATACTCTTTTACTCTTTTACCTGTTTCAGCCATCTGGCTGAGGCCATGCTGGGGCACCACATTATATATATATATAATGTGCTAACTTTTCAGCCAACTCTTGTATATAAAGGGTGTGAACGATATTTGTTCGCAAGATTACTGTCTAGGAAAAAATAACACAGTAGTTTTATTTTTTAAGATTTATTTATCAAACTTGGGTCAGTTTGTCTTCATGACTTGTTCTTTCGATCTCACTTGATAAACCCGCCATCGGCTTTGATGATGGCCTCAAGGCGGTCTCGGAACCGGCTACAGGCCTTCGTCACTGTCCCCCGACTTAGGCGCCTAAAGGCACTTGTGATCCTGGCTTTCAGATCGTCTTTCGTATTGCAGCTAGATCTGTTGGTGTCTCGTTCCACTGCGCCCCACACAAAGAAGTCGAGGGGGTTGCAGTCAGGCGAGCTGGGAGGCCAGATGTCAGGTGAAGTGTGGTCGACGAAGTTCTCTGACAGCCAGGCTTGGGTCTTTCGGCTGGTATGGCAGGGCGTTGAGTCTTGCTGCCACACGCACGGCCTACCTGCAGCTACCTGGTCGATCCAGGGCTTTACTACTTCGCTCAGAACGCGGATGTAGCCATCGGTGTTCAGCTTGAGGCCTTCAGGGAAGAAGTGAGGTGGCATGGCGTCACCTTGACTGCTGACGACACCTAAGACCAGTGTTATCGCTGGAAATTTTGTCTGCATGACTCTGGGCATGTCTTTGGATGAGACAGCGAGCCACCTGTTGTTCTGGGAGGTGATCTTCTGGTCTTGGCAGAAGTTTTTCTCGTCGGAGAAAAATCACAGGATGTCTGGCTCCAGTGGGTGTTTCAACTTGTTGATCAGCTTCTTTGCGTGCTTCAGTCGCTTTTCTTGCATCGCCTTTAACAGAAATTGTCCTTTCCTCATCTTGTATAAAACGTAGCGAATGTCTTCATGTACCACCAGCCTAATGAGCTTTTCATCCACGCCTTTCTCCCTTGCAATGGCATGCATCGACTTGCTAGGTTCATTGTTGATGATATCCTGAACTTCAGCGACAAACTCGGGCGTTCTGATGGCGTCAGATCGTCGATCATGTGTTTTCCTCTCTGATGTTGCTTCGTAGTCGAATCCTGAATCTTCCAATTCCTTTCTGACCTTTTCCACCATTCTCTTGCTGACGCTGAGAAAGTCTGAAATTTCCTTATTTGTCCTCCCGGCGCGGATTCCAAGAAGAACTCCGTGTCTCTTCCACAAATTTGGAGGTTCAAAATTATTCATAATTAATTATTCTGAAAATAAATAATGGAAATATAGTCACTGTTTTTATGAAGACAAGAGTGACAACTGAAGAAAAAAAGATTTGCATAAAATTAGCAGTTGAAAATTGCAAACAAATATCGTCCGCACCCTGTATATATATATATATATATCTATATATATATATTCAGCCAACTATATATATATATATATATTAATTCAAAATATTAACAAAAATAGGCATTCGTGTGATCAAGTATATTTTATTATACATATTTCAGAGGTACTGAGTTATCTTCAACAGTACGTCCTCATCAGATAAAATAAGATGATGCATGACATACCCTGACTAAGTAGATGGTTAAAATTCAGTCATGGCAGTGAATAAGATATGATAAAACTCAATATTTATATACCTTAAGATTGAGACATGAAAAAATTACATATAATACAGAGGGTGCGTGTGAGAAAGCTTATAAAGATACATAATAATAAACAACTACTAATATAATAGAAACTTACATAACTGTTAGAGATTCAAATAATTTAAATTATTGAAGAAAGAAGTGAAAGACAGATGAGGAAAAAGAGGGTTACTAGAAGTATAGAAATATCTTATGCACGAAAGCAAAAGAAAATTGATTAAGGATAGAGAGACAAGGAAAGATAATTTTTATAGTATAAAGCATAGGGAGGGAGATTTGTATTGTCGTGGATAAATAGCGTATAATTAGATGATGCAAAAATATATCTTTATATCTTTATATATATAAATGCAAGGATGTGTGTGTGTCTGTGTACAACTTTGGATATCTAAGGCTTTTACAATTACCAACCGAATTTGACCAAATTTTCTGTGCACGTTGCACAGGTCGCTAAGATGGTTACATCAAAAAAAAATTTCAAATCGACCCACGTTGAGCAATAAAAAAATCGATATCAAAATTATCGGTAGCAAAATTGATGTAAGGGAGATAACCAACTTTATTGACAATCCTTATAAAAAAAAGGGAGATAACCAACTTTATTGACAATCCTTATAAAGAGAGTGAGATATGGAGACCTTCGTTTTCAATTTCTCTCTGTCTTTCACTTCTTCTTTCTTCAATAATTTAAATTATTTGAATCTCTAACAGTTATGTAAGTTTCTATTATATTAGTAGTTGTTTATTATTATGTATCTTTATAAGCTTTCTCACACGCACCCTCTGTATTATATGTAATTTTTTCATGTCTCAATCTTAAGGTATATAAATATTGAGTCATATCTTATTCACTGCCATGACTGAATTTTAACCATCTACTTAGTCAGGGTATGTCATGCATCATCTTATTTTATCTGATGAGGACGTACTGTTGAAGATAACTCAGTACCTCTGAAATATGTATAAAATATACTTGATCACACGAATGTCTATTTTTGTTAATATTAATATTAATAACTCCGGAAAAGCATTTCTGTGGAGTGCTTCTAATCTATTGTAAAACTTTATTCTTTGATTTATTCATTGAACCTTGTTTAACCTTTAAATATATATATATATATACAAGAGTTGGCTGAAAAGTTCATAGGCTGACCAAGATACTCTCATGGAATGACCAAATGAGGTTTATTTTTCAACATAGTCTCTACAAAGAAACAATGCAGTTATTAATAAGAAGAATTGAAATTAATGCATGCAAGATTTCACAGCTCTAACATCACTCCTTCATAGTCAACCTATGAATTTTTCAGTCCATCTTATATATATATTTTAGACCCAGCCGATGATCCGAATTCGGTGAAACAATTGTTCTCGGTAATGGTGAACTAACTCTTGTGGAACTACTTCTATATATATCATCATCATCATCATCATCATCATCATACGTCCGCTTTTCCCTGCTTGCAAGGGTGGGACGTATATCATCATCATCATCTTCGTTTAACGTCCATCTTCCATGCTAGCATGGCTTAGATATATAGATTTATAAAACAACAGAAGACTGGACTGGAAGATATGCTTTAAAATTTGAATTCTGTGATATCACTTTAGATATTTCTATGGCCCAGCTCCATCATCCAATTATGAAGACAGGACAATCTCATCAGGTAACTTCAATAGAATTACATAATAAGGTCATGTAGAACCCATACTTATTGTGGCAGATAGGGAAACATGAATAGGAAATTGAAAATTACAATTTGGCATGGCGACTGCCTGTAAACTGTTGCATACACACACACTTATATATAGGAGTTGAAATTAATACATGCAAGATTTCACAGCTTTAGCATCATTCCTTCATAGTCAGCCTATCAAATTTTCAGCCGACCCTCATAGTGTAGAGGAGAGAAGACTACACTGATGTGACCAACTTTGAAGACTGTCTAAAACATTGCCAACCTAAAACACAGAAATCTAAGGAATTTGCCAATAACAACACAGCACCTTTTTGAATTCCACGTGTCTAACACACGTGGGCATACTTACAAAGTCAGAAAACAGCACAGCTCCCATGACTTTTGGAAACATTTTTTCACACTCAGAGTTGCTGAAGCATGGAACAAACTCCCTGCATAATTTGTTAGCTGTCGAGACACTGCATCCTTTAAAATTCCATGTTTCCCGATATTCGCCAACACTACACCTAATATTCCTCCTCCATACACACACACACACACACACATGTATTTCAGGACTCATACACTGTTCACTTTCCTGACAGTTGTATATTATTCTGTGCTTTGCAGCATAGAGTTACGGTCTGAGTTCAAATCCCACCGAGGTTAACTTTGCCTTTCATCCTTACGGGGTTTATAACAACGTACCAGTGATGCACTGGGATAATTGCTGGCTTTGTGCCAAAAGTAGAAACAATTATTCTATGTACTATACATGCACCTTTGATGAGTTGTAGTGCATTTGAGCACTGTACACAATATCATCATCATCATTTTATGTCCGCTTAACCCTGCTTGCAAGGGTGGGACTAAAATTTTCATTATTAATATTTATCTCTTTGCCTTTCATCCTTATGGGGTCAATAAAATAAAGTACTAGTAATACACGATTTAATCGACTTCCCTCTCCCCCAAAATTGCTGGCCTTGTGCCTATATAAGAACCATTATTTATCTCTTTTTTTACTTTTCTTCTTTTATTTGCAGGGACATGTTTCTTGATGAAAATATTAAATTAAGAAGGAATTTATATAAATGTAGATTTGACTTTTCTTTTGATGAAGATGAAGATGAAGATGTATGAGATAATTTCTATATTTATACCTATATCTGTCTCTCTGTCAGTCTTTTTGTCTATCTCTCTCTCTCTCTCTCTCTCTCTCTCTCTCTCTCTCTCTCTCTTTCTCTCTCTCTCTCTCTCTCTATCTATCTATCTATCTATCTATCTATCTATCTATCTCTTTATCTGCCTGACGCGTGGAACATCGCTGGTAAGCTTTTTTGTAAATTTCTATACAAAAAAACTGAACAAATTGTTTGAAAAAACATATCATTTTGTAGATTAACCCCCAAGCTGAATTGTCAGCTGGGTGGTAATCCCATTTTTTGTCCCTTTAGGGTCGAAAATTTAATTTAAAAATTGTTTTAAAAAAATCAAATTTTGCCGACTATAAAAATGAATAACTTGGAAAGAACGCTGGAGAACGTTAACAGAGAGGAGAGAGGTAGAAAGGCAGATATTAACGTTATATCTGCTTCTGCCACTATGGACGTCGTCATGGATACGACTGTCAACAAGGAAAAAAAATATTGCCAATTGAACGTTTAAAAATTTCTACCGTGGAAGCAGAGAAAAATAACACACGGGAAAACACAGGAATTAAACCTATTAATATACATACACATGAAACAGCCAACAACAACAACTCCATAGATACATCTACAGATAAAATTTCACCTCGTCAAGAAATTGTGATTTCCAACACCGAGGCTGACAACGACAACAACAACAACAGCAACACCACAAAAAAAAAATGTCTTTCGCTGAAACACTGAACAAAAACAAGATTTTATAAATCTTGACATCTCCAATGCAAGAGATATGCTCCAGCAAGGGAGAAAATTTGTAACTTTCAAAGACAAGGGTGGGTTTAGAATCAACTTGCCCCTCGAAATAAAAGAAGAGACAGTTCGAAGGACAGTGACCTTCAGGACTGTCTCAAACACAATGAGAAAGCCAATATGTGTGAGTCAAGGAGACATAGAAGCCACCTTGAAGGAGACTCTAGAAAATATTGACTTTCTTCAACAAGGAAAACAGTTACGGAAGTATTTCCGTACTGTTTAAAAGCCCAAAAGCATTCTGTGACACCAATGGTGTCAAAAGCATTCACCTTTTTCCCTATGTACATGGAAAAAAGGACACAAAAAAAAAAAAAATATATACCACCAAACATTAACATCTGGTGGATCTTGGCTGGCTTCGTGGAGCCAGAGACTGATGCTATTCTTCCGATACGGAAGTCTATTAGACAAAGGTGGGCGGGTACTGATTTGGAGATTTTGATGCAGATGAGGCCGGAGAGAATCTCCAAAATACCCGAAAAAGTCGTCTTCGACGACAACAACAAAATAAACATTTCGGTGGAGGGGCGTAAACCTCGTTGCTTTCGCTGTGGTAGCACAACACACCTAAAGGCCTCCTGTCCTTCACAAACACACCACAACAATATCATTAAAAAAACACTATTACCAACACCAACACCAAAACACCCACCACAAGTACAACAACAGACAACATGAGCAAACACACCAAAACAAACAGCAACTCAACCAACAACAACAGAAAAAACACAGACAACACCCCTGAAGAACACAGCCCCACCCCATCCCACTCCATCAAACACACACACCTAAACACCACCACCACACAACATACCCCTACCCCACACTCCTGACGAAGATTATTCATCAACAGATGAGGCTGCTTCTCCTTCTTTAAGTGAAGAAGAAGGAGAGCCTCGGAAATCTAAAAAACAAAAAAAAGAGACACCACAAAACCCCCCAAATCCCAATCACCAACACCAACACACAACCACAGACACAAACAACAACACAAACAAGACCACAGTCAAACATCCCCCTACCAGAAAAACCAACACCAACACCACCCCAAACACCAGCACACACCATAAAAAGAAAACTCCCAGACGAACAACAAACTAAAACAACACAACAAAAACACAAACAACAATACGCATACATCAACACAAACAACAAGAGTTTGATGGAGGTCATCTCCCAAAACCCCAAGGTGGAAACGGAGGGCAAAACTTTCGTCAAAGCAGAATCATCTCCACACCTAAAACTAATAAGTGTTTCGATAGAAACCCATCAGAAATTGAAAGAACAGTTTTCGCAGGATGTTGGCAACCCCTGTCAAAAACCAATTAACCGCGTCTTATTAAAATGTTTCCCCACCCCACCCAACACCCCCAGCAGAACTGAAATGGAGATTGAACAACCCGATCTCCAGGAAACGAAAAGGTAAGTGCACCTTTTCGTCCTTTTCGCCAACTCTTCTCCACCAACATGGCTGGTTTACAAGTTGGAAGTGTGAATGTGCGTGGCCTAGGGATGCCCTGGAAACAAGGCCAACTTTTAAACGACCTTAGGTCACATGGTATGGATGTGATAGCCATCACCGAGTCCAGGATCCACAACAAGCAGCAACTAACCCCTATCCTCGACGACTTTGAGATCTATGCATCTCTCTGTCAGCCAGGAGGTGGAGGGGGAGTGGCTGTCATGTTTCGGAAGAACCTAGACATCGAAGTACAGCAAGTACACTTGGACCCGGAGGGTAGACTGGTAGTCCTAGACGTGAACAGTATCGGAGGTGGAGCCTTCAGACTGGTGGCCGTTTTTGCCCCGACCGGGCAATCACAACCACGGCCAGACTTTTTTAAGCGTCTAGAGTCTTTTTTGGAAACGTTTAGGTCCTTACTTTTAGTGGGGGACTGGAATGGTATCCTAGATGCACGATGGGACTATGTGGGAGCATGTCCCAGTAGAGGGGGGTGCAGCAGCCTCAAAACTTTAATCGACTGCACCACAGTGGACGTAGGCAAACCGCAGCGGGACATCTAGATCGTATTTAGATAGGTTCTTCATTAGAGAAAGGGACAAGGAGATGTTAAGCTGTCCACGAATGCACATGGTTGCCTATTCAGATCACAAATTAGTCGTCTGCATAGTCAACCGTGACAGAACACATAAACAGGGACCCGGATACTGGAAGCTGAATGTGTCGCTGCCGGCACGTAAAGCTTACAGTGAACGGATAAGTAGACTAGTCAAGCAACAGTTAATGGGAGCCATCATCAACAATAGATGGTGGTACTCTCTCAAGAAAGCAATTAGAGTAGAATTGATAGGGTTTAGCAGAGAGTTAGCCTTAGAGAAAAACAAAATAGAAAGAGAACTAGTAGCCAAGGTAGAGAAGGCACTTAGAAGAGGCAACGCGGCTAGAGGGTTAGCATCGAGAACGGCACTGGACCAGTTCTTCGATGCGAAACATGAAGGCTGCGTGGTCAGAAGCAAAACACGTGCTCTAGGAAACGAAGGAGCGAAAGCTGTCAGCTGGGCCCGGGTGGCGGAAGCAAAAAGTGGCAACAAGTCCACGATTCGGTCTTTGAAGGACTAAGATGGACGTGTGATACTTGAACCGGAGCAGATGTGCGCAGCCTTTCAGCGGCACTTTGCACAACTATTCGGGCAGGGAGGCGCGACTCTTGGTCAGGGAGGCGGAGTTCTGCGAAAGGCCGATTTCGTCCGCTGAGGTTGGGGACGCGCTGAGCCAATGCGGCAAACGCAAATCGCCAGGTCTCGGCGGTCTACCGTACAAATTTTATGTAACAATGACGGACTTGTTCTCTGGTCTCCTTGAAGCAGTCTACTGCAACTGGCAGCAGAACGGGAGAATTTCCAGTTCTGTGACCAAGGGTGTAGTCATGCTCGTCAGGAAGGACAAGAACAATGGGGACGACATTAATAACTTCAGGCCTATAACTCTGCTAAATACAGAGTGTTAGCAAAGAGGCTGGCGCTTGTCGTCGAAAATCTGGTGGGAGAAGTGCAGGCATGCGCAATCCCGACCAGGTCCATACACGACAACCTCGACCTCATGAGATACATCGTAGAGAGGGTAGGGTGTGAACCCGGCTTCGGTGGGGCACTGATAAATTTAGATCAGTCTAAGGAATTCGAAAGAGTCGACCATCGTTACCTGATGCGGTGCTCGCAGCGGCAGGTTTCGGACCTGTGTTCAGGGGCTGGATTGCTGCCATGCACAGCAGCATCTGCTCTTGGAGCCGTTCCAAATCACACGATCCATCCGACAGGGATGCCCTCTCTCCTCCCATCTGTACGTACTGACTATCAAGTCACTACTGCGGAAGTTGGAGCTACTGCAGGGCATCCCGTTTGAACCGGGACTGCGAAAAATGGCGTCGGCATACGCCGACGATGTGATGGTAATAGTGTCAAACACCTCGCAAATCGGGGAGGTCAGCACCTTACTGAAGGAATACGAAAGGTTCACAGGAGCGAAACTGAACCGGGACGAGTCCATCGGTTTGCAACTCGGATCGTGGAGAGGCAAACTGATGCCTTCCGATGGCATCGTCGGACGCTGTACGGAGGAACCGGTGAAGCTGCTTGGGGTCTGATTCGGACCAGACCTCCAGGTGGAGAAAAACTGAAACGAGGTGACGGCCAAGGTGTTTGCGCTCGCCCAGAAATGGGCCGAGTGCAAACTATCCTTGAAAGGGCGAGCGGAGGTGGCGAACGCTTTCATAGCGTCCATCATCTACTACCGCTTGACCGTTGTGCCTTGTCCAAGTAAAACGCTCACCAAAATGGAGCGTGCGCTCTTCCAATTCCTTTGGTAGAAGCGGGCTCCTTTGGTGAGAAGATCCATCTGCTGTCAACACCCTTCAAACGGAGGGCTGGGGATGCTGTGGCTGACGATGCGCAAACACGCACTCAGGCTGCGGCACCTCCACGTATTCCTCACCGAACAACCGGTGTGGGCCCCGTTCATGAGGCGAGCCTTCCCGCGACTCATCTCGCTGACCGAGCTGCAGTCCTGGGTCAAGCAAAGACCGAGGAAAATGGGCGACTGGCACATCGAATGTGCTCAGGCGCTAACAGTCCTCTGGCAAACGGACCCGGCAGTCGGTGGAGTCTCCACCTCGTCATTCTATAAAGGGTTGGTCCGCAGCAAGTGTGACGACACTCTCGGAGAAACTCTAGGCATAGAGGAAGACGAACTGGCCAGTCTGTTCGGTAGGACCTTCCGCCCGGGACCGATGGACAACTTCCAAAAGTCCCTGGCCTGGCAGTGCTACCAAGGAGCTCTACCCGTTCAAGACAAGCTCTACAGACACGGGCGCCTGGGCAGGGATCCTTCAAAAAAGATCTGTCCAAGATGCGTGCGGGACGAGGAAACCGTTGTGCACGCATTCGTACACTGCCCGGGCGTTACCGACCTGTGGAGCTACGCAGAACGATTACTGTTGCGGGTGGGACCACCGAGTCCATTATTGCGATCAAACTGCCACCTTCCTTCAAAAAACGAAGCAGAGGCGGTTTTCTTCTGTGTAATGGCTATGGTGAAAGAGGCTATATGGTGGACGAGACTGAAAGGGCTGAGGTCAGACACCTTTCTCTCCGGCGAACAACTGGTTCGCTTCTTCAAATATCACTTTAGAAGAAGAATCAGGATGGAGAGAGAGGTGCTGCACCCCAGCAAATTTTCCGAAAGGTGGGTGAATGTGGCAAGGATGGCCCGAGTGGTTGGGCCTTCTCTTTATATAAGCCTGTAGGTTGAGGAAGAAGAGGAAAAGAGGAGAGGAGTGCTCGCAATTCGTGCTCCTGGAGATGAGGGTTGTACATTTTTTTCGGGGTGTGTGCAACCCATTCGTAACGCCCCCCCCCCCTATTGGGGATTTCGTTTGTTTTATTCATTATTTTTGTTATACATTTTTACACGCCTTGTATGTAAACTCCCCAATTGTATTTGTCCCCATCTTTTGCGCCCTTGTGGCAAATAAAGAAATCTATCTATCTATTTATCTATCTATCTATCTCTCTGTCTGTCTCTCTATCTGTTTATCTCTGTCTCTCGCGCCCTCTCTCTGTCTCTCTCTCTGTCTGTTTGTTTATTTGTATCTAAGTGTGTCTGTCTGTCTGACTGCCTGTCCCTCCCCTCTTTCTGTAAATATCAAATTTAAAAAATAATCTATTACCTTTAATGTATTATACACTTGATAAAATTCTCCTACAACACACTGTAATGTGGTTGGCCTTAGGAAGGGCATCTAGCCAGCCATAGAGGACCTAGACCAACATGGAACCTGTGAGCAAGACATGGTCACCTGACTAGTCTAACTTCTATACATAACAACTCGTCTTAACCATGCAAACATAGAAAATAGACGTTAAACGGTGATGATGAACTGTGATGATATAATCATCATCATCATCAACACCATTTAATGTCCATTTTTCCAGGCTACCAAATTGTCTCAGGTAAGTCAAATTTGGTGACCAGGTTTGGCTCATACAGAACTGTTTCTGGTTTGGTTTCCTAACACCAACCACATTTACAGTGTATGAGGGGGCTTCAAAATGTTTGTGGAAAAAGTACATAGGTAAAAATCATATGCAGGGATTTTGATATCAATGCACCTGTACGTTCTCGTACTAACGTATCATACCATGTTCTAACATGAATCCTTAAATACATGTTGCAACGCGGCGCTGCCAGTCGGAAGTCAGCACTCACTGGAGCAACATGGCTTCCATCCAAACATCAAATTCATGGTGAAGCTAGGGTCGAAGAGCAGCTAAATCATTGGTGCTCTGGAGCAAGTTTATGGGGACAATGCCTCAAACAAATCAACAACCTAGAAATAGATAAGTTGTTTTACAAGTGAAAGAGATGAGGTTGAAGATGTAAAAAAGCTGCTTCGACATGGTTTAAATCATGTTTTAAATCATGTTTTAAATCATGGTTTAAATCATGTTTTAAATCATGGTTTAAATCATGTTTTAAATCATGGTTTAAATCATGTTTTAAATCATGATTTAAATCATGTTTTAAATCATGGTTTAAATCATGTTTTAAATCATGTTTTAAATCATGTTTTAAATCATGGTTTAAATCATGGTTTAAATCATGGTTTAAATCAGTTTTACACAGATGGACTTAAAGGCTGGTATCAACACTTGCAGAGGTGTAATGACCTAGATGGAGTATATGTTGAAAAATAAACATCATAACTTAAACCGTTTTTTCCAACTGTCTTTTTTCCACGAACGTTTTGAAGCCCCCTTGTATATATTATTCATGCATAGAATCCGCGTGATTTATAATATACAAGTAAATATATATATTTTTGTCTTCTATATTTTAGGTAATGCATGAACTATTTCTGAGAGCATACGAATATTTCAACTCCAAATTATTGCAGAGAGGCCTTAAGTAAATTTTAAACCCAACAAATAATTCTCTTTCTCAATAATTTTTTCTTTTTCTTTTCTTTTCATGTTGGAACATGTTTTTTATTTTGCATATTTTCAACTTTTAAAAAAATTATTTTTACATTAACCCTTTAGCATTTAAACTGGCTGTATCTGGCCAGAATTCTCTTTCTGTTCAAACCAGCTGTAACTGGTAGTTCATACTGATGTTAAGGTTTTCTTCTCAAAATAAATAGTATCAAAATCTCATAGATTTGATATTATGTGAGATATTACTGTGAAAATAATAGTTTATATAGAGTAATGTAAATGTTATGTGAGATATTATGTGAGGCAAAGCCTTTACTGCTCAGATTTCGTCTATCATCCAATTGAGTATTCCAAACGTTGGTGTTAGGACAGGCACAGCAAACACATTGTGAGCCACTGTTTTATTTTGCGCAGAGAGTTCCAATGACCAGATCTTTCTTAATCAGGTGTAGTATTCCCTGGTTACGCGTTCCTTATTACAGATACCATTATAGGATATGTTCTCGTCCATCCCCAGGTATCTGTAGCAGTCCTCATCAGATATCGGTGAAACAGTTAGGCCATTGATGACAATGTTACTAGATTGGGTTGTTGTTTTTCCCCACTTTACAGTCATATATGAGCATTTATTTTGGCCAAACTCCATTCCTATATCCTTTGAGAACGTTGTAACCAGGTCAAGATTTTTCTTCATCCCATCCATGTTCTTGGCATAGAGTTTCAGATCATCCACAAAGAAATTATGGGTTAGGTTCGTATTTCTGTCCTCCTGTGAGCCAATGATGTATCCCTCACATTTCTTGAGCAGAAAGGACAGGGGGTTTAATGACAAGATGAATAATATCACAGAGAGACTGTCTCCCTGAAATATATACCTCCGATATTTTATTTTATCAGTGAAAATAGAGTCCTCCCTCTCTGTCTTTAACTTTAGGATAGTAGCCCAAGAAGAAGAAGACAGCTTCTCTATGGCTCTGATAATAATGTCTGGGACTTTAGCAAGTTGGAAGGCCTCTATCATCCAAGAGTGGGGAACAGAATCGAAAGCTTTCCTGTAGTCCAGCCAGACTGTAGCCATATTCCTCCTAAGTTGTCGCACCTCCGACATCGCAGTTTTGTTGATTAGGAGTTGTTCAGCACATCCCCAAACCCCTTTCTTTCCAGCTGCTTGTTCATCTGTGATGATGTTATTATTTTCACAGTGATCTTGGAGGAATAGGTTCAGGCAGGCTGTATACATCTTGTATGTATGTATGTTTGTATGTTATCTCTTTCTCTTAATTTCGAGTATATTTTTTTGACCGGCCACCTTCCTGGTGGCAAGGTTGTAAAAGAAAAGAAATTGTCATCCCTTGAATCGCAAGAATGTTTTGAAGGTGCCAGCTATCGCAGCCATTTGTAGACTATGAATTAGGGAGCTATGCTCTTTGTCCGCAAATCCAAGTTCAGTCATACTTTGGTCCAAGCGGGTTGGTATATAACCCGTAACTTCAATAATGATGGGTATGAAGCTAAAGGTGTATCTTGGATACTGGATTTGTAAACTCCTCATCAATGGTCCGTAGATGTCCTCCTTCTCCTGTATTTTTCTGGCAACGTTTACATCAAGTGGGCAGCTGATCTCCACAACAGAACACATTTTCAATGTGTGGTCCCAAACAACAATATCAGGCCGGTTGTGCCTTAATTTGGTGGTAGTTTTTATTTTCAGGTTCCACCAGTGTTCTTTAGTGCCATCTGTCTCAATATATTCTTCCTCGTTTGTTTTTAATTTTGTTTTCCGAAGTGCGTTCCAGATGGTTCTAGCTATCCCATCGTGTCTCATGGGGAGGTAGTAGCGAGATGACATTCTTTCGCAGCTGGCAACAATGTGGCTTACATCCTCGATCTTTGTTTTACATAGCCTACATTTATTGTCAGCTGATGGCCCTCCTCTTTTGTGCAGCAGATATTTGGTAGGGAGTTCTTGTTCTTGTATTGTATAGAGTTATGCCTCAATGTGTCATCATCATCATCATCATCATTTTACGTCCGCTTTTCCCTGCTTGCAAGGGTGGGACGGGAACTGATTCTGGCTTGATTTCTACAGCTGGATGCCCTTCCTAACACCAACCTCATTTACAGTGAGTGCTGGGTGCTTTTTTGCCATTGCACCTCCACGACCACTTTACAGTGGAATGATATGGACCCCAGTCCCTATCATCTCATTTCTACAGCTGAGTAAACTGGAGCAATGTGAAATAAACTATCTTGCTCAAGGAAACAACACATCACCCGGGCTGAGAATTGAACTCACAATCTTTCGATTGCAAGGCCAATGCTCTAACCACTAAGCCATATGCCTCCATTGTGATGTCATAAACTTGTCAGAACTCCATGCCAGGCTTTTTGAGTTGTTTATCTCCCTATGGTCTGTGTTTTACGTCTCAAGTATCCATGCACAACTTTTTCTGTAAATTGGTCAATTTTTTCATCTTGTTTGAACATTGAATAGGATCTTCCGATTTCTCTGGGTGAGAGATTTATATTAGGCTTTATTCTATATCTCTCCTCCAGATCAGTGGCTATCCTAATGATTTTTTTTTTTTGTATGTATATATGTATGTTTGTATGTATGTATGTATGTATGTATGTATGTATGTGTGTGTGTATGCACACACAAATACAGAGAGCTAGAGGGGAGAGAGAGAGATAAAATAATGTTATTTTTCCATTTGTATTATTCCCCTGTTTCTACAATTTTCAGTGTTTTCATGAGGAACTGGATTACATCTAAACAAAAGAAAGAGGAAGTTGTTGCCAAAGTCTTAAGAATACAAACTCAGCGCCAATACAAATTTGTTTATGCTGCTTTCTTAGCCTGGAAGGTAAGTAATATTTATCATTATTATTAAAATTACTGTAAATTAAAGGTGGAAAACTGGGAGAGGGCACTTGCCTTGGTGGTCAGGGTCATTGTGGCCTTTTACTGGGCTTTCTCCACAAATGTCCCTCCGAAGTCTCCCCCCTATTGGGGAATTTTTCATTGTTATTTTTGTTACATCCTCTGTTTTTGTTTTTTACACGCAGAAATGCCCATTTGTACCGTCCTGTATTGTCCTGCACTGTCCTTAATGTCTACTTTATGTAAACCCTTGTGGTTAATAAAGAAATCATTATTATTATTATTTCCGTGCTTTGCCGCATAGAGTTACGGCCCTTTACGTTCTGAGTTCAAATCCTGCCACGGTTAACTTTGCCTTTCATCCTTATGGGGTCGATAAAATAAAGTACCAGTCACGCTCTGGGGTCGATTAAATCGACTTTCTCTCTCCCCCCCACTTACTGGGGCCTTGTGCTTATATAAGAAACCATTATTATTTTGGCAGTAAGGGCGGTGGATTGGCAGTATCGGTAGAGAGTCGGACGCCATGCTGTCCAGCATAGTTACGTCCCTTTACGATCTGAGTTCAAATCCCGTCGAGGTTGACTTTGCCTTTCATCCTTACGGGGTCGATAAAATAAAATACCAGTAATGTACTGGGCAATTGCTGGCCTTGTGCCAAAAGTAGAAACAATTATTATTTTGGCAGTATCGGTAGAGGGTCGGACACCATGCTTTCCAGCATAGTTACGTCCCTTTACGATCTGAGTTCAAATCCCGCCGAGGTTGACTTTGCCTTTCATCCTTACGGGGTCGATAAAATAAAGTACCAGTAATATACTGGGTAATTGCTGGCCTTGTGCCTAAAGTAGAAACAATTATTATTTCCATGCTTAGCAGCATAGAGTTATGACCCTTTACGTTCTGAGTTCAAATCCCGTTGAGGTTAACTTTGTCTTTCATTCTTACGGAGTCGATAAAATAAAGTACCAGTAATGTACGGGGGTCGATTTTAATCGACTTTTCCCTCCCCCAAATATTGCTGGCCTTGTGCCTATATAAGAAACCATTATTTCCAGTATCAGTAGAGGGTCAGACACCATGCTTTGCATTATAGAGTTACGGCCCTTTACGTTCTGATTTCAAATCCTGCTTTTCATCCTTTCGGGGTCGATAAAATAAAGTACCAGTAATGCATTGGGGTAATTGTTGGCCATGTGCCAAAAGTAGAAACAATTATTTATTTTACTGCCCATCATTACTGCTTTACCGAGCACAGCTCTGTGGGCCTTGGGTATGTGCAGTGTAGTTTTTGCTGATGTTGTTTCTATTGTATTGAAAGTACTTTTTGTAATATGTGTGCAGTGCCTAGTAGTGCTATCTTTTGTGTGCTGTATATATATATATATAAGTCCCACCCTTGCTAGTAGGGAAAAGTGGGCATAAAATGAAGTCCTGTGGTACTCTATATAATATAATAATATATACACAGTGCCTGCTATCTTTTGTATGTTGTATATATTTGTAAGTCCTGGGGTTTTGGCTATATATTTGTCTGTGTTTTTTTAATCATTCCTAGAGTACCTATTATTGTAGGTATTGCTTCTGTTTTCATTTTCCACATTCAAATTATTTCTATCTCTATATCTTTATATTTGGAGAGTTTCTCTATTTCCTTGGAAGAATTATTGTCGTTTGTGGGAATTGATACATCTATTAGAAAGCATTTTTTTTCTTTGTGGTCTTTGACTCTAATATCTGGTCAGTTGGTCTTAATCTCTCTGTATTGGCATATCCCAGAGAATGGTTGCTTTGTCATTCTCTGACACTTTTTCTGTTTGTACCAACAGAATTTCCAATACATGTAGGTCTTAACTCTAACATGCCTGTGGATATATTCCTTTTTGGCTAGAGCTGGGCATCCACAGACTATTTTGTTCATTGTTTGTTCCTTATCTCCACATATTCTACAGTTACTTTTTGTGCTTTGTTTCATTATGTACTTCTGGTAGTTTCTGGTTGGTAGACTCTGGTCCTGTGCTGCAATTAGAAATCCTTCCGTCCCAGCTTTTAGTCCAGTGCTTATTCTTGTTGTTGCTGTTGTTGTCGTTGTTGCCGCTGCTGCTGTTGTTGTTGTTGTTGTTGTTGCGTCCCAGCTTTTAGTCCAGTGCTTATTCTTGTTGTTGCTGTTGTTGTCGTTGTTGCCGCTGCTGCTGCTGCTGCTGCTGTTGCTGCTGCTGCTGCTGCTGTTGTTGTTGTTGTTGTTGTTGTTGTTGTTGTTGTTGTTGTTGTTGTTGTTGTTGTTGCTGCTGCTGCTGCTGCTGCTGCTGCTGCTGCTGCTGCTGCTGCTGTTGAAGGAGAGAGATTGTTTAACTTTTGAAATTCCCTGTCAACCAGTATTTATTTAAATATTTTATTTCCTTCTACAGGAATGGACGGAGCAGATAGTGGACCGATATGCAAGTAAGGGAGTTTCTTAAAGTAATTCAACCCTTTAGCATTTAAACCAGCCAGAATCCTCTCACCTCTTTTTGTTCAAACCGGCTGTAACTGGCTGCTCTTACTTATGTTATAATAATAATATCAATATCTCATAGATTTGATATTATGAGAGGTAAAGCATTTACTGTGAAAATACAATAGTATATATAGAGTAATGTAAATGTTATGTGAGATATTATGTGAGGTAAAGCCTTTACTGTGAAAATACAATAGTATATATAGAGTAATCTAAATGTTATGTGATATATTATGTGAGGTAAAGCCTTTACTGTGATAATACAATAGTATATATAGAGTAATGTAAATGTTATGTGAGTTATTATGTGAGGTAAAGCCTTTACTGTGAAAATACAATAGTATATATAGAGTAATGTAAATGTTATGTGATATATTATGTGATAATACAATAGTATATATAGAGTAATGTAAATGTTATGTGAGGTAAAGCCTTTACTGTGAAAATACAATAGTATATATAGAGTAATGTAAATGTTATGTGAAATATTATGTGAGGTAAAGTCTTTACTGTGAAAATACAATAGTATATATAGAATAATGTAAATGTTATGTGAGATATTATGTGAGGTAAAGCCTTTACTGTGAAAATACAATAGTATATATAGAGTAATGTAAATGTTATGTGGAATATTATGTGAGGTAAAGTCTTTACTGTGAAAATACAATAGTATATATAGAATAATGTAAATGTTATGTGAGATATTATGTGAGGTAAAGCCTTTACTGTGAAAATACAATAGTATATATAGAGTAATGTAAATATTATGTGAGATATGTGAGGTAAAGCCTTTACTGTGAAAATACAATAGTATATATAGAGTAATGTAAATGTTATGTGGAATATTATGTGAGGTAAAGTCTTTACTGTGAAAATACAATAGTATATATAGAATAATGTAAATGTTATGTGAGATATTATGTGAGGTAAAGCCTTTACTGTGAAAATACAATAGTATATATAGAGTAATGTAAATGTTATGTGAGATATTATGTGAGGTAAAGCCTTTACTTTGAAAATACAATAGTATATATAGAGTAATGTAAATGATAAAGGGTTATACAAAGGTAGAAAGTAATTGATCCCCTTTAAATCTCTTTAAAATAATGGGAAACTAAGTCAAATATTTCTGAAATATAAATAATAATCAGGGAAGGAGCTACTATCTCTGTTACGACAAAAGGTTTCTCTCTATGAACGAAAAACTGGCTGTATGACGCATGTGTGTGATGTAGGTTAGTGAGACATGGGCAGTAAATATAGAGAATATCTGAAAGATGGAGAGAAATGAAGTGAACATGTTTCAATGTGCAATGTTAATGTGGTAAAAAACATAGCTTGGATGAGCTGATAGAAAAGATGGGTATCAGAGGAATCAGAGGTAGTGTGCAGGGGTGAGGACTGCGTTGGTATCTACATGTGATGTATATAAATAGTGATAGTTAGGTGAAGAAGTACTAAGAAAGTTACTCAACTGTCTATATTACAGAAGCTCAACTGTCTTCTATATTACAGAAGCTCAACTGTCTTCTATATTACAGAAGCTCAACAGTCTTCTATATTACAGTGTCTCAAATTTACTTCTATATTACAGTGGCTCAACTGTCTTCTATATTACAGTAGTTCAACTGTCTTCTATATATACAGTGTCTCAACTGTCTTCTATATTACAGTAGCTCAACTGTCTTCTATATTACAGTGGCTCAACTGTCTTCTATATTACAGTGGCACAACTGTTTTCTATATTACAATGGCTCAACTGTCTTCTATATATACAGTGTCTCAACTGTCTTCTATATTACAGTGGCTCAACTGTCTTCTATATTACAGTGTCTCAACTGTCTTCTATATTACAGTGTCTCAACTGTCTTCTATATTACAGTGGCTCAACTGTCTTCTATATTACAGTGTCTCAACTGTCTTCTATATTACAGTGTCTCAACTGTCTTCTATATTACAGTAGCTCAACTGTCTTCTATACTACAGTGTCTCAACTGTCTTCTATATTACAGTCGCTCAACTGTCTTCTACATTACAGTGTCTCAACTGTCTTCTATATATACAGTGTCTCAAATGACTTCTATATTACAGTAGCTCAACTGTCTTCTATATTACAGTGGCTCAACTGTCTCCTATATTACAGTAGCTGAACTGTCTTCTATATTACAGTGGCTCAACTGTCTTATATATAACAGTAGCTACATTGTGTTCTATATTACAGTAGTTCAACTGTCTTCTATATTACAGAAGTTCAACAGTCTTCTATATTACAGTGTCTCAACTGTCTTCTATACTACAGTGTCTCAACTGTCTTCTATATTACAGTGGCTCAACTGTCTTCTGTATTAAAGTAGCTCAACTGTCTTCTATATTACAGTGTCTCAACTGTCTTCTATATTACAGTGTCTCAACTGTCTTCTATATTACAGTGTCTCAACTGTCTTCTATATTACAGTGTCTCAACTGTCTTCTATATTACAGTGGCTCAACTGTCTTCTGTATTAAAGTAGCTCAACTGTCTTCTATATTACAGTGTCTCAACTGTCTTCTATATTACAGTGTCTCAACTGTCTTCTATATTACAGTGTCTCAACTGTCTTCTATATTACAGTGTCTCAACTGTCTTCTATATTACAGTGTCTCAACTGTTTTCTATATTACAGTGTCTCAACTGTCTTCTATATTACAGTGTCTCAACTGTCTTCTATATTACAGTAGCTCAACTGTCTTCTGTATTAAAGTAGCTCAACTGTCTTCTATATTACAGTGTCTCAACTATTTTCTATATTACAGTGTCTCAACTGTCTTTCTGTATTACAGTGTCTCAACTATCTTCTATATTACAGTGTCTCAACTGTCTTCTGTATTACAGTGGCTCAACTGTCTTCTATATTACAGTGTCTCAACTGTCTTCTATATTACAGTGGCTCAACTGTCTTCTATATTACAGTAGCTCAACTGTCTTCTTTCTATGCAGTGTCTCAACTGTCTTCTATATTACAATAGTTCAACTGTCTTCTATATATACAGTAGCTCAACTGTCTTCTATATAACAGTAGCTACATTGTTTTCTATATTACAGTAGGTCAACTGTATTCTATATTACAGGGGCACAACTGTCTTCTATATTAAAGTGTCTCAACTGTCTTCTATATTACAGTGTCTCAACTGTCTTCTATATTACAGTGTCTCAACTGTCTTCTATGTTACAGTGTCTCAACTGTATTCTATATTACAGTGTCTCAACTGTCTTCTATATTACAGTGGCTCAACTGTCTACTATATTACAGTTGCTGAACTGTCTTCTATATTACTGTGGCTCAACTGTCTTTTATATATTCAGTGTCTCAACTGTCTTCTATATTACAGTAGTTCAACTGTCTTCTATATTACAGTGTCTCAACTGTCTTTTATATTACAGTGTCCCAACTGTCTTCTATATTACAGTGGCTCACCTGTCTTCTATATTACAGTAGCTCAACTGTCTTCTATATTACAGTAGCTTAACTGTCTTTTATATTACAGTGTCTCCACTGTCTTCTATATTAAAGTGTCTCAACTTCTTCTATATTACAGTCTCTCAACTGTCTTCTTTATTACAGTGTCTCAACTGTCTTCTATATTACAGTGTCTCAACTGTCTTCTATATTACAGTGTCTCAACTGTCTTCTATACTACAGTGTCTCAACTGTCTTCTATATTACAGTGTCTCAACTGTCTTCTATATTACAGTGTCTCAACTGTCTTCTATATTACAGTGTCTCAACTGTCTTCTATATTACAGTGTCTCAACTGTCTTCTATATTACAGTGTCTCAACTGTCTACTATATTACAGTTGCTGAACTGTCTTCTATATTACTGTGGCTCAACTGTCTTCTATATTACAGTAGCTCAACTGTCTTCTATATATACAGTGTCTCAACTGTTTTCTATATTACAGTGTCTCAACTGTCTTCTATATTACAGTGTCTCAACTGTCTTCTATATTACAGTGTCTCAACTGTCTTCTATATTACAGTGTCTCAACTGTCTTCTATATTACAGTAGTTCAACTGTCTTCTATATTACAGTAATTCAACTGTCTTCTATATTACAGTGTCTCAACTGTCTTATATATTACAGTGGCTCAACTGTCTTCTATATTACAGTGTCTCAACTGTCTTCTATATTACAGTGGCTCAACTATCTTCTATATTACAGTGTCTCAACCGTCTTCTATACTACAGTGTCTCAACTGTCTTCTATATTACAGTGTCTCAACTGTCTTATATATTACAGTGTCTCAACTGTCTTCTATATTACAGTGGCTCAACTATCTTCTATATTACAGTGTCTCAACCGTCTTCTATATTACAGTGTCTCAACTGTCTTCTATACTACAGTGTCTCAACTGTCTTCTATATTACAGTGTCTCATCTGTCTTCTATATTCCAGTGTCTCAACTGTCTTCTATATTACAGTGTCTCAACTGTCTTCTATATTACAGTAGATCAACTGTCTTCTATATTACAGTGTCTCAACTGTCTTCTATATTACAGTGTCTCAACTGTCTTTTATATTACAGTGGCTCAACTGTCTTCTATATTACAGTGTCTCAACTGTCTTCTATATTATAGTAGTTCAACTGTCTTCTATATTACAGTGTCTCAACTGTCTTCTATATTACAGTGTCTCAACTGTCTTCTATATTACAGTGTCTCAACTTCTATATTATAGTAGTTCAACTGTCTTCTATATTACAGTAATTCAACTGTCTTCTATACTACAGTGTCTCAACTGTCTTCTATATAACAGTAATTCAACTGTCTTCTATATTACAGTGTCTCAACTGTCTTCTATATTACAGTAGATCAACTGTCTTCTATATTACAGTAATTCAACTGTCTTCTATACTACAGTGTCTCAACTGTCTTCTATATTACAGTGTTTCAACTGTCTTCTATATTACAGTAGATCAACTGTCTTCTATATTACAGTGTCTCAACTGTCTTTTATATTACAGTGTCTCAACTGTCTTCTATATTACAGTGTCTCAACTGTCTTTTATATTACAGTGTCTCAACTGTCTTCTATATTACAGTGTCTCAACTGTCTTCTATACTACAGTGTCTCAACTGTCTTTTATATTACAGTGTCTCAACTGTCTTCCATATTACAGTGTCTCAACTGTCTTCTATATTACAGTGTCTCAACTGTCTTTTATATTACAGTGTCTCGACTGTCTTCTATATTACAGTGTCTCAACTGTCTTTTATATTACAGTGTCTCAACTGTCTTCTATATTACAGTGTCTCAACTGTCTTCTATATTACAGTGTCTCAACTGTCTTCTATATTACAGTGGCTCATCTGTCCTCTATATTACAGTGTCTCAACTGTCTTCTATATTACAGTAATTCAACTGTCTTCTATACTACAGTGTCTCAACTGTCTTCTATATTACAGTGTCTCAACTGTCTTCTATATTACAGTAGATCAACTGTCTTCTATATTACAGTGTCTCAACTGTCTTTTATATTACAGTGTCTCAACTGTCTTCTATATTACAGTGGCTCAACTGTCTTCTATATTACAGTGTCTCAACTGTCTTCTATATTTCAGTAGCTCAACTGTCTTCTATACTACAGTGTCTCAACTGTCTTCTATATTACAGTGTCTCAACTGTCTTCTATACTACAGTGTCTCAGCTGTCTTTTATATTGCAGTCTCAACTGTCTTCTATATTACAGTGGCTCAACTGTCTTCTGTATTACAGTGTCTCAACTGTCTTCTATATTACAGTGGCTCAACTGTCTTCTATGTTACAGTGTCGCAACTGTCTTCTATATTACGGTGTCCCAACTGTATTCTAAATTACAGTGTCTCAACTGTCTTAAATATTACAGTGTCTCAACTGTCTTCTATATTACAGTGTCTCAACTGTCTTCTATACTACAGTGTCTCAACTGTCTTTTATATTGCAGTGTCTCAACTGTCTTCTATATTACAGTGTCTCAACCGTCTTCTATGTTACAGTGGCTCAACTGTCTCCTATATTACAGTGTCTCAAATGTCTTCTATATCACAGTGTCTAAATTGTCTTCTATATTACAGTGTCTCAACTGTCTTCTATATTACAGTGTCTCAACTGTCTTCTATATTACAGTGTCTTAACTGTCTTCTATGTTACAGTGTCTCAACTGTCTTCTATATTACAGTGTCTCAACTGTCTTCTATATTACAGTGTCTCAACTGTCTTCTATATTACAGTGGCTCAACTGTCTTCTATATTACAGTGTCTCAACTGTCTTCTATATTACAGTGTCTAAATTGTCTTCTATATTACAGTGACTCAACTGTCTTCTATATTACAGTGGCTCAACTGTCTTCTATATTACAGTGTCTCAACTGTCTTCTATATTACAGTGTCTCAACTGTCTTCTATATTACAGTAGCTCAACTGTCTTCTATATTACAGTGTCTCAGCTGTCTTCTATATTACTGTGTCTAAATTGTCTTCTATATTACAGTGTCTCAACTGTCTTTTATATTACAGTAGATCAACTGTCTTCTATATTACAGTGTCTCAACTGTCTTCTATATTACAGTGGTTCAACTGTCTTCTATGTTATCGTGTCTCAACTGTCTTCTATATTACAGTGTCTCAACTGTCTTCTATACTACAGTGTCTCAACTGTCTTCTATATTACAGTGGCTGCACTGTCTTGTATATTACAGTGTCTCAACTGTCTTCTATATTACAGTGGCTGCATTGTCTTCTATATTACAGTGGCTCAACTGTCTTCTACATATACAGTGTCTCAACTGTCTTCTATATTACAATGGCTCAACTGTCTTGTATATTACAGTGTCTCAACTGTCTTCTATATTACAGTGGCTCAACTGTCTTCTATATTACAGTGTCTTAACTGTCTTGTATATTACAGTGTCTCAACTGTCTTCTATATTACAGTGTCTCAACTGTCTTCTATACTACAGTGTTTCAACTGTCTTGTATATTACAGTGTTTCAACTGTCTTCTATATTACAGTGTCTCAACTGTCTTCTATATTACAGTGGCTCAACTGTCTTCTATATTACAGTGTCTCAACTGTCTTCTATATTACAGTAGTTCAACTGTCTTCTATATTACAGTGTCTCAACTGTCTTTTATATTACAGTGTCTCAACTGTCTTCTATATTACAGTGGCTCAACTGTCTTCTATTTTACAGTGGCTCAACCGTCTTCTATATATACAGTGTCTCAACTGTCTTCTATATTACAGTGTCTCAACTGTCTTCTATATTACAGTGTCTCAACTGACTTCTATATTACAGTGTCTAAACTGTCTTCTATATATACAGTGTCTCAACTGTCTTCTATATTACAGTGTCTCAACTGTCTTATATATTACAGTGGCTCAACTGTCTTCTATATTACAGTGTCTCAACTGTCTTCTATATTACAGTGTATCAACTGTCTTCTATATTACAGTGTCTCAACTGTCTTCTATATTACAGTGTCTCAACTGTCTTCTATATTACAATGTCTCAACTGTCTTCTATACTACAGTGTCTCAACTGACTTCTATATTCCAGTAGCTCAACTGTCTTCTATATTACAGTGTCTCAACTGTCTTCCATATTACAGTGTCTCAACTGTCTTCTATACTACAGTGTCTCAACTGTCTTCTATACTACAGTGTCTCAACTGTCTTCTATATTACAGTAGCTCAACTGTCTTCTATATTACAGTGTCTTAACTGTCTTCTATATTACAGTGTCTCAACTGTCTTCTATACTACAGTGTCTCAACTGTCTTCTATATTCCAGTAGCTCAACTGTCTTCTATATTACAGTGTCTCAACTGTCTTCCATATTACAGTGTCTCAACTGTCTTCTATATTACAGTGCCTCAACTGTCTTCTATATTACAGTGTCTCAACTGTCTTATATATTACAGTGGCTGCATTGTCTTCTATATTACAGTGGCTCAACTGTCTTCTACATATACAGTGTCTCACATGTCTTCTATATTACGATGGCTCAACTGTCTTGTATATTACAGTGTCTCAACTGTCTTCTATATTACAGTGGCTCAACTGTCTTCTATATTACAGTATCTTAACTGTCTTGTATATCACAGTGTCTCAACTGTCTTCTATATTACAGTGTCTCAACTGTCTTCTATACTACAGTGTTTCAACTGTCTTGTATATTACAGTGTCTCAACTGTCTTCTATATTACAGTGGCTCAACTGTCTTCTATATTACAGTGTCTCAACTGTCTTCTATATTACAGTGTCTCAACTGTCTTCTATACTACAGTGTTTCAACTGTCTTGTATATTACAGTGGCTCAACTGTCTTCTATATTACAGTGTCTCAACTGTCTTCTATATTACAGTGTATCAGCTGTCTTCTATATTACAGTGTCTCAACTGTCTTCTATATTACAGTGTCTCAACTGTCTTCTATATTACAGTGTCTCAACTGTCTTCTATATTACAGTGTCACAACTGTCTTCTATATTACAATGTCTCAACTGTCTTCTATATTACAGTGTCTCAACTGTCTTCTATACTACAGTGTCTCAACTGACTTCTATATTCCAGTACCTCAACTGTCTTCTATATTACAGTGTCTCAACTGTCTTCCATATTACAGTGTCTCAACTGTCTTCTATACTACAGTGTCTCAACTGTCTTCTATACTACAGTGTCTCAACTGTCTACTATATTACACTAGCTCAACTGTCTTCTATATTACAGTGTCTTAACTGTCTTCTATATTACAGTGTCTCAACTGTCTTCTATACTACAGTGTCTCAACTGTCTTCTATATTCCAGTAGCTCAACTGTCTTCTATATTACAGTGTCTCAACTGTCTTCCATATTACAGTGTCTCAACTGTCTTCTATATTACAGTGTCTTAACTGTCTTCTATATTACAGTGTCTCAACTGTCTTCTATATTACGGTGTCTCAACTGTCTTCTATATTACAGTGTCTCAACTGTCTTCTATATTACAGTGTCTCAACTGTCTTCTATATTACAGTAGTTCAACTGTCTTCTATATTACAGTGTCTCAACTGTCTTCTATATTACAGTGTCTCAACTGTCTTCTATATTACAGTGGCTCAACTGTCTTCTATATTACAGTGTCTCAACTGTCTTCTATATTACAATGTCTCAACTGTCTTCTATATTACAGTGGCTCAACTGTCTTCTATATTACAGTGTCTCAACTGTCTTCTATATTACAGTAGCTCAACTGTCTTCTATACTACAGTGTCTCAATTGTCTTCTATATTAGAGTGTCTCAACTGTCTTCTATACTACAGTGTCTCAACTGTCTTCTATATTACAGTGTCTCAACTGTCTTCTATATTACAGTGTCACAACTGTCTTCTATATTACAATGTCTCAACTGTCTTCTATATTACAGTGTCTCAACTGTCTTCTATACTACAGTGTCTCAACTGACTTCTATATTCCAGTACCTCAACTGTCTTCTATATTACAGTGTCTCAACTGTCTTCCATATTACAGTGTCTCAACTGTCTTCTATACTACAGTGTCTCAACTGTCTACTATATTACACTAGCTCAACTGTCTTCTATATTACAGTGTCTTAACTGTCTTCTATATTACAGTGTCTCAACTGTCTTCTATACTACAGTGTCTCAACTGTCTTCTATATTCCAGTAGCTCAACTGTCTTCTATATTACAGTGTCTCAACTGTCTTCCATATTACAGTGTCTCAACTGTCTTCTATATTACAGTGCCTTAACTGTCTTCTATATTACAGTGTCTCAACTGTCTTCTATATTACGGTGTCTCAACTGTCTTCTATATTAAAGTGTCTCAACTGTCTTCTATATTACAGTGTCTCAACTGTCTTCTATATTACAGTAGTTCAAATGTCTTCTATATTACAGTGTCTCAACTGTCTTCTATATTACAGTGGCTCAACTGTCTTCTATATTACAGTGTCTCAACTGTCTTCTATATTACAGTGGCTCAACTGTCTTCTATATTACAGTGTCTCAACTGTCTTCTATATTACAATGTCTCAACTGTCTTCTATATTACAGTGGCTCAACTGTCTTCTATATTACAGTGTCTCAACTGTCTTCTATATTACAGTAGCTCAACTGTCTTCTATACTACAGTGTCTCAATTGTCTTCTATATTAGAGTGTCTCAACTGTCTTCTATACTACAGTGTCTCAACTGTCTTCTATATTACAGTGTCTCAACTGTGTTATATATTACAGTGGCTCAACTGTCTTCTATATTACAGTGTCTCAACTGTCTTCTATATTACAGTAGATCAACTGTCTTCTATATTACAGTGTCTCAACTGTCTTTTATATTACAGTGTCTCAACTGTCTTCTATATTACAGTGGATCAACTGTCTTCTATATTACAGTGTCTCAACTGTCTTCTATATTACAGTGTCTCAACTGTCTTCTATATTACAGTGGCTCAACTGTCTTCTCTATTACACTGTCTCAACTGTCTTCTATATTACAGTAATTCAACTGTCTTCTATACTACAGTGTCTCAACTGTCTTCTATATTACAGTAATTCAACTGTCTTCTATATTACAGTGTCTCAACTGTCTTCTATATTACAGTGGCTCAACTGTCTTCTATATTACAGTGTCTCAACTGTCTTCTATATTTCAGTAGCTCAACTGTCTTCTATACTTCAGTGTCTCAACTGTCTTCTATATTACAGTGTCTCAACTGTCTTCTATACTACAGTGTCTCAACTGTCTTTTATATTGCAGTGTCTCAACTGTCTTCTATATTACAGTGTCTCAACCGTCTTCTATGTTACAGTGGCTCAACTGTCTTCTATATTACAGTGTCTCAACTGTCTTCTATATTACAGTGTCTAAATTGTCTTCTATATTACAGTGTCTCAACTGTCTTCTATATTACAGTGTCTCAACTGTATTCTATATTACAGTGTCTCAACTGTCTTCTATGTTACAGTGTCTCAACTGTCTTCTATATTACAGTGTCTCAACTGTCTTCTATATTACAGTGTCTCAACTGTCTTCTATATTACAGTGGCTCAACTGTCTTCTATATTACAGTGTCTCAACTGTCTTCTATATTACAGTGTCTAAATTGTCTTCTATATTACAGTGTCTCAACTGTCTTCTATATTACAGTGGCTCAACTGTCTTCTATATTACAGTGTCTCAACTGTCTTCTATATTACAGTGTCTCAACTGTCTTCTATATTACAGTGTCTCAACTGTCTTTTATATTACAGTGTCTCAACTGTCTTCTATATTACAGTGGCTCAACTGTCTTCTATATTACAGTGTCTCAACTGTCTTCTATATTACAGTGTCTAAATTGTCTTCTATATTACAGTGTCTCAACTGTCTTCTATATTACAGTGTCTCAACTGTCTTCTATATTACAGTGGTTCAACTGTCTTCTATGTTACAGTGTCTCAACTGTCTTCTATATTACAGTGGCTCAACTGTCTTCTATACTACAGTGTCTCAACTGTCTTCTATATTCCAGTAGCTCAACTGTCTTCTATATTACAGTGGCTCAACTGTCTTCTATATATACAATGTCTCAACTGTCTTCTATATTACAATGGCTCAACTGTCTTCTATATTACAGTGTCTCAACTGTCTTCTATATTACAGTGTCTCAACTGTCTTCTATATTACAGTGTCTCAACTGTCTTCTACATTACAGTGTCTCAACTGTCTTCTATATTACAGCGTCTCAACTGTCTTCTATATTACAGTGTCTCAACTGTCTTCTATATTACAGTGTCTCAACTGTCTTCTATATTACAGTGTCTCAACTGTCTTCTATATTACAGTGGCTGCATTGTCTTCTATATTACAGTGGCTCAACTGTCTTCTACATATACAGTGTCTCAACTGTCTTCTATATTACAATGGCTCAACTGTCTTGTATATTACAGTGGCTCAACTGTCTTCTATATTACAGTGTCTTAACTGTCTTGTATAGTACAGTGTCTCAACTGTCTTCTATATTACAGTGTCTCAACTGTCTTCTATACTACAGTGTTTCAACTGCCTTGTATATTACAGTGTCTCAACTGTCTTCTATATTACAGTGGCTCAACTGTCTTCTATATATACAATGTCTCAACTGTCTTCTATATTACAATGGCTCAACTGTCTTCTATATTACAGTGTCTCAACTGTCATCTATATTACAGTGGCTCAACTGTCTTCTATATTACAGTGTCTCAACTGTCTTATATATTACAGTGGCTCAACTGTCTTCTATATTACAGTGTCTCAACTGTCTTCTATATTACAGTGTATCAGCTGTCTTCTATATTACAGTGTCTCAACTGTCTTATATATTACAGTGTCTCAACATTCTTCTATATTACAGTGTCTCAACTGTCTTCTATATTACAGTGTCTCAACTGTCTTCTATATTACAATGTCTCAACTGTCTTCTATATTACAGTGTCTCAACTGTCTTCTATACTACAGTGTCTCAACTGACTTCTATATTCCAGTACCTCAACTGTCTTCTATATTACAGTGTCTCAACTGTCTTCCAGATTACAGTGTCTCAACTGTCTTCTATACTACAGTGTCTCAACTGTCTTCTATACTACAGTGTCTCAACTGTCTACTATATTACACTAGCTCAACTGTCTTCTATATTACAGTGTCTTAACTGTCTTCTATATTACAGTGTCTCAACTGTCTTCTATACTACAGTGTCTCAAATGTCTTCTATATTCCAGTAGCTCAACTGTCTTCTATATTACAGTGTCTCAACTGTCTTCCATATTACAGTGTCTCAACTGTCTTCTATATTACAGTGTCTTAACTGTCTTCTATATTACAGTGTCTCAACTGCCTTCTATATTACGGTGTCTCAACTGTCTTCTATATTACAGTGTCTCAACTGTCTTCTATATTACAGTGTCTCAACTGTCTTCTATATTACAGTAGTTCAACTGTCTTCTATATTACAGTGTCTCAACTGTCTTCTATATTACAGTGTCTCAACTGTCTTCTATATTACAGTGGCTCAACTGTCTTCTATATTACTGTGTCTCAACTGTCTTCTATATTAGAGTGTCTCAACTGTCTTCTATATTACAGTGGCTCAACTGTCTTCTATATTACAGTGTCTCAACTGTCTTCTATATTACAGTAGCTCAACTGTCTTCTATACTACAGTGTCTCAATTGTCTTCTATATTACAGTGTCTCAACTGTCTTCTATACTACAGTGTCTCAACTGTCTTCTATATTACAGTGTCTCAACTGTGTTATATATTACAGTGGCTCAACTGTCTTCTATATTACAGTGTCTCAACTGTCTTCTATATTACAGTGGCTCAACTATCTTCTATATTACAGTGTCTCAACCGTCTTCTATATTACAGTGTCTCAACTGTCTTCTATATTCCAGTAGCTCAACTGTCTTCTATATTACAGTGTCTCAACCGTCTTCTATATTACATTGTCTCAACTGTCTTCTATATTAAAGTAGATCAACTGTCTTCTATGTTACAGTGTCTCAACTGTCTTCTATACAACAGTGTCTCAACTGTCTTCTATATTACAGTGTCTCAACTGTCTTCTATATTACAGTGTCTCAACTGTCTTCTGTATTACAGTAGTTCAACTGTCTTCTATATTACAGTGTCTCAACTGTCTTCTATATTACAGTGTCTCAACTGTCTTCTATATTACAGTGGCTCAACTGTCTTCTATATTACGGTGTCTCAACCGTCTTCTATATTACAGTGTCTCAACTGTCTTCTATATTACAGTATCTCAACTGTCTTCTATACTACAGTGTCTCAACTGTCTTCTATATTACAGTGTCTCAACTGTTTTCCATATACTACAGTGTCTCAACTGTCTTCTATATTACAGTGTCTCAACTGTCTTATATTTTACAGTGGCTCAACTGTCTTCTATATTACAGTTTCTCAACTGTCTTCTATATGACAGTGTCTCAACTGTCTTCTATATTACAGTGTCTCAACTGTCTTATATATTACAGTGGTTCAACTGTCTTCTATATTACAGTGTCTCAACTGTCTTCTATATTACAGTAATTCAACTGTCTTATATACTACAGTGTCTCAACTGTCTTCTATATTACAGTGTGTCAACTGTCTTCTATATTACAGTAGATCAACTGTCTTCTATATTACAGTGTCTCAACTGTCTTTTATATTACAGTGTCTCAACAGTCTTCTATATTACAGTGGCTCAACTGCCTTCTATATTACAGTCTGTCAACTGTCTTCTATATTACAGTGTCTCAACTGTCTTCTATACAACAGTGTCTCAACTGTCTTCTATATTACAGTGTCTCAACTGTCTTCTATATTACAGTGTCTCAACTGTCTTCTATATTACAGTAGTTCAACTGTCTTCTATATTACAGTGTCTCAACTGTCTTCTATATTACAGTGTCTCAACTGTCTTCTATATTATAGTAGTTCAACTGTCTTCTATATTACAGTGTCTCAACTGTCTTCTATACAACAGTGTCTCAACTGTCTTCTATATTACAGTGTCTCAACTGTCTTCCATATTACAGTGACTCAACTGTCTTCTATATTACAATGTCTCAACTGTCTTCTATACTACAGTGTCTCAACTGACTTCTATATTCCAGTAGCTCAACTGTCTTCTATATTACAGTGTCTCAACTGTCTTCCATATTACAGTGTCTCAACTGTCTTCTATACTACAGTGTCTCAACTGTCTTCTATATTCCAGTAGCTCAACTGTCTTCTATATTACAGTGGCTCAACTGTCTTCTATATATACAATGTCTCAACTGTCTTCTATATTACAATGGCTCAACTGTCTTCTATATTACAGTGTCTCAACTGTCTTCTATATTACAGTGTCTCAACTGTCTTCTATATTACAGTGTCTCAACTGTCTTCTACATTACAGTGTCTCAACTGTCTTCTATATTACAGTGTCTCAACTGTCTTCTATATTACAGTGTCTCAACTGTCTTCTATATTACAGTGTCTCAACTGTCTTCTATATTACAGTGTCTCAACTGTCTTCTATATTACAGTGGCTGCATTGTCTTCTATATTACAGTGGCTCAACTGTCTTCTACATATACAGTGTCTCAACTGTCTTCTATATTACAATGGCTCAACTGTCTTGTATATTACAGTGGCTCAACTGTCTTCTATATTACAGTGTCTTAACTGTCTTGTATAGTACAGTGTCTCAACTGTCTTCTATATTACAGTGTCTCAACTGTCTTCTATACTACAGTGTTTCAACTGCCTTGTATATTACAGTGTCTCAACTGTCTTCTATATTACAGTGGCTCAACTGTCTTCTATATATACAATGTCTCAACTGTCTTCTATATTACACTGGCTCAACTGTCTTCTATATTACAGTGTCTCAACTGTCATCTATATTACAGTGGCTCAACTGTCTTCTATATTACAGTGTCTCAACTGTCTTATATATTACAGTGGCTCAACTGTCTTCTATATTACAGTGTCTCAACTGTCTTCTATATTACAGTGTATCAGCTGTCTTCTATATTACAGTGTCTCAACTGTCTTATATATTACAGTGTCTCAACATTCTTCTATATTACAGTGTCTCAACTGTCTTCTATATTACAGTGTCTCAACTGTCTTCTATATTACAATGTCTCAACTGTCTTCTATATTACAGTGTCTCAACTGTCTCCCATACTACAGTGTCTCAACTGACTTCTATATTCCAGTACCTCAACTGTCTTCTATATTACAGTGTCTCAACTGTCTTCCAGATTACAGTGTCTCAACTGTCTTCTATACTACAGTGTCTCAACTGTCTTCTATACTACAGTGTCTCAACTGTCTACTATATTACACTAGCTCAACTGTCTTCTATATTACAGTGTCTTAACTGTCTTCTATATTACAGTGTCTCAACTGTCTTCTATACTACAGTGTCTCAACTGTCTTCTATATTCCAGTAGCTCAACTGTCTTCTATATTACAGTGTCTCAACTGTCTTCCATATTACAGTGTCTCAACTGTCTTCTATATTACAGTGTCTTAACTGTCTTCTATATTACAGTGTCTCAACTGCCTTCTATATTACGGTGTCTCAACTGTCTTCTATATTACAGTGTCTCAACTGTCTTCTATATTACAGTGTCTCAACTGTCTTCTATATTACAGTAGTTCAGCTGTCTTCTATATTACAGTGTCTCAACTGTCTTCTATATTACAGTGGCTCAACTGTCTTCTATATTACAGTGTCTCAACTGTCTTCTATATTAGAGTGTCTCAACTGTCTTCTATATTACAGTGGCTCAACTGTCTTCTATATTACAGTGTCTCAACTGTCTTCTATATTACAGTAGCTCAACTGTCTTCTATACTACAGTGTCTCAATTGTCTTCTATATTACAGTGTCTCAACTGTCTTCTATACTACAGTGTCTCAACTGTCTTCTATATTACAGTGTCTCAACTGTGTTATATATTACAGTGGCTCAACTGTCTTCTATATTACAGTGTCTCAACTGTCTTCTATATTACAGTGGCTCAACTATCTTCTATATTACAGTGTCTCAACCGTCTTCTATATTACAGTGTCTCAACTGTCTTCTATATTCCAGTAGCTCAACTGTCTTCTATATTACAGTGTCTCAACTGTCTTCTATATTACAGTAATTCAACTGTCTTCTATATATACAATGTCTCAACTGTCTTCTATATTACAATGGCTCAACTGTCTTCTATATTACAGTGTCTCAACTGTCATCTATATTACAGTGGCTCAACTGTCTTCTATATTACAGTGTCTCAACTGTCTTATATATTACAGTGGCTCAACTGTCTTCTATATTACAGTGTCTCAACTGTCTTCTATATTACAGTGTATCAGCTGTCTTCTATATTACAGTGTCTCAACTGTCTTATATATTACAGTGTCTCAACATTCTTCTATATTACAGTGTCTCAACTGTCTTCTATATTACAGTGTCTCAACTGTCTTCTATATTACAATGTCTCAACTGTCTTCTATATTACAGTGTCTCAACTGTCTTCTATACTACAGTGTCTCAACTGACTTCTATATTCCAGTACCTCAACTGTCTTCTATATTACAGTGTCTCAACTGTCTTCCAGATTACAGTGTCTCAACTGTCTTCTATACTACAGTGTCTCAACTGTCTTCTATACTACAGTGTCTCAACTGTCTACTATATTACACTAGCTCAACTGTCTTCTATATTACAGTGTCTTAACTGTCTTCTATATTACAGTGTCTCAACTGTCTTCTATACTACAGTGTCTCAACTGTCTTCTATATTCCAGTAGCTCAACTGTCTTCTATATTACAGTGTCTCAACTGTCTTCCATATTACAGTGTCTCAACTGTCTTCTATATTACAGTGTCTTAACTGTCTTCTATATTACAGTGTCTCAACTGCCTTCTATATTACGGTGTCTCAACTGTCTTCTATATTACAGTGTCTCAACTGTCTTCTATATTACAGTGTCTCAACTGTCTTCTATATTACAGTAGTTCAGCTGTCTTCTATATTACAGTGTCTCAACTGTCTTCTATATTACAGTGGCTCAACTGTCTTCTATATTACAGTGTCTCAACTGTCTTCTATATTAGAGTGTCTCAACTGTCTTCTATATTACAGTGGCTCAACTGTCTTCTATATTACAGTGTCTCAACTGTCTTCTATATTACAGTAGCTCAACTGTCTTCTATACTACAGTGTCTCAATTGTCTTCTATATTACAGTGTCTCAACTGTCTTCTATACTACAGTGTCTCAACTGTCTTCTATATTACAGTGTCTCAACTGTGTTATATATTACAGTGGCTCAACTGTCTTCTATATTACAGTGTCTCAACTGTCTTCTATATTACAGTGGCTCAACTATCTTCTATATTACAGTGTCTCAACCGTCTTCTATATTACAGTGTCTCAACTGTCTTCTATATTCCAGTAGCTCAACTGTCTTCTATATTACAGTGTCTCAACTGTCTTCTATATTACAGTAATTCAACTGTCTTATATACTACAGTGTCTCAACTGTCTTCTATATTACATTGTCTCAACTGTCTTCTATATTAAAGTCGATCAACTGTCTTCTATGTTACAGTGTCTCAACTGTCTTTTATATTACAGTGTCTCAACAACTGTCTTCTATATTACAGTGGCTCAACTGTCTTCTATATTACAGTGTCTCAACTGTCTTCTATATTATAGTAGTTCAACTGTCTTCTATATTACAGTGTCTCAACTGTCTTCTATACAACAGTGTCTCAACTGTCTTCTATATTACAGTGTCTCAACTGTCTTCTATATTACAGTGTCTCAACTGTCTTCTGTATTACAGTAGTTCAACTGTCTTCTATATTACAGTGTCTCAACTGTCTTCTATATTACAGTGTCTCAACTGTCTTCTATATTACAGTGGCTCAACTGTCTTCTATATTACGGTGTCTCAACCGTCTTCTATATTACAGTGTCTCAACTGTCTTCTATATTACAGTATCTCAACTGTCTTCTATACTACAGTGTCTCAACTGTCTTCTATATTACAGTGTCTCAACTGTTTTCCATATACTACAGTGTCTCAACTGTCTTCTATATTACAGTGTCTCAACTGTCTTATATTTTACAGTGGCTCAACTGTCTTCTATATTACAGTTTCTCAACTGTCTTCTATATGACAGTGTCTCAACTGTCTTCTATATTACAGTGTCTCAACTGTCTTATATATTACAGTGGTTCAACTGTCTTCTATATTACAGTGTCTCAACTGTCTTCTATATTACAGTAATTCAACTGTCTTATATACTACAGTGTCTCAACTGTCTTCTATATTACAGTGTGTCAACTGTCTTCTATATTACAGTAGATCAACTGTCTTCTATATTACAGTGTCTCAACTGTCTTTTATATTACAGTGTCTCAACAGTCTTCTATATTACAGTGGCTCAACTGTCTTCTATATTACAGTCTGTCAACTGTCTTCTATATTACAGTGTCTCAACTGTCTTCTATACAACAGTGTCTCAACTGTCTTCTATATTACAGTGTCTCAACTGTCTTCTATATTACAGTGTCTCAACTGTCTTCTATATTACAGTAGTTCAACTGTCTTCTATATTACAGTGTCTCAACTGTCTTCTATATTACAGTGTCTCAACTGTCTTCTATATTATAGTAGTTCAACTGTCTTCTATATTACAGTGTCTCAACTGTCTTCTATACAACAGTGTCTCAACTGTCTTCTATATTACAGTGTCTCAATTGTCTTCTATATTACAGTGGCTCAACTGTCTTCTATATTACAGTGTCTCAACTGTCTTCTATATTACAGTAATTCAACTGTCTTCTATACTACAGTGTCTCAACTGTCTTCTATATTACAGTAATTCAACTGTCTTCTATATTACAGTGTCTCAACTGTCTTCTATATTACAGTAGATCAACTGTCTTCTATATTACAGTAATTCAACTCTCTTCTATACTACAGTGTCTCAACTGTCTTCTATATTACAGTGTCTCAACTGTCTTCTATATTACAGTAGATCAACTGTCTTCTATATTACAGTGTCTCAATTGTCTTCTATATTACAGTGGCTCAACTGTCTTCTATATTACAGTGTCTCAACTGTCTTTTATATTACAGTGTCTCAACTGTCTTCTATATTACAGTGTCTCAACTGTCTTCTATATTACAGTGTCTCAACTGTCTTCTATATTACAGTGGCTCATCTGTCTTCTATATTACAGTGTCCCAACTGTCTTCTATATTACAGTAATTCAACTGTCTTCTATACTACAGTGTCTCAACTGTCTTCTATATTACAGTATCTCAACTGTCTTCTATATTACAGTAGATAAACTGTCTTCTATATTACAGTGTCTCAACTGTCTTTTATATTACAGTGTCTCAACTGTCTTCTATATTACAGTGGCTCAACTGTCTTCTATATTACAGTGTCTCAACTGTCTTCTATATTACAGTGGCTCAACTGTCTTCTATATTACAGTGTCTCAACTATCTTCTATATTACAGTGTCTCGACTGTCTTCTACATTACAGTGTCTCAACTGTCTTCTATATTACAGTGTCTCAACTGTCTTCTATATTCCAGAGGCTCATCTGTCTTCTATATTACAGTGTCTCAACTGTCTTCTATATTACAGTAATTCAACTGTCTTCTATACTACAGTGTCTCAACTGTCTTCTATATTACAGTGTCTCAACTGTCTTCTATATTACAGTGTCTCAACTGTCTTCTATATTACAGTGTCTCGACTGTCTTCTATATTACAGTGGCTCAACTGTCTTCTATATTACAGTGTCTCAACTGTCTTCTATACTAAAGTGTCTCAACTGTCTTTTATATTACAGTGTCTCAACTGTCTTCTATATTACAGTGGCTCAACTGTCTTCTATATTACAGTGTCTCAACTGTCTTCTATATTATAGTAGTTCAACTGTCTTCTATATTACAGTGTCTCAACTGTCTTCTATATTACAATGGCTCAACTGTCTTCTATACAACAGTGTCTCAACTGTCTTCTATATTACAGTGGCTCAACTGTCTTCTATATTACAGTGTCTCAACCGTCTTCTATATTACAGTGTCTCAACTGTCTTCTATATTACAGTAACTCAACTGTCTTCTATAGTACAGTATCTCAACTGGTTCTATATTACAGTGTCTCAACTGTCTTCTATATTACAGTGTCTCAACTGTCTTCTATATTACAGTGTCTCAACTGTCTTCTATATTACAGTGTCTCAACTGTCTTCTATATTACAGTGTCTCAACTGTCTTCTATATTACAGTGTCTCAACCTTCTTCTATATTACAGTGTCTCAACTGTCTTCTATACTACAGTGTCTCAACTGTCTTCTATATTACAGTGTCTCAACTGTCTTCTATATTCCAGTGTCTCAACTGTCTTCTATATTACAGTGTCTCAACTGTCTTCTATATTACAGTAGATCAACTGTCTTCTATATTACAGTGTCTCAACTGTCTTTTATATTATAGTGTCTCAAATGTCTTCTATATTACAGTGGCCCCAACTGTCTTCTATATTACAGTGTCTCAACTGTCTTCTATATTACAGTAATTCAACTGTCTTCTATACTACAGTGTCTCAACTGTCTTCTATATTACAGTAATTCAACTGTCTTCTATATTACAGTGTCTCAACTGTCTTCTATATTACAGTAGATCAACTGTCTTCTATATTACAGTGTCTCAACTGTCTTTTATATTACAGTGTCTCAACTGTCTTCTATATTACAGTGTCTCAACTGTCTTTTATATTACAGTGTCTCAACTGTCTTCTATATTACAGTGTCTCAACTGTCTTCTATATTACAGTGTCTCAACTGTTTTCTATACTACAGTGTCTCAACTGTCTTTTATATTACAGTGTCTCAACTGTCTTCTATATTACAGTGTCTCAACTGTCTTTTATATTACAGTGTCTCAACTGTCTTCTATATTACAGTGTCTCAACTGTCTTTTATATTACAGTGTCTCAACTATCTTCTATATTACAGTGTCTCAACTGTCTTCTATATTACAGTGTCTCAACTGTCTTCTATATTACAGTGGCTCATCTGTCTTCTATATTACAGTGTCTCAACTGTCTTCTATATTACAGTAATTCAACTGTCTTCTATACTACAGTGTCTCAACTGTCTTCTATATTACAGTGTCTCAACTGTCTTCTATATTACAGTGTCTCAACTGTCTTCTATATTACAGTGTCTCAACTGTCTTATATTTTACAGTGGCTCAACTGTCTTCTATATTACAGTGTCTCAACTGTCTTCTATATTACATTAGATCAACTGTCTTCTATATTACAGTAATTCAACTCTCTTCTATACTACAGTGTCTCAACTGTCTTCTATATTACAGTGGCTCAACTGTCTTCTATATTACAGTGTCTCAACTGTCTTTTATATTACAGTGTCTCAACTGTCTTCTATATTACAGTGTCTCAACTGTCTTCTATATTACAGTGTCTCAACTGTCTTCTATATTACAGTGGCTCATCTGTCTTCTATATTACAGTGTCCCAACTGTCTTCTATATTACAGTAATTCAACTGTCTTCTATACTACAGTGTCTCAACTGTCTTCTATATTACAGTATCTCAACTGTCTTCTATATTACAGTAGATAAACTGTCTTCTATATTACAGTGTCTCAACTGTCTTTTATATTACAGTGTCTCAACTGTCTTCTATATTACAGTGGCTCAACTGTCTTCTATATTACAGTGTCTCAACTGTCTTCTATATTACAGTGGCTCAACTGTCTTCTATATTACAGTGTCTCAACTATCTTCTATATTACAGTGTCTCGACTGTCTTCTACATTACAGTGTCTCAACTGTCTTCTATATTACAGTGTCTCAACTGTCTTCTATATTCCAGAGGCTCATCTGTCTTCTATATTACAGTGTCTCAACTGTCTTCTATATTACAGTAATTCAACTGTCTTCTATACTACAGTGTCTCAACTGTCTTCTATATTACAGTGTCTCAACTGTCTTCTATATTACAGTGTCTCAACTGTCTTCTATATTACAGTGTCTCGACTGTCTTCTATATTACAGTGGCTCAACTGTCTTCTATATTACAGTGTCTCAACTGTCTTCTATGTTACAGTGTCTCAACTGTCTTTTATATTACAGTGTCTCAACTGTCTTCTATATTACAGTGGCTCAACTGTCTTCTATATTACAGTGTCTCAACTGTCTTCTATATTATAGTAGTTCAACTGTCTTCTATATTACAGTGTCTCAACTGTCTTCTATATTACAATGGCTCAACTGTCTTCTATACAACAGTGTCTCAACTGTCTTCTATATTACAGTGGCTCAACTGTCTTCTATATTACAGTGTCTCAACCGTCTTCTATATTACAGTGTCTCAACTGTCTTCTATATTACAGTAACTCAACTGTCTTCTATAGTACAGTATCTCAACTGGTTCTATATTACAGTGTCTCAACTGTCTTCTATATTATAGTGTCTCAACTGTCTTCTATATTACAGTGTCTCAACTGTCTTCTATATTACAGTGGCTCAACTGTCTTCTATATTACAGTGTCTCAACTGTCTTCTATATTACAGTGTCTCAACTGTCTTCTATATTACAGTGTCTCAACCGTCTTCTATATTACAGTGTCTCAACTGTCTTCTATATTACAGTGTCTCAACTGTCTTCTATATTACAGTGTCTCAACTGTCTTTTATATTACAGTGTCTCAACTGTCTTCTATATTACAGTGGCTCAACTGTCTTCTATATTACAGTGTCTCAACTGTCTTCTATATTATAGTAGTTCAACTGTCTTCTATATTACAGTGTCTCAACTGTCTTCTATATTACAATGGCTCAACTGTCTTCTATACAACAGTGTCTCAACTGTCTTCTATATTACAGTGGCTCAACTGTCTTCTATATTACAGTGTCTCAACCGTCTTCTATATTACAGTGTCTCAACTGTCTTCTATATTACAGTAACTCAACTGTCTTCTATAGTACAGTATCTCAACTGGTTCTATATTACAGTGTCTCAACTGTCTTCTATATTACAGTGTCTCAACTGTCTTCTATATTACAGTGTCTCAACTGTCTTCTATATTACAGTGGCTCAACTGTCTTCTATATTACAGTAGCTCAACTGTCTTCTATATTACAGTGTCTCAACTGTCTTCTATATTACAATGTCTCAACCGTCTTCTATATTACAGTGTCTCAACTGTCTTCTATACTACAGTGTCTCAACTGTCTTCTATATTACAGTGTCTCAACTGTCTTCTATATTACAGTGTCTCAACTGTCTTCTATATTACAGTGTCTCAACTGTCTTCTATATTACAGTGGCTCAACTGTCTTTTATATTACAGTGTCTCGACTGTCTTCTATATTATAGTAGTTCAACTGTCTTCTATATTACAGTGTCTCAACTGTCTTCTATATTACAGTGTCTCAACTGTCTTCTATATTACAGTGGCCCCAACTGTCTTCTATATTACAGTGTCTCAACTGTCTTCTATATTACAGTAATTCAACTGTCTTCTATACTACAGTGTCTCAACTGTCTTCTATATTACAGTGTCTCAACTGTCTTCTATATTACAGTGGCTCGTCTGTCTTCTATATTACAGTAGATCAACTGTCTTCTATATTACAGTGTCTCAACTGTCTTTTATATTACAGTGTCTCAACTGTCTTCTATATTACAGTGTCTCAACTGTCTTTTATATTACAGTGTCTCAACTGTCTTCTATATTACAGTGTCTCAACTGTCTTCTGTATTACAGTGTCTCAACTGTTTTCTATACTACAGTGTCTCAACTGTCTTTTATATTACAGTGTCTCAACTGTCTTCTATATTACAGTGTCTCAACTGTCTTTTATATTACAGTGTCTCAACTGTCTTCTATATTACAGTGTCTCAACTGTCTTTTATATTACAGTGTCTCAACTGTCTTCTATATTACAGTGTCTCAACTGTCTTCTATATTACAGTGTCTCAACTGTCTTCTATATTACAGTGGCTCGTCTGTCTTCTATATTACAGTGTCTCAACTGTCTTCTATATTACAGTAATTCAACTGTCTTCTATACTACAGTGTCTCAACTGTCTTCTATATTACAGTGTCTCAACTGTCTTCTATATTACAGTGTCTCAACTGTCTTCTATATTACAGTGTCTCAACTGTCTTATATTTTACAGTGGCTCAACTGTCTTCTATATTACAGTGTCTCAACTGTCTTCTATATTACAGTAGATCAACTGTCTTCTATATTACAGTAATTCAACTCTCTTCTATACTACAGTGTCTCAACTGTCTTCTATATTACAGTGTCTCAACTGTCTTCTATATTACAGTAGATCAACTGTCTTCTATATTACAGTGTCTCAATTGTCTTCTATATTACAGTGGCTCAACTGTCTTCTATATTACAGTGTCTCAACTGTCTTTTATATTACAGTGTCTCAACTGTCTTCTATATTACAGTGTCTCAACTGTCTTCTATATTACAGTGTCTCAACTGTCTTCTATATTACAGTGGCTCATCTGTCTTCTATATTACAGTGTCCCAACTGTCTTCTATATTACAGTAATTCAACTGTCTTCTATACTACAGTGTCTCAACTGTCTTCTATATTACAGTATCTCAACTGTCTTCTATATTACAGTAGATAAACTGTCTTCTATATTACAGTGTCTCAACTGTCTTTTATATTACAGTGTCTCAACTGTCTTCTATATTACAGTGGTTCAACTGTCTTCTATATTACAGTGTCTCAACTGTCTTCTATATTACAGTGGCTCAACTGTATTCTATATTACAGTGTCTCAACTATCTTCTATATTACAGTGTCTCGACTGTCTTCTACATTACAGTGTCTCAACTGTCTTCTATATTACAGTGTCTCAACTGTCTTCTATATTCCAGAGGCTCATCTGTCTTCTATATTACAGTGTCTCAACTGTCTTCTATATTACAGTAATTCAACTGTCTTCTATACTACAGTGTCTCAACTGTCTTCTATATTACAGTGTCTCAACTGTCTTCTATATTACAGTGTCTCAACTGTCTTCTATATTACAGTGTCTCGACTGTCTTCTATATTACAGTGGCTCAACTGTCTTCTATATTACAGTGTCTCAACTGTCTTCTATATTACAGTGTCTCAACTGTCTTTTATATTACAGTGTCTCAACTGTCTTCTATATTATAGTGGCTCAACTGTCTTCTATATTACAGTGTCTCAACTGTCTTCTATATTATAGTAGTTCAACTGTCTTCTATATTACAGTGTCTCAACTGTCTTCTATATTACAATGGCTCAACTGTCTTCTATACAACAGTGTCTCAACTGTCTTCTATATTACAGTGGCTCAACTGTCTTCTATATTACAGTGTCTCAACCGTCTTCTATATTACAGTGTCTCAACTGTCTTCTATATTACAGTAACTCAACTGTCTTCTATAGTACAGTATCTCAACTGGTTCTATATTACAGTGTCTCAACTGTCTTCTATATTACAGTGTCTCAACTGTCTTCTATATTACAGTGTCTCAACTGTCTTCTATATTACAGTGTCTCAACTGTCTTCTATATTACAGTGTCTCAACTGTCTTCTATATTACAGTGTCTCAACTGTCTTCTATATTACAGTGTCTCAACCGTCTTCTATATTACAGTGTCTCAACTGTCTTCTATACTACAGTGTCTCAACTGTCTTCTATATTACAGTGTCTCAACTGTCTTCTATATTCCAGTGTCTCAACTGTCTTCTATATTACAGTGTCTCAACTGTCTTCTATATTACAGTAGATCAACTGTCTTCTATATTACAGTGTCTCAACTGTCTTTTATATTATAGTGTCTCAAATGTCTTCTATATTACAGTGGCTCAACTGTCTTTTATATTACAGTGTCTCGACTGTCTTCTATATTACAGTAATTCAACTGTCTTCTATACTACAGTGTCTCAACTGTCTTCTATATTACAGTAATTCAACTGTCTTCTATATTACAGTGTCTCAACTGTTTTCTATATTACAGTAGATCAACTGTCTTCTATATTACAGTGTCTCAACTGTCTTTTATATTACAGTGTCTCAACTGTCTTCTATATTACAGTGTCTCAACTGTCTTTTATATTACAGTGTCTCAACTGTCTTCTATATTACAGTGTCTCAACTGTCTTCTATATTACAGTGTCTCAACTGTTTTCTATACTACAGTGTCTCAACTGTCTTTTATATTACAGTGTCTCAACTGTCTTCTATATTACAGTGTCTCAACTGTCTTTTATATTACAGTGTCTCAACTGTCTTCTATATTACAGTGTCTCAACTGTCTTTTATATTACAGTGTCTCAACTGTCTTCTATATTACAGTGTCTCAACTGTCTTCTATATTACAGTGTCTCAACTGTCTTCTATATTACAGTGGCTCATCTGTCTTCTATATTACAGTGTCTCAACTGTCTTCTATATTACAGTAATTCAACTGTCTTCTATACTACAGTGTCTCAACTGTCTTCTATATTACAGTGTCTCAACTGTCTTCTATATTACAGTGTCTCAACTGTCTTATATTTTACAGTGGCTCAACTGTCTTCTATATTACAGTTTCTCAACTGTCTTCTATATGACAGTGTCTCAACAGCCTTCTATATTACAGTGTCTCAACTGTCTTCTATACTACAGTGTCTCAACTGTCTTCTATATTACAGTGTCTCAACTGTCTTCTATACTAAAGTGTCTCAACTGTCTTCTATATTACAGTGTCTCAACTGTCTTATATATTACAGTGGCTCAACTGTCTTCTATATTACAGTGTCTCAACTGTCTTCTATACTACAGTGTCTCAACTGTCTTCTATATTACAGTGTCTCAACTGTCTTATATATTACAGTGGTTCAACTGTCTTCTATATTACAGTGTCTCAACTGTCTTCTATATTACAGTAATTCAACTGTCTTATATACTACAGTGTCTCAACTGTCTTTTATATTACAGTGTCTCAACTGTCTTCTATATTACAGTGTCTCAACTGTCTTATATATTACAGTGGCTCAACTGTCTTCTATATTACAGTGTCTCAACTGTCTTCTATACTACAGTGTCTCAACTGTCTTCTATATTACAGTGTCTCAACTGTCTTATATATTACAGTGGTTCAACTGTCTTCTATATTACAGTGTGTCAACTGTCTTCTATATTACAGTAGATCAACTGTCTTCTATATTACAGTGTCTCAACTGTCTTTTATATTACAGTGTCTCAACAGTCTTCTATATTACAGTGGCTCAACTGTCTTCTATATTACAGTCTGTCAACTGTCTTCTATATTACAGTGTCTCAACTGTCTTCTATACAACAGTGTCTCAACTGTTTTCTATATTACAGTGTCTCAACTGTCTTCTATATTACAGTGTCTCAACTGTCTTCTATATTACAGTAGTTCAACTGTCTTCTATATTACAGTGTCTCAACTGTCTTCTATATTACAGTGTCTCAACTGTCTTCTATACTACAGTGTCTCAACTGTCTTCTATATTACAGTAATTCAACTGTCTTCTATATTACAGTGTCTCAACTGTCTTCTATATTACAGTAGATCAACTGTCTTCTATATTACAGTGTCTCAACTGTCTTCTATATTACAGTGTCTCAACTGTCTTCTATATTACAGTGTCTCAACTGTCTTCTATATTACAGTAGTTCAACTGTCTTCTATATTACAGTGTCTCAACTGTCTTCTATATTACAGTGTCTCGACTGTCTTCTATATTACAGTAGTTCAACTGTCTTCTATATTACAGTGTCTCAACTGTCTTCTATATTACAGTGTCTCAACTGTCTTCTATATTACAGTGTCTCAACTGTCTTCTATATTACAGTAGTTCAACTGTCTTCTATATTACAGTGTCTCAACTGTCTTCTATATTACAGTGTCTCAACTGTCTTCTATACTACAGTGTCTCAACTGTCTTCTATATTACAGTAATTCAACTGTCTTCTATATTACAGTGTCTCAACTGTCTTCTATATTACAGTGTCTCAACTGTCTTCTATATTACAGTGTCTCAACTGTCTTCTATATTACAGTAGTTCAACTGTCTTCTATATTACAGTGTCTCAACTGTCTTCTATATTACAGTGTCTCAACTGTCTTCTATATTACAGTGGCCCCAACTGTCTTCTATATTACAGTGTCTCAACTGTCTTCTATATTACAGTAATTCAACTGTCTTCTATACTACAGTGTCTCAACTGTCTTCTATATTACAGTAATTCAACTGTCTTCTATATTACAGTGTCTCAACTGTCTTCTATATTACAGTAGATCAACTGTCTTCTATATTACAGTGTCTCAACTGTCTTTTATATTACAGTGTCTCAACTGTCTTCTATATTACAGTGTCTCAACTGTCTTTTATATTACAGTGTCTCAACTGTCTTCTATATTACAGTGTCTCAACTGTCTTCTATATTACAGTGTCTCAAGTGATTTCTATACTACAGTGTCTCAACTGTCTTTTATATTACAGTGTCTCAACTGTCTTCTATATTACAGTGTCTCAACTGTCTTTTATATTACAGTGTCTCAACTGTCTTCTATATTACAGTGTCTCAACTGTCTTTTATATTACAGTGTCTCAACTGTCTTCTATACTACAGTGTCTCAACTGTCTTCTATATTACAGTGTCTCAACTGTCTTATATATTACAGTGGTTCAACTGTCTTCTATATTACAGTGTCTCAACTGTCTTCTATATTACAGTAATTCAACTGTCTTATATACTACAGTGTCTCAACTGTCTTCTATATTACAGTGTGTCAACTGTCTTCTATATTACAGTAGATCAACTGTCTTCTATATTACAGTGTCTCAACTGTCTTCTATATTACAGTAGATCAACTGTCTTCTATATTACAGTGTCTCAACTGTCTTTTATATTATAGTGTCTCAAATGTCTTCTATATTACAGTGGCTCAACTGTCTTTTATATTACAGTGTCTCGACTGTCTTCTATATTATAGTAGTTCAACTGTCTTCTATATTACAGTGTCTCAACTGTCTTCTATATTACAGTGTCTCAACTGTCTTCTATATTACAGTGGCCCCAACTGTCTTCTATATTACAGTGTCTCAACTGTCTTCTATATTACAGTAATTCAACTGTCTTCTATACTACAGTGTCTCAACTGTCTTCTATATTACAGTAATTCAACTGTCTTCTATATTACAGTGTCTCAACTGTTTTCTATATTACAGTAGATCAACTGTCTTCTATATTACAGTGTCTCAACTGTCTTTTATATTACAGTGTCTCAACTGTCTTCTATATTACAGTGTCTCAACTGTCTTTTATATTACAGTGTCTCAACTGTCTTCTATATTACAGTGTCTCAACTGTCTTCTATATTACAGTGTCTCAACTGTTTTCTATACTACAGTGTCTCAACTGTCTTTTATATTACAGTGTCTCAACTGTCTTCTATATTACAGTGTCTCAACTGTCTTTTATATTACAGTGTCTCAACTGTCTTCTATATTACAGTGTCTCAACTGTCTTTTATATTACAGTGTCTCAACTGTCTTCTATATTACAGTGTCTCAACTGTCTTCTATATTACAGTGTCTCAACTGTCTTCTATATTACAGTGGCTCATCTGTCTTCTATATTACAGTGTCTCAACTGTCTTCTATATTACAGTAGTTCAACTGTCTTCTATACTACAGTGTCTCAACTGTCTTCTATATTACAGTGTCTCAACTGTCTTCTATATTACAGTGTCTCAACTGTCTTCTATATTACAGTGTCTCAACTGTCTTATATTTTACAGTGGCTCAACTGTCTTCTATATTACAGTTTCTCAACTGTCTTCTATATGACAGTGTCTCAACAGCCTTCTATATTACAGTGTCTCAACTGTCTTCTATACTACAGTGTCTCAACTGTCTTCTATATTACAGTGTCTCAACTGTCTTCTATACTACAGTGTCTCAACTGTCTTCTATATTACAGTGTCTCAACTGTCTTATATATTACAGTGGCTCAACTGTCTTCTATATTACAGTGTCTCAACTGTCTTCTATACTACAGTGTCTCAACTGTCTTCTATATTACAGTGTCTCAACTGTCTTATATATTACAGTGGTTCAACTGTCTTCTATATTACAGTGTCTCAACTGTCTTCTATATTACAGTAATTCAACTGTCTTATATACTACAGTGTCTCAACTGTCTTCTATATTACAGTGTGTCAACTGTCTTCTATATTACAGTAGATCAACTGTCTTCTATATTACAGTGTCTCAACTGTCTTTTATATTACAGTGTCTCAACAGTCTTCTATATTACAGTGGCTCAACTGTCTTCTATATTACAGTCTGTCAACTGTCTTCTATATTACAGTGTCTCAACTGTCTTTTATACAACAGTGTCTCAACTGTCTTCTATATTACAGTGTCTCAACTGTCTTCTATATTACAGTGTCTCAACTGTCTTCTATATTACAGTAGTTCAACTGTCTTCTATATTACAGTGTCTCAACTGTCTTCTATATTACAGTGTCACAACTGTCTTCTATATTATAGTAGTTCAACTGTCTTCTATATTACAGTAGATAAACTGTCTTCTATACAACAGTGTCTCAACTGTCTTCTATATTACAGTGTCTCATCTGTCTTCTATATTGCAGTGTCTCAACTGTCTTCTATATTACAGTAATTCAACTGTCTTCTATACTACAGTGTCTCAACTGTCTTCTATATTACAGTAATTCAACTGTCTTCTATATTACAGTGTCTCAACTGTCTTCTATATTACAGTAGATCAACTGTCTTCTATATTACAGTGTCTCAACTGTCTTCTATATTACAGTGTCTCAACTGTCTTCTATATTACAGTGTCTCAACTGTCTTCTATATTACAGTAGTTCAACTGTCTTCTATATTACAGTGTCTCAACTGTCTTCTATATTACAGTGTCTCGACTGTCTTCTATATTATAGTAGTTCAACTGTCTTCTATATTACAGTGTCTCAACTGTCTTCTATATTACAGTGTCTCAACTGTCTTCTATATTACAGTGGCCCCAACTGTCTTCTATATTACAGTGTCTCAACTGTCTTCTATATTACAGTAATTCAACTGTCTTCTATACTACAGTGTCTCAACTGTCTTCTATATTACAGTAATTCAACTGTCTTCTATATTACAGTGTCTCAACTGTCTTCTATATTACAGTAGATCAACTGTCTTCTATATTACAGTGTCTCAACTGTCTTTTATATTACAGTGTCTCAACTGTCTTCTATATTACAGTGTCTCAACTGTCTTTTATATTACAGTGTCTCAACTGTCTTCTATATTACAGTGTCTCAACTGTCTTCTATATTACAGTGTCTCAACTGTTTTCTATACTACAGTGTCTCAACTGTCTTTTATATTACAGTGTCTCAACTGTCTTCTATATTACAGTGTCTCAACTGTCTTTTATATTACAGTGTCTCAACTGTCTTCTATATTACAGTGTCTCAACTGTCTTTTATATTACAGTCTCTCAACTGTCTTCTATATTACAGTGTCTCAACTGTCTTCTATATTACAGTGTCTCAACTGCCTTCTATATTACAGTGGCTCATCTGTCTTCTATATTACAGTGTCTCAACTGTCTTCTATATTACAGTAATTCAACTGTCTTCTATACTACAGTGTCTCAACTGTCTTCTATATTACAGTGTCTCAACTGTCTTCTATATTACAGTGTCTCAACTGTCTTCTATATTACAGTGTCTCAACTGTCTTATATTTTACAATGGCTCAACTGTCTTCTATATTACAGTTTCTCAACTGTCTTCTATATGACAGTGTCTCAACAGCCTTCTATATTACAGTGTCTCAACTGTCTTCTATACTACAGTGTCTCAACTGTCTTCTATATTACAGTGTCTCAACTGTCTTCTATACTACAGTGTCTCAACTGTCTTCTATATTACAGTGTCTGAACTGTCTTATATATTACAGTGGCTCAACTGTCTTCTATACTACAGTGTCTCAACTGTCTTCTATATTACAGCGTCTCAACTGTCTTATATATTACAGTGGTTCAACTGTCTTCTATATTACAGTGTCTCAACTGTCTTCTATATTACAGTAATTCAACTGTCTTATATACTACAGTGTCTCAACTGTCTTCTATATTACAGTGTGTCAACTGTCTTCTATATTACAGTAGATCAACTGTCTTCTATATTACAGTGTCTCAACTGTCTTTTATATTACAGTGTCTCAACAGTCTTCTATAATACAGTGGCTCAACTGTCTTCTATATTACAGTCTGTCAACTGTCTTCTATATTACAGTGTCTCAACTGTCTTCTATACAACAGTGTCTCAACTGTCTTCTATATTACAGTGTCTCAACTGTCTTCTATATTACAGTGTCTCAACTGTCTTCTATATTACAGTAGTTCAACTGTCTTCTATATTACAGTGTCTCAACTGTCTTCTATATTACAGTGTCTCAACTGTCTTCTATATTACAGTGTCTCAACTGTCTTCTATATTACAGTGGCTCAACTGTCTTCTATATTACAGTGTCTCAACTGTGTTCTATATTACAGTAATTCAACTGTCTTCTATACTACAGTGTCTCAACTGTCTTCTATATTACAGTAATTCAACTGTCTTCTATATTACAGTGTCTCAACTGTCTTCTATATTACAGTAGATCAACTGTCTTCTATATTACAGTAATTCAACTCTCTTCTATACTACAGTGTCTCAACTGTCTTCTATATTACAGTGTCTCAACTGTCTTCTATATTACAGTAGTTCAACTGTCTTCTATATTACAGTGTCTCAACTGTCTTCTATATTACAGTGTCTCAACTGTCTTCTATATTACAGTGGCTCAACTGTCTTCTATATTACAGTGTCTCAACTGTCTTCTATATTATAGTAGTTCAACTGTCTTCTATATTACAGTGTCTCAACTGTCTTCTATATTACAATGGCTCAACTGTCTTCTATACAACAGTGTCTCAACTGTCTTCTATATTACAGTGGCTCAACTGTCTTCTATATTACAGTGTCTCAACCGTCTTCTATATTACAGTGTCTCAACTGTCTTCTATATTACAGTAACTCAACTGTCTTCTATAGTACAGTATCTCAACTGGTTCTATATTACAGTGTCTCAACTGTCTTCTATATTACAGTGTCTCAACTGTCTTCTATATTACAGTGTCTCAACTGTCTTCTATATTACAGTGGCTCAACTGTCTTCTATATTACAGTGTCTCAACTGTCTTCTATATTACAGTGTCTCAACTGTCTTCTATATTACAGTGGCTCAACTGTCTTCTATATTACAGTGTCTCAACTGTCTTCTATATTACAGTGTCTCAACTGTCTTCTATATTACAGTAGCTCAACTTTCTTCTATACTACAGTGTCTCAATTGTCTTCTATATTACAGTGTCTCAACTGTCTTCTATACTACAGTGTCTCAACTGTCTTATATATTACAGTGGCTCAACTGTCTTATATATTACAGTGTCTCAACTGTCTTCTATATTACAGTGTCTCAACTGTCTTCTATATTACAGTGGCTCAACTATCTTCTATATTACAGTGTCTCAACCGTCTTCTATATTACAGTGTCTCAACTGTCTTCTATACTACAGTGTCTCAACTGTCTTCTATATTACAGTGTCTCAACTGTCTTCTATATTCCAGTGTCTCAACTGTCTTCTATATTACAGTGTCTCAACTGTCTTCTATATTACAGTAGATCAACTGTCTTCTATATTACAGTGTCTCAACTGTCTTTTATATTATAGTGTCTCAAATGTCTTCTATATTACAGTGGCTCAACTGTCTTTTATATTACAGTGTCTCGACTGTCTTCTATATTATAGTAGTTCAACTGTCTTCTATATTACAGTGTCTCAACTGTCTTCTATATTACAGTGTCTCAACTGTCTTCTATATTACAGTGGCCCCAACTGTCTTCTATATTACAGTGTCTCAACTGTCTTCTATATTACAGTAATTCAACTGTCTTCTATATTACAGTGTCTCAACTGTCTTCTATATTACAGTAGATCAACTGTCTTCTATATTACAGTGTCTCAACTGTCTTTTATATTACAGTGTCTCAACTGTCTTCTATATTACAGTGTCTCAACTGTCTTTTATATTACAGTGTCTCAACTGTCTTCTATATTACAGTGTCTCAACTGTCTTTTATATTACAGTGTCTCAACTGTCTTCTATATTACAGTGTCTCAACTGTCTTTTATATTACTGTGTCTCAACTGTCTTCTATATTACAGTGTCTCAACTGTATTCTATATTACAGTGTCTCAACTGTCTTCTATATTACAGTGTCTCAACTGTCTTCTATATTACAGTGTCTCAACTGTTTTCTATACTACAGTGTCTCAACTGTCTTCTATATTACAGTGTCTCAACTGTCTTTTATATTACAGTGTCTCAACAGTCTTCTATAATACAGTGGCTCAACTGTCTTCTATATTACAGTCTGTCAACTGTCTTCTATATTACAGTGTCTCAACTGTCTTCTATACAACAGTGTCTCAACTGTCTTCTATATTACAGTGTCTCAACTGTCTTCTATATTACAGTGTCTCAACTGTCTTCTATATTACAGTAGTTCAACTGTCTTCTATATTACAGTGTCTCAACTGTCTTCTATATTACAGTGTCTCAACTGTCTTCTATATTACAGTGTCTCAACTGTCTTCTATATTACAGTGGCTCAACTGTCTTCTATATTACAGTGTCTCAACTGTGTTCTATATTACAGTAATTCAACTGTCTTCTATACTACAGTGTCTCAACTGTCTTCTATATTACAGTAATTCAACTGTCTTCTATATTACAGTGTCTCAACTGTCTTCTATATTACAGTAGATCAACTGTCTTCTATATTACAGTAATTCAACTCTCTTCTATACTACAGTGTCTCAACTGTCTTCTATATTACAGTGTCTCAACTGTCTTCTATATTACAGTAGTTCAACTGTCTTCTATATTACAGTGTCTCAACTGTCTTCTATATTACAGTGTCTCAACTGTCTTCTATATTACAGTGGCTCAACTGTCTTCTATATTACAGTGTCTCAACTGTCTTCTATATTATAGTAGTTCAACTGTCTTCTATATTACAGTGTCTCAACTGTCTTCTATATTACAATGGCTCAACTGTCTTCTATACAACAGTGTCTCAACTGTCTTCTATATTACAGTGGCTCAACTGTCTTCTATATTACAGTGTCTCAACCGTCTTCTATATTACAGTGTCTCAACTGTCTTCTATATTACAGTAACTCAACTGTCTTCTATAGTACAGTATCTCAACTGGTTCTATATTACAGTGTCTCAACTGTCTTCTATATTACAGTGTCTCAACTGTCTTCTATATTACAGTGTCTCAACTGTCTTCTATATTACAGTGGCTCAACTGTCTTCTATATTACAGTGTCTCAACTGTCTTCTATATTACAGTGTCTCAACTGTCTTCTATATTACAGTGGCTCAACTGTCTTCTATATTACAGTGTCTCAACTGTCTTCTATATTACAGTGTCTCAACTGTCTTCTATATTACAGTAGCTCAACTTTCTTCTATACTACAGTGTCTCAATTGTCTTCTATATTACAGTGTCTCAACTGTCTTCTATACTACAGTGTCTCAACTGTCTTATATATTACAGTGGCTCAACTGTCTTATATATTACAGTGTCTCAACTGTCTTCTATATTACAGTGTCTCAACTGTCTTCTATATTACAGTGGCTCAACTATCTTCTATATTACAGTGTCTCAACCGTCTTCTATATTACAGTGTCTCAACTGTCTTCTATACTACAGTGTCTCAACTGTCTTCTATATTACAGTGTCTCAACTGTCTTCTATATTCCAGTGTCTCAACTGTCTTCTATATTACAGTGTCTCAACTGTCTTCTATATTACAGTAGATCAACTGTCTTCTATATTACAGTGTCTCAACTGTCTTTTATATTATAGTGTCTCAAATGTCTTCTATATTACAGTGGCTCAACTGTCTTTTATATTACAGTGTCTCGACTGTCTTCTATATTATAGTAGTTCAACTGTCTTCTATATTACAGTGTCTCAACTGTCTTCTATATTACAGTGTCTCAACTGTCTTCTATATTACAGTGGCTCCAACTGTCTTCTATATTACAGTGTCTCAACTGTCTTCTATATTACAGTAATTCAACTGTCTTCTATATTACAGTGTCTCAACTGTCTTCTATATTACAGTAGATCAACTGTCTTCTATATTACAGTGTCTCAACTGTCTTTTATATTACAGTGTCTCAACTGTCTTCTATATTACAGTGTCTCAACTGTCTTTTATATTACAGTGTCTCAACTGTCTTCTATATTACAGTGTCTCAACTGTCTTTTATATTACAGTGTCTCAACTGTCTTCTATATTACAGTGTCTCAACTGTCTTTTATATTACTGTGTCTCAACTGTCTTCTATATTACAGTGTCTCAACTGTATTCTATATTACAGTGTCTCAACTGTCTTCTATATTACAGTGGCTCATCTGTCTTCTATATTACAGTGTCTCAACTGTCTTCTATATTACAGTAATTCAACTGTCTTCTATACTACAGTGTCTCAACTGTCTTCTATATTACAGTGTCTCAACTGTCTTCTATATTACAGTGTCTCAACTGTCTTCTATATTACAGTGTCTCAACTGTTTTCTATACTACATTGTCTCAACTGTCTTTTATATTACAGTGTCTCAACTGTCTTCTATATTACAGTGTCTCAACTGTCTTTTATATTACAGTGTCTCAACTGTCTTCTATATTACAGTGTCTCAACTGTCTTTTATATTACAGTGTCTCAACTGTCTTCTATATTACAGTGTCTCAACTGTCTTCTATATTACAGTGTCTCAACTGTCTTCTATATTACAGTGGCTCATCTGTCTTCTATATTACAGTGTCTCAACTGTCTTCTATATTACAGTAATTCAACTGTCTTCTATACTACAGTGTCTCAACTGTCTTCTATATTACAGTGTCTCAACTGTCTTCTATATTACAGTGTCTCAACTGTCTTCTATATTACAGTGTCTCGACTGTCTTCTATATTACAGTGGCTCAACTGTCTTCTATATTACAGTGTCTCAACTGTCTTCTATATTACAGTGTCTCAACTGTCTTTTATATTACAGTGTCTCAACTGTCTTCTATATTACAGTGGCTCAACTGTCTTCTATATTATAGTAGTTCAACTGTCTTCTATATTACAGTATCTCAACTGTCTTCTATATTACAATGGCTCAACTGTCTTCTATACAACAGTGTCTCAACTGTCTTCTATATTACAGTGTCTCAACTGTCTTCTATATTACAGTGTCTCAACTGTCTTCTATATTATAGTAGTTCAACTGTCTTCTATATTACAGTGTCTCAACTGTATTCTATATTACAGTGTCTCAACTGTCTTCTATATTACAGTGTCTCAACTGTCTTCTATATTCCAGTGGCTCAACTGTCTTCTATATTACAGTGTCTCAACTGTCTTCTATATTACAGTGTTTCAACTGTCTTATATATTACAGTGGCTCAACTGTCTTCTATATTACAGTCTCTCAACTGTCTTCTATATGACAGTGTCTCAACTGTCTTCTATATTACAGTGTCTCAACTGTCTTCTATATTACAGTGTCTCAACTGTCTTCTATATTACAGTGTCTCAACTGTCTTCTATATTACAGTGTCTCAACTGTCTTCTATATTACAGTGGTTCAACTGTCTTCTATATTACAGTGTCTCAACTGTCTTCTATATTACAGTGTCTCAACCGTCTTCTATATTATAGTAGTTCAACTGTCTTCTATATTACAGTGTCTCAACTGTCTTCTATATTACAATGGCTCAACTGTCTTCTATACAACAGTGTCTCAACTGTCTTCTATATTACAGTGGCTCAACTGTCTTCTATATTACAGTGTCTCAACCGTCTTCTATATTACAGTGTCTCAACTGTCTTCTATATTACAGTAACTCAACTGTCTTCTATAGTACAGTATCTCAACTGGTTCTATATTACAGTGTCTCAACTGTCTTCTATATTACAGTGTCTCAACTGTCTTCTATATTACAGTGTCTCAACTGTCTTCTATATTACAGTGGCTCAACTGTCTTCTATATTACAGTGTCTCAACTGTCTTCTATATTACAGTGTCTCAACTGTCTTCTATATTACAGTGGCTCAACTGTCTTCTATATTACAGTGTCTCAACTGTCTTCTATATTACAGTGTCTCAACTGTCTTCTATATTACAGTAGCTCAACTGTCTTCTATACTACAGTGTCTCAATTGTCTTCTATATTACAGTGTCTCAACTGTCTTCTATACTACAGTGTCTCAACTGTCTTCTATATTACAGTGTCTCAACTGTCTTATATATTACAGTGGCTCAACTATCTTCTATATTACAGTGTCTCAACCGTCTTCTATATTACAGTGTCTCAACTGTCTTCTATACTACAGTGTCTCAACTGTCTTCTATATTACAGTAGATCAACTGTCTTCTATATTACAGTGTCTCAACTGTCTTTTATATTATAGTGTCTCAAATGTCTTCTATATTACAGTGGCTCAACTGTCTTTTATATTACAGTGTCTCGACTGTCTTCTATATTATAGTAGTTCAACTGTCTTCTATATTACAGTGTCTCAACTGTCTTCTATATTACAGTGTCTCAACTGTCTTCTATATTACAGTGGCCCCAACTGTCTTCTATATTACAGTGTCTCAACTGTCTTCTATATTACAGTGGCTGCACTGTCTTCTATATTACTGTGTCTCAACTGTCTTCTATATTACAGTGTCTCAACTGTCTTTTATATTACAGTGTCTCAACTGTCTTCTATATTACAGTGTCTCAACTGTCTTCTATATTACAGTGTCTCAACTGTTTTCTATACTACAGTGTCTCAACTGTCTTTTATATTACAGTGTCTCAACTGTCTTCTATATTACAGTGTCTCAACTGTCTTTTATATTACAGTGTCTCAACTGTCTTCTATATTACAGTGTCTCAACTGTCTTTTATATTACTGTGTCTCAACTGTCTTCTATATTACAGTGTCTCAACTGTCTTCTATATTACAGTGTCTCAACTGTCTTCTATATTACAGTAATTCAACTGTCTTCTATACTACAGTGTCTCAACTGTCTTCTATATTACAGTGTCTCAACTGTCTTCTATATTACAGTGTCTCAACTGTCTTCTATATTACAGTGTCTCAACTGTTTTCTATACTACATTGTCTCAACTGTCTTTTATATTCCAGTGTCTCAACTGTCTTCTATATTACAGTGTCTCAACTGTCTTTTATATTACAGTGTCTCAACTGTCTTCTATATTACAGTGTCTCAACTGTCTTTTATATTACAGTGTCTCAACTGTCTTCTATATTACAGTGTCTCAACTGTCTTCTATATTACAGTGTCTCAACTGTCTTCTATATTACAGAGGCTCATCTGTCTTCTATATTACAGTGTCTCAACTGTCTTCTATATTACAGTAATTCAACTGTCTTCTATACTACAGTGTCTCAACTGTCTTCTATATTACAGTGTCTCAACTGTCTTCTATATTACAGTGTCTCAACTGTCTTCTATATTACAGTGTCTCGACTGTCTTCTATATTACAGTGGCTCAACTGTCTTCTAAATTACAGTGTCTCAACTGTCTTCTATATTACAGTGTCTCAACTGTCTTTTATATTACAGTGTCTCAACTGTCTTCTATATTACAGTGGCTCAACTGTCTTCTATATTATAGTAGTTCAACTGTCTTCTATATTACAGTATCTCAACTGTCTTCTATATTACAATGGCTCAACTGTCTTCTATACAACAGTGTCTCAACTGTCTTCTATATTACAGTGTCTCATCTGTCTTCTGTATTACAGTGTCTCAACTGTCTTCTATATTACAGTAGTTCAACTGTCTTCTATATTACAGTGTCTCAACTGTCTTCTATACTACAGTGTCTCAACTGTCTTCTATATTACAATGTCTCAACTGTCTTATATATTACAGTGGTTCAACTGTCTTCTATATTACAGTGTCTCAACTGTCTTCTATATTACAGTGTCTCAACTGTCTTCTATATTACAGTAGTTCAACTGTCTTCTATATTACAGTGTCTCAACTGTCTTCTATATTACAGTGTCTCAACTGTCTTCTATATTATAGTAGTTCAACTGTCTTCTATATTACAGTGCCTCAACTGTCTTCTATACAACAGTGTCTCAACTGTCTTCTATATTACAGTGTCTCATCTGTCTTCTATATTACAGTAGTTCAACTGTCTTCTATATTACAGTAGTTCAACTGTCTTCTATATTACAGTGTCTCAACTGTCTTCTATATTACAGTGTCTCAACTGTCTTCTATATTACAGTGTCTCAACTGTCTTCTATATTACAGTGTTTCAACTGTCTTCTATATTACAGTGTCTCAACTGTCTTATATTTTACAGTGGCTCAACTGTCTTCTATATTACAGTTTCTCAACTGTCTTCTAAATGACAGTGTCTCAACAGCCTTCTATATTACAGTGCCTCAACTGTCTTCTATATGACAGTGTCTCAACAGACTTCTATATTACAGTGTCTCAACTGTCTTCTATATTACAGTGTCTCAACTGTCTTATATATTACAGTATCTCAACTGTCTTCTATAGTACAGTGTCTCAACTGGTTCTATATTACAGTGTCTCAACTGTCTTCTATATTCCAGAGGCTCATCTGTCTTCTATATTACAGTGTCTCAACTGTCTTCTATATTACAGTAATTCAACTGTCTTCTATACTACAGTGTCTCAACTGTCTTCTATATTACAGTGTCTCAACTGTCTTCTATATTACAGTGTCTCAACTGTCTTCTATATTACAGTGTCTCGACTGTCTTCTATATTACAGTGGCTCAACTGTCTTCTATATTACAGTGTCTCAACTGTCTCTTATATTACAGTGTCTCAACTGTCTTCTATATTTCAGTGGCTCAACTGTCTTCTATATTACAGTGTCTCAACTGTCTTCTATATTATAGTAGTTCAACTGTCTTCTATATTACAGTGTCTCAACTGTCTTCTATATTACAGTGTCTCAACTGTCTTCTATATTAAAGTAGTTCAACTGTCTTCTATATTACAGTGTCTCAACTGTCTTCTATATTACAGTGTCTCAACTGTCTTCTATATCACAGTGGCTCAACTGTCTTCTATATTACAGTGTCTCAACCGTCTTCTATATTACAGTGTCTCAACTGTCTTATATATTACAGTATCTCAACTGTCTTCTATAGTACAGTGTGTCAACTGATTCTATATTACAGTGTCTCAACTGTCTTCTATACTACAGTGTCTCAACTGTCTTCTATATTACAGTGTCTCAACTGTCTTCTATATTACAGTGTCTCAACTGTCTTCTACATTCCAGTGGCTCAACTGTCTTCTATATTACAGTGTCTCAACTGTCTTCTATATTACAGTGTCTCAACTGTCTTATATATTACAGTGGCTCAACTGTCTTCTATATTACAGTCTCTCAACTGTCTTCTATATGACAGTGTCTCAACTGTCTTCTATATTACAGTGTCTCAACTGTCTTCTATATTACAATGTCTCAACTGTCTTCTATATTACAGTGTCTCAACTGTCTTCTATATTACAGTGGTTCAACTGTCTTCTATATTACAGTGTCTCAACTGTCTTCTATATTACAGTGTCTCAACTGTCTTCTATATTCCAGTAGCTCAACTGTCTTCTATATTACAGTGTCTCAACTGTCTTCTATATTACAGTAATTCAACTGTCTTATATACTACAGTGTCTCAACTGTCTTCTATATTACAGTGTCTCAACTGTCTTCTATATTACAGTAGATCAACTGTCTTCTATATTACAGTGTCTCAACTGTCTTTTATATTACAGTGTCTCAACTGTCTTCTATATTACAGTGGCTCAACTGTCTTCTATATTACAGTGTCTCAACTGTCTTCTATATTATAGTAGTTCAACTGTCTTCTATATTACAGTGTCTCAACTGTCTTCTATACAACAGTGTCTCAACTGTCTTCTATATTACAGTGTCTCAACTGTCTTCTATATTACAGTGTCTCAACTGTCTTCTATATTACAGTGTCTCAACTGTCTTCTGTATTACAGTAGTTCAACTGTCTTCTATATTACAGTGTCTCAACTGTCTTCTATATTACAGTGTCTCAACTGTCTTCTATATTACAGTGGCTCAACTGTCTTCTATATTACGGTGTCTCAACCATCTTCTATATTACAGTGTCTCAACTGTCTTCTATATTACAGTATCTCAACTGTCTTCTATACTACAGTGTCTCAACTGTCTTCTATATTACATTGTCTCAACTGTTTTCCATATACTACAGTGTCTCAACTGTCTTCTATATTACAGTGTCTCAACTGTCTTATATTTTACAGTGGCTCAACTGTCTTCTATATTACAGTAGCTCAACTGTCTTCTATATTACAGTGTCTCAACTGTCTTATATTTTACAGTGGCTCAACTGTCTTCTATATTACAGTTTCTCAACTGTCTTCTATATGACAGTGTCTCAACAGCCTTCTATATTACAGTGTCTCAACTGTCTTCTATATGACAGTGTCTCAACAGCCTTCTATATTACAGTGTCTCAACTGTCTTCTATACTACAGTGTCTCAACTGTCTTCTATATTACAGTAGATCAACTGTCTTCTATATTACAGTGTCTCAACTGTCTTCTATATTACAGAGTCTCAACTGTCTTCTATATTATAGTGTCTCAACTGTCTTCTATATTACAGTGTCTCAACTGTCTTCTATATCACAGTAGCTCAACTGTCTTCTATATTACAGTGTCTCAACTGTCTTCTATATTACAGTGTCTCAACTGTCTTCTATACTACAGTGTCTCAACTGTCTTCTATATTACAGTAGATCAACTGTCTTCTATATTACAGTGTCTCAACTGTCTTCTATATTACAGAGTCTCAACTGTCCTCTATATTATAGTGTCTCAACTGTCTTCTATATTACAGTGTCTCAACTGTCTTCTATATCACAGTAGCTCAACTGTCTTCTATATTACAGTGTCTCAACTGTCTTCTATATTACAGTGTCTCAACTGTCTTCTATATTACAGTGTCTCAACTGTCTTCTATATTACAGTGTCTCAACTGTCTCCTATATTACAGTGTCTCAACTGTCTTCTATACTACAGTGTCTCAACTGTCTTATATATTACAGTGGCTCAACTGTCTTCTATATTACAGTGTCTCAACTGTCTTCTATATATACAGTGTCTCAACTGTCTTCTATATTACAGTGTCTCAACTGTCTTCTATATTACAGTATCTCAACTGTCTTCTATATTACAGTGGCTCAACTGTCTTCTATATTACAGTGTCTCAACTGTCTTCTATATTACAGTGTCTCAACTGTCTTCCATATTACAGTGTCTCAACTGTCTTCTATATTACAGTGTCTCAACTGTCTTCTATATTACAGTGTCTCAACTGTCTTCTATATTACAGTGTCTCAACTGTCTTCTATACTACAGTGACTCAACTGTCTTCTATATTACAGTGGCTCAACTGTCTTCTATACTACAGTGTCTCAACTGTCTTCTATATTACAGTGTCTCAACTGTCATATACATTACAGTGGCTCAACTGTCTTCTATATATACAGTGTCTCAACTGTCTTATATATTACAGTGGCTCAACTGTCTTCTATATAGACAGTGTCTCAACTGTCTTCTATATTACAGTGTCTCAACTGTCTTCTATATTACAGTGTCTCAACTGTCTCCTATATTACAGTGTCTCAACTGTCTTCTATACTACAGTGTCTCAACTGTCTTATATATTACAGTGGCTCAACTGTCTTCTATATTACAGTGTCTAAACTGTCTTCTATATACACAGTGTCTCAACTGTCTTCTATATTACAGTGGCTCAACTGTCTTCTATATTACAGTGTCTCAACTGTCTTATATATTACAGTGGCTCAACTATCTTCTATATTACAGTGTCTCAACTGTCTTCTATATATACAGTGTCTCAACTGTCTTTTATATTACAGTGACTCAACTGTCTTCTATATTACAGTGTCTCAACTGTCTTCTATATTACAGTAGATCAACTGTCTTCTATATTACAGTGTCTCAACTGTCTTCTATATTACAATGGCTCAACTGTCTTCTATACAACAGTGTCTCAACTGTCTTCTATATTACAGTGTCTCAACTGTCTTCTATATTACAGTGTCTCAACTGTCTTCTATATTAAAGTAGTTCAACTGTCTTCTATATTACAGTGTCTCAACTGTCTTCTATATTACAGTGGCTCAACTGTCTTCTATATTACAGTGTCTCAACCGTCTTCTATATTACAGTGTCTCAACTGTCTTATATATTACAGTATCTCAACTGTCTTCTATAGTACAGTGTGTCAACTGATTCTATATTACAGTGTCTCAACTGTCTTCTATACTACAGTGTCTCAACTGTCTTCTATATTACAGTGTCTCAACTGTCTTCTATATTACAGTGTCTCAACTGTCTTCTACATTCCAGTGGCTCAACTGTCTTCTATATTACAGTGTCTCAACTGTCTTCTATATTACAGTGTCTCAACTGTCTTATATATTACAGTGGCTCAACTGTCTTCTATATTACAGTCTCTCAACTGTCTTCTATATGACAGTGTCTCAACTGTCTTCTATATTACAGTGTCTCAACTGTCTTCTATATTACAGTGTCTCAACTGTCTTCTATATTACAGTGTCTCAACTGTCTTCTATATTACAGTGGTTCAACTGTCTTCTATATTACAGTATCTCAACTGTCTTCTATATTACAGTGTCTCAACTGTCTTCTATATTCCAGTAGCTCAACTGTCTTCTATATTACAGTGTCTCAACTGTCTTCTATATTACAGTAATTCAACTGTCTTATATACTACAGTGTCTCAACTGTCTTCTATATTACAGTGTCTCAACTGTCTTCTATATTACAGTAGATCAACTGTCTTCTATATTACAGTGTCTCAACTGTCTTTTATATTACAGTGTCTCAACTGTCTTCTATATTACAGTGGCTCAACTGTCTTCTATATTACAGTGTCTCAACTGTCTTCTATATTATAGTAGTTCAACTGTCTTCTATATTACAGTGTCTCAACTGTCTTCTATACAACAGTGTCTCAACTGTCTTCTATATTACAGTGTCTCAACTGTCTTCTATATTACAGTGTCTCAACTGTCTTCTATATTACAGTGTCTCAACTGTCTTCTGTATTACAGTAGTTCAACTGTCTTCTATATTACAGTGTCTCAACTGTCTTCTATATTACAGTGTGTCAACTGTCTTCTATATTACAGTGGCTCAACTGTCTTCTATATTACGGTGTCTCAACCATCTTCTATATTACAGTGTCTCAACTGTCTTCTATATTACAGTATCTCAACTGTCTTCTATACTACAGTGTCTCAACTGTCTTCTATATTACAGTGTCTCAACTGTCTTATATTTTACAGTGGCTCAACTGTCTTCTATATTACAGTAGCTCAACTGTCTTCTATATTACAGTGTCTCAACTGTCTTATATTTTACAGTGGCTCAACTGTCTTCTATATTACAGTTTCTCAACTGTCTTCTATATGACAGTGTCTCAACAGCCTTCTATATTACAGTGTCTCAACTGTCTTCTATATGACAGTGTCTCAACAGCCTTCTATATTACAGTGTCTCAACTGTCTTCTATACTACAGTGTCTCAACTGTCTTCTATATTACAGTAGATCAACTGTCTTCTATATTACAGTAGATCAACTGTCTTCTATATTACAGAGTCTCAACTGTCTTCTATATTATAGTGTCTCAACTGTCTTCTATATTACAGTGTCTCAACTGTCTTCTATATCACAGTAGCTCAACTGTCTTCTATATTACAGTGTCTCAACTGTCTTCTATATTACAGTATCTCAACTGTCTTCTATACTACAGTGTCTCAACTGTCTTCTATATTACAGTGTCTCAACTGTTTTCCATATACTACAGTGTCTCAACTGTCTTCTATATTACAGTGTCTCAACTGTCTTATATTTTACAGTGGCTCAACTGTCTTCTATATTACAGTAGCTCAACTGTCTTCTATATTACAGTGTCTCAACTGTCTTATATTTTACAGTGGCTCAACTGTCTTCTATATTACAGTAGATCAACTGTCTTCTATATTACAGTGTCTCAACTGTCTTCTATATTACAGAGTCTCAACTGTCCTCTATATTATAGTATCTCAACTGTCTTCTATATTACAGTGTCTCAACTGTCTTCTATATCACAGTAGCTCAACTGTCTTCTATATTACAGTGTCTCAACTGTCTTCTATATTACAGTGTCTCAACTGTCTTCTATATTACAGTGTCTCAACTGTCTTCTATATTACAGTGTCTCAACTGTCTCCTATATTACAGTGTCTCAACTGTCTTCTATACTACAGTGTCTCAACTGTCTTATATATTACAGTGGCTCAACTGTCTTCTATATTACAGTGTCTCAACTGTCTTCTATATATACAGTGTCTCAACTGTCTTCTATATTACAGTGTCTCAACTGTCTTCTATATTACAGTATCTCAACTGTCTTCTATATTACAGTGGCTCAACTGTCTTCTATATTACAGTGTCTCAACTGTCTTCTATATTACAGTGTTTCAACTGTCTTCCATATTACAGTGTCTCAACTGTCTTCTATATTACAGTGTCTCAACTGTCTTCTATATTACAGTGTCTCAACTGTCTTCTATATTACAGTGTCTCAACTGTCTTCTATACTACAGTGACTCAACTGTCTTCTATATTACAGTGGCTCAACTGTCTTCTATACTACAGTGTCTCAACTGTCTTCTATATTACAGTGTCTCAACTGTCATATACATTACAGTGGCTCAACTGTCTTCTATATATACAGTGTCTCAACTGTCTTATATATTACAGTGGCTCAACTGTCTTCTATATAGACAGTGTCTCAACTGTCTTCTATATTACAGTGTCTCAACTGTCTTCTATATTACAGTGTCTCAACTGTCTCCTATATTACAGTGTCTCAACTGTCTTCTATACTACAGTGTCTCAACTGTCTTATATATTACAGTGGCTCAACTGTCTTCTATATTACAGTGTCTAAACTGTCTTCTATATACACAGTGTCTCAACTGTCTTCTATATTACAGTGGCTCAACTGTCTTCTATATTACAGTGTCTCAACTGTCTTATATATTACAGTGGCTCAACTGTCTTCTATATTACAGTGTCTCAACTGTCTTCTATATATACAGTGTCTCAACTGTCTTTTATATTACAGTGACTCAACTGTCTTCTATATTACAGTGTCTCAACTGTCTTCTATATTACAGTAGATCAACTGTCTTCTATATTACAGTGTCTCAACTGTCTTTTATATTACAGTGTCTCAACTGTCTTATATATTACAGTGGCTCAACTGTCTTCTATATTACAGTGTCTCAACTGTCTTCTATATATACAGTGTCTCAACTGTCTTCTATATTACAGTGGCTCAACTGTCTTCTATATTACAGTGTCTCAACTGTCTTATATATTACAGTGGCTCAACTGTCTTCTATATTACAGTGTCTCAACTGTCTTCTATATTACAGTAATTCAACTGTCTTATATACTACAGTGTCTCAACTTTCTTCTATATTACAGTGTCTCAACTGTCTTCTATATTACAGTAGATCAACTGTCTTCTATATTACAGTGTCTCAACTGTCTTTTATATTACAGTGTCTCAACTGTCTTCTATATTACAGTGGCTCAACTGTCTTCTATATTACAGTGTCTCAACTGTCTTCTATATTATAGTAGTTCAACTGTCTTCTATATTACAGTGTCTCAACTGTCTTCTATATTACAGTGTCTCAACTGTCTTCTATATTCCAGTGGCTCAACTATCTTCTATATTACAGTGTCTCAACTGTCTTCTATATTACAGTGTCTCAACTGTCTTCTATATTACAGTGTCTCAACAGTCTTCTATATTACAGTGACTCAACAACCTTCTATATTACAGTGTCTCAACTGTCTTCTATACTACAGTGTCTAAACTGTCTTCTATATTACAGTGTCTCAACTGTCTTCTATACTACAGTGTCTCAACTGTCTTCTATATTACAGTGACACAACTGTCTCCTATATTACAGTGTCTCAACTGTCTCCTATATTACAGTGTCTCAACTGTCTCCTCTATTACAGTGTCTCAACTCTCTTCTATATTACAGTGTCTCAACTGTCTTCTATATTACAGTGTCTAAACTGTCTTCTATATTACAGTGTCTCAACTGTCTTCTATATTACAGTGGCTGCACTGTCTTCTATATTACAGTGTCTGAACTGTCTTCTATATTACAGTAGCTCAACTGTCTTCTATATTACAGTGTCTCAACTGTCTTCTATATTCCAGTGGCTCAACTGTCTTCTATATTACAGTGTCTCAACTGTCTTCTATATTACAGTGTCTCAACTGTCTTCTATATTACAGTGTCTCAACTGTCTTATATATTACAGTGGCTCAACTGTCTTCTATATTACAGTCTCTCAACTGTCTTCTATATGACAGTGTCTCAACTGTCTTATATATTACAGTGGCTCAACTGTCTTCTATATTACAGTCTCTCAACTGTCTTCTATATGACAGTGTCTCAACTGTCTTCTATATTACAGTGTCTCAACTGTCTTCTATATTACAGTGTCTCAACTGTCTTCTATATTACAGTGTCTCAACTGTCTTCTATATTACAGTGGTTCAACTGTCTTCTATATTACAGTGTCTCAACTGTCTTCTATATTACAGTGTCTCAACTGTCTTCTATATTCCAGTAGCTCAACTGTCTTCTATATTACAGTAATTCAACTGTCTTATATACTATAGTGTCTCAACTGTCTTCTATATTACAGAGTCTCAACTGTCTTCTATATTACAGTAGATCAACTGTCTTCTATATTACAGTGTCTCAACTGTCTTCTATACTACAGTGTCTCAACTGTCTTCTATATTACAGTAGATCAACTGTCTTCTATATTACAGTGTCTCAACTGTCTTCTATATTACAGAGTCTCAACTGTCCTCTATATTATAGTGTCTCAACTGTCTTCTATATTACAGTGTCTCAACTGTCTTCTATATCACAGTAGCTCAACTGTCTTCTATATTACAGTGTCTCAACTGTCTTCTATATTACAGTGTCTCAACTGTCTTCTATATTACAGTGTCTCAACTGTCTTCTATATTACAGTGTCTCAACTGTCTCCTATATTACAGTGTCTCAACTGTCTTCTATACTACAGTGTCTCAACTGTCTTATATATTACAGTGGCTCAACTGTCTTCTATATTACAGTGTCTCAACTGTCTTCTATATATACAGTGTCTCAACTGTCTTCTATATTACAGTGTCTCAACTGTCTTCTATATTACAGTATCTCAACTGTCTTCTATATTACAGTGGCTCAACTGTCTTCTATATTACAGTGTCTCAACTGTCTTCTATATTACAGTGTCTCAACTGTCTTCTATACTACAGTGACTCAACTGTCTTCTATATTACAGTGGCTCAACTGTCTTCTATACTACAGTGTCTCAACTGTCTTCTATATTACAGTGTCTCAACTGTCATATACATTACAGTGGCTCAACTGTCTTCTATATATACAGTGTCTCAACTGTCTTATATATTACAGTGGCTCAACTGTCTTCTATATAGACAGTGTCTCAACTGTCTTCTATATTACAGTGTCTCAACTGTCTTCTATATTACAGTGTCTCAACTGTCTCCTATATTACAGTGTCTCAACTGTCTTCTATACTACAGTGTCTCAACTGTCTTATATATTACAGTGGCTCAACTGTCTTCTATATTACAGTGTCTAAACTGTCTTCTATATACACAGTGTCTCAACTGTCTTCTATATTACAGTGGCTCAACTGTCTTCTATATTACAGTGTCTCAACTGTCTTATATATTACAGTGGCTCAACTGTCTTCTATATTACAGTGTCTCAACTGTCTTCTATATATACAGTGTGTCAACTGTCTTTTATATTACAGTGACTCAACTGTCTTCTATATTACAGTGTCTCAACTGTCTTCTATATTACAGTAGATCAACTGTCTTCTATATTACAGTGTCTCAACTGTCTTTTATATTACAGTGTCTCAACTGTCTTATATATTACAGTGGCTCAACTGTCTTCTATATTACAGTGTCTCAACTGTCTTCTATATATACAGTGTCTCAACTGTCTTCTATATTACAGTGGCTCAACTGTCTTCTATATTACAGTGTCTCAACTGTCTTATATATTACAGTGGCTCAACTGTCTTCTATATTACAGTGTCTCAACTGTCTTCTATATTACAGTAATTCAACTGTCTTATATACTACAGTGTCTCAACTTTCTTCTATATTACAGTGTCTCAACTGTCTTCTATATTACAGTAGATCAACTGTCTTCTATATTACAGTGTCTCAACTGTCTTTTATATTACAGTGTCTCAACTGTCTTCTATATTACAGTGGCTCAACTGTCTTCTATATTACAGTGTCTCAACTGTCTTCTATATTATAGTAGTTCAACTGTCTTCTATATTACAGTGTCTCAACTGTCTTCTATATTACAGTGTCTCAACTGTCTTCTATATTCCAGTGGCTCAACTATCTTCTATATTACAGTGTCTCAACTGTCTTCTATATTACAGTGTCTCAACTGTCTTCTATATTACAGTGTCTCAACAGTCTTCTATATTACAGTGACTCAACAACCTTCTATATTACAGTGTCTCAACTGTCTTCTATACTACAGTGTCTAAACTGTCTTCTATATTACAGTGTCTCAACTGTCTTCTATACTACAGTGTCTCAACTGTCTTCTATATTACAGTGACACAACTGTCTCCTATATTACAGTGTCTCAACTGTCTCCTATATTACAGTGTCTCAACTGTCTCCTCTATTACAGTGTCTCAACTCTCTTCTATATTACAGTGTCTCAACTGTCTTCTATATTACAGTGTCTAAACTGTCTTCTATATTACAGTGTCTCAACTGTCTTCTATATTACAGTGGCTGCACTGTCTTCTATATTACAGTGTCTGAACTGTCTTCTATATTACAGTAGCTCAACTGTCTTCTATATTACAGTGTCTCAACTGTCTTCTATATTCCAGTGGCTCAACTGTCTTCTATATTACAGTGTCTCAACTGTCTTCTATATTACAGTGTCTCAACTGTCTTCTATATTACAGTGTCTCAACTGTCTTATATATTACAGTGGCTCAACTGTCTTCTATATTACAGTCTCTCAACTGTCTTCTATATGACAGTGTCTCAACTGTCTTATATATTACAGTGGCTCAACTGTCTTCTATATTACAGTCTCTCAACTGTCTTCTATATGACAGTGTCTCAACTGTCTTCTATATTACAGTGTCTCAACTGTCTTCTATATTACAGTGTCTCAACTGTCTTCTATATTACAGTGTCTCAACTGTCTTCTATATTACAGTGGTTCAACTGTCTTCTATATTACAGTGTCTCAACTGTCTTCTATATTACAGTGTCTCAACTGTCTTCTATATTCCAGTAGCTCAACTGTCTTCTATATTACAGTAATTCAACTGTCTTATATACTATAGTGTCTCAACTGTCTTCTATATTACAGAGTCTCAACTGTCTTCTATATTACAGTAGATCAACTGTCTTCTATATTACAGTGTCTCAACTGTCTTTTATGTTACAGTGTCTCAACCGTCTTCTATATTACAGTGGCTCAACTGTCTTCTATATTACAGTTTCTCAACTGTCTTCTATATGACAGTGTCTCAACAGCCTTCTATATTACAGTGTCTCAACTGTCTTCTATACTACAGTGTCTCAACTGTCATCTATATTACAGTGTCTCAACTGTCTTCTATACTACAGTGTCTCAACTGTCTTCTATATTACACTGTCTCAACTGTCTTATATATTACAGTGGCTCAACTGTCTTCTATATTACAGTGTCTCAACTGTCTTCTATACTACAGTGTCTCAACTCTCTTCTATATTACAGTAATTCAACTGTCTTATATACTACAGTGTCTCAACTGTCTTCTATATTACAGTAGATCAACTGTCTTCTATATTACAGTGTCTCAACTGTCTTTTATATTACAGTGTCTCAACAGTCTTCTATATTACAGTGGCTCAACTGTCTTCTATATTACAGTGTGTCAACTGTCTTCTATATTACAGTGTCTCAACTGTCTTCTATACAACAGTGTCTCAACTGTCTTCTATATTACAGTGTCTCAACTGTCTTCTATATTACAGTGTCTCAACTGTCTTCTATATTACAGTAGTTCAACTGTCTTCTATATTACAGTGTCTCAACTGTCTTCTATATTACAGTGTCTCAACTGTCTTCTATATTATAGTAGTTCAACTGTCTTCTATATTACAGTGTCTCAACTGTCTTCTATACAACAGTGTCTCAACTGTCTTCTATATTACAGTGTCTCATCTGTCTTCTATATTACAGTGTCTCAACTGTCTTCTATATTACAGTAGTTCAACTGTCTTCTATATTACAGTGGCTCAACTGTCTTCTATATTACAGTGTGTCAACTGTCTTCTATATTACAGTGTCTCAACTGTCTTCTATACAACCGTGTCTCAACTGTCTTCTATATTACAGTGTCTCAACTGTCTTCTATATTACAGTGTCTCAACTGTCTTCTATATTACAGTAGTTCAACTGTCTTCTATATTACAGTGTCTCAACTGTCTTCTATATTACAGTGTCTCAACTGTCTTCTATATTGTAGTAGTTCAACTGTCTTCTATATTACAGTGCCTCAACTGTCTTCTATACAACAGTGTCTCAACTGTCTTCTATATTACAGTGTCTCATCTGTCTTCTATATTACAGTGTCTCAACTGTCTTCTATATTACAGTAGTTCAACTGTCTTCTATATTACAGTGTCTCAACTGTCTTCTATATTACAGTGTCTCAACTGTCTTCTATATTACAGTGTCTCAACTGTCTTCTATATTACAGTGTTTCAACTGTCTTCTATATTACAGTGTCTCAACTGTCTTATATTTTACAGTGGCTCAACTGTCTTCTATATTACAGTTTCTCAACTGTCTTCTATATGACAGTGTCTCAACAGCCTTCTATATTACAGTGTCTCAACTGTCTTCTATATGACAGTGTCTCAACAGCCTTCTATATTACAGTGTCTCAACTGTCTTCTATACTACAGTGTCTCAACTGTTTTATATATTACAGTATCTCAACTGTCTTCTATAGTACAGTGTCTCAACTGGTTCTATATTACAGTGTCTCAACTGTCTTCTATATTACAGTGTCTCGACTGTCTCCTATATTACAGTGGCTCAACTGTCTTCTATATTACAGTGTCTCAACTGTCTTCTATATGACAGTGTCTCAACTGTCTTTTATATTACAGTGTCTCAACTGTCTTCTATATTACAGTGGCTCAACTGTCTTCTATATTACAGTGTCTCAACTGTCTTCTATATTATAGTAGTTCAACTGTCTTCTATATTACAGTGTCTCAACTGTCTTCTATATTACAATGGCTCAACTGTCTTCTATACAACAGTGTCTCAACTGTCTTCTATATTACAGTGTCTCAACTGTCTTCTATATTACAGTGTCTCAACTGTCTTCTATATTAAAGTAGTTCAACTGTCTTCTATATTACAGTGTCTCAACTGTCTTCTATATTACAGTGTCTCAACTGTCTTCTATATTACAGTGGCTCAACTGTCTTCTATATTACAGTGTCTCAACCGTCTTCTATATTACAGTGTCTCAACTGTCTTATATATTACAGTATCTCAACTGTCTTCTATAGTACAGTGTCTCAACTGGTTCTATATTACAGTGTCTCAACTGTCTTCTATACTACAGTGACTCAACTGTCTTCTATATTACAGTGTCTCAACTGTGTTATATTTTACAGTGGCTCAACTGTCTTCTATATTACAGTTTCTCAACTGTCTTCTATATGACAGTGTCTCAACAGCCTTCTACATTACAGTGTCTCAACTGTCTTCTATATTACAGTGTCTCAACTGTCTTCTATATTACAGTGTCTCAACTGTCTTCTATATTACAGTGTCTCAACTGTCTTCTACATTCCAGTGGCTCAACTGTCTTCTATATTACAGTGTCTCAACTGTCTTCTATATTACAGTGTCTCAACTGTCTTATATATTACAGTGGCTCAACTGTCTTCTATATTACAGTCTCTCAACTGTCTTCTATATTACAGTGTCTCAACTGTCTTCTATATTACAGTGTCTCAACTGTCTTCTATATTACAGTGGCTCAACTGTCTTCTATATTACAGTGTCTAAACTGTCTTCTATATTATAGTAGTTCAACTGTCTTCTATATTACAGTGTCTCAACTGTCTTCTATATTACAGTGTCTCAACTGTCTTCTATATTACAGTGGCTCAACTGTCTTCTATATTACAGTGTCTAAACTGTCTTCTATATTATAGTAGTTCAACTGTCTTCTATATTACAGTGTCTCAACTGTCTTCTATATTACAGTGTCTCAACTGTCTTCTATATTACAGTGTCTTAACTGTCTTCTACATTCCAGTGGCTCAACTGTCTTCTATATTACAGTGTCTCAACTGTCTTCTATATTACAGTGTCTCAACTGTCTTATATATTACAGTGGCTCAACTGTCTTCTATATTACAGTCTCTCAACTGTCTTCTATATGACAGTGTCTCAACTGTCTTCTATATTACAGTGTCTCAACTGTCTTCTATATTACAGTGTCTCAACTGTCTTCTATATTACAGTGTCTCAACTGTCTTCTATATTACAGTGTCTCAACTGTCTTCTATATTACAGTGGTTCAACTGTCTTCTATATTACAGTGTCTCAACTGTATTCTATATTACAGTGTCTCAACTGTCTTCTATATTCCAGTAGCTCAACTGTCTTCTATATTACAGTGTCTCAACTGTCTTCTATATTACAGTAATTCAACTGTCTTATATACTACAGTGTCTCAACTGTCTTCTATATTACAGTGTCTCAACTGTCTTCTATATTACAGTAGATCAACTGTCTTCTATATTACAGTGTCTCAACTGTCTTTTATATTACAGTGTCTCAACTGTCTTCTATATTACAGTGGCTCAACTGTCTTCTATATTACAGTGTCTCAACTGTCTTCTATATTATAGTAGTTCAACTGTCTTCTATATTACAGTGTCTCAACTGTCTTCTATACAACAGTGTCTCAACTGTCTTCTATATTACAGTGTCTCAACTGTCTTCTATATTACAGTGTCTCAACTGTCTTCTGTATTACAGTAGTTCAACTGTCTTCTATATTACAGTGTCTCAACTGTCTTCTATATTACAGTGGCTCAACTGTCTTCTATATTACGGTGTCTCAACCGTCTTCTATATTACAGTGTCTCAACTGTCTTCTATATTACAGTATCTCAACTGTCTTCTATACTACAGTGTCTCAACTGTCTTCTATATTGCAGTGTCTCAACTGTTTTCCATATACTACAGTGTCTCAACTGTCTTCTATATTACAGTGTCTCAACTGTCTTATTTTTTACAGTGGCTCAACTGTCTTCTATATTACAGTTTCTCAACTGTCTTCTATATGACAGTGTCTCAACAGCCTTCTATATTACAGTGTCTCAACTGTCTTCTATACTACAGTGTCTTAACTGTCTTCTATATTACAGTGTCTCAACTGTCTTCTATACTACAGTCTCTCAACTGTCTTCTATATTACAGTGTCTCAACTGTCATATATATTACAGTGGCTCAACTGTCTTCTATATTACAGTGTCTCAACTGTCTTCTATACTACAGTGTCTCAACTGTCTTCTATATTACAGTGTCTCAACTGTCTTATATATTACAGTGGTTCAACTGTCTTCTATATTACAGTGTCTCAACTGTCTTCTATATTACAGTAATTCAACTGTCTTATATACTACAGTGTCTCAACTGTCTTCTATATTACAGTGTGTCAACTGTCTTCTATATTACAGTAGATCAACTGTCTTCTATATTACAGTGTCTCAACTGTCTTTTATATTACAGTGTCTCAACAGTCTTCTATATTACAGTGGCTCAACTGTCTTCTATATTACAGTGTGTCAACTGTCTTCTATATTACAGTGTCTCAACTGTCTTCTATACAACAGTGTCTCAACTGTCTTCTATATTACAGTGTCTCAACTGTCTTCTATATTACAGTGTCTCAACTGTCTTCTATATTACAGTAGTTCAACTGTCTTCTATATTACAGTGTCTCAACTGTCTTCTATATTACAGTGTCTCAACTGTCTTCTATATTATAGTAGTTCAACTGTCTTCTATATTACAGTGTCTCAACTGTCTTCTATACAACAGTGTCTCAACTGTCTTCTATATTACAGTGTCTCATCTGTCTTCTATATTACAGTGTCTCAACTGTCTTCTATATTACAGTAGCTCAACTGTCTTCTATATTACAGTGTCTCAACTGTCTTATATTTTACAGTGGCTCAACTGTCTTCTATATTACAGTTTCTCAACTGTCTTCTATATGACAGTGTCTCAACAGCCTTCTATATTACAGTGTCTCAACTGTCTTCTATATGACAGTGTCTCAACAGCCTTCTATATTACAGTGTCTCAACTGTCTTCTATACTACAGTGTCTCAACTGTCTTCTATATTACAGTAGATCAACTGTCTTCTATATTACAGTGTCTCAACTGTCTTCTATATTACAGAGTCTCAACTGTCTTCTATATTATAGTGTCTCAACTGTCTTCTATAATACAGTGTCTCAACTGTCTTCTATATTACAGTGGCTGCATTGTCTTCTATATTACAGTGTCTCAACTGTCTTCTATACTACAGTGTCTCAACTGTCTTCTATACTACAGTGTCTCAACTGTCTTCTATATTACAGTAGATCAACTGTCTTCTATATTACAGTGTCTCAACTGTCTTCTATATTACAGTGTCTCAACTGTCTTCTATATTACAGTGTCTCAACTGTCTTCTATATTACAGTGTCTCAACTGTCTTCTATATTACAGTGTCTCAACTGTCTTCTATATTACAGTGGCTCAACTGTCTTCTATACTACAGTGTCTCAACTGTCTTCTATATTACAGTGTCTCAACTGTCATATACATTACAGTGGCTCAACTGTCTTCTATATATACAGTGTCTCAACTGTCTTATATATTACAGTGGCTCAACTGTCTTCTATATAGACAGTGTCTCAACTGTCTTCTATATTACAGTGTCTCAACTGTCTCCTATATTACAGTGTCTCAACTGTCTTCTATACTATAGTGTCTCAACTGTCTTATATATTACAGTGGCTCAACTGTCTTCTATATTACAGTGGCTCAACTGTCTTCTATATTACAGTGTCTCAACTGTCTTATATATTACAGTGGCTCAACTGTCTTCTATATTACAGTGTCTCAACTGTCTTCTATATATACAGTGTCTGAACTGTCTTTTATATTACAGTGACTCAACTGTCTTCTATATTACAGTGTCTCAACTGTCTTCTATATTACAGTAGATCAACTGTCTTCTATATTACAGTGTCTCAACTGTCTTTTATATTACAGTGTTTCAACTGTCTTCTATATTACAGTGGCTCAACTGTCTTATATATTACAGTGGCTCAACTGTCTTCTATATTTCAGTGTCTTAACTGTCTTCTATATATACAGTGTCTCAACTGTCTTATATATTACAGTGTCTCAACTGTCTTTTATATTACAGTGTCTCAACTGTCTTCTATATTACAGTGGCTCAACTGTCTTCTATATTAGAGTGTCTCAACTGTCTTCTATATTATAGTAGTTCAACTGTCTTCTATATTACCGTGTCTGAACTGTCTTCTATATTACAGTGTCTCAACCGTCTTCTATATTACAGTGTCTCAACTGTCTTCTATATTACAGTGTCTCAACAGTCTTCTATATTACAGTGACTCAACAACCTTCTATATTACAGTGTCTCAACTGTCTTCTATACTACAGTGGCTCAACTGTCTTCTATATTACAGTGTCTCAACTGTCTTCTATATTATAGTAGTTCAACTGTCTTCTATATTACAGTGTCTCAACTGTCTTCTATATTACAATGGCTCAACTGTCTTCTATACAACAGTGTCTCAACTGTCTTCTATATTACAGTGTCTCAACTGTCTTCTATATTACAGTGTCTCAACTGTCTTCTATATTAAAGTAGTTCAACTGTCTTCTATATTACAGTGTCTCAACTGTCTTCTATATTACAGTGTCTCAACTGTCTTCTATATTACAGTGGCTCAACTGTCTTCTATATTACAGTGTCTCAACCGTCTTCTATATTACAGTGTCTCAACTGTCTTATATATTACAGTATCTCAACTGTCTTCTATAGTACAGTGTCTCAACTGGTTCTATATTACAGTGTCTCAACTGTCTTCTATACTACAGTGTCTCAACTGTCTTCTATATTACAGTGTCTCAACTGTGTTATATTTTACAGTGGCTCAACTGTCTTCTATATTACAGTTTCTCAACTGTCTTCTATATTACAGTGTCTCAACAGCCTTCTACATTACAGTGTCTCAACTGTCTTCTATATTACAGTGTCTCAACTGTCTTCTATATTACAGTGTCTCAACTGTCTTCGATACTACAGTGTCTCAACTGTCTTCTATATTACAGTAGATCAACTGTCTTCTATATTACAGTGTCTCAACTGTCTTTTATATTACAGTGTCTCAACTGTCTTCTATATTACAGTGGCTCAACTGTCTTCTATATTACAGTGTCTAAACTGTCTTCTATATTATAGTAGTTCAACTGTCTTCTATATTACAGTGTCTCAACTGTCTTCTATATTACAGTGTCTCAACTGTCTTCTATATTACAGTGTCTCAACTGTCTTCTACATTCCAGTGGCTCAACTGTCTTCTATATTACAGTGTCTCAACTGTCTTCTATATTACAGTGTCTCAACTGTCTTATATATTACAGTGGCTCAACTGTCTTCTATATTACAGTCTCTCAACTGTCTTCTATATGACAGTGTCTCAACTGTCTTCTATATTACAGTGTCTCAACTGTCTTCTATATTACAGTGTCTCAACTGTCTTCTATATTACAGTGTCTCAACTGTCTTCTATATTACAGTGTCTCAACTGTCTTCTATATTACAGTGGTTCAACTGTCTTCTATATTACAGTGTCTCAACTGTCTTCTATATTACAGTGTCTCAACTGTCTTCTATATTCCAGTAGCTCAACTGTCTTCTATATTACAGTGTCTCAACTGTCTTCTATATTACAGTAATTCAACTGTCTTATATACTACAGTGTCTCAACTGTCTTCTATATTACAGTGTCTCAACTGTCTTCTATATTACAGTAGATCAACTGTCTTCTATATTACAGTGTCTCAACTGTCTTTTATATTACAGTGTCTCAACTGTCTTCTATATTACAGTGGCTCAACTGTCTTCTATATTACAGTGTCTCAACTGTCTTCTATATTATAGTAGTTCAACTGTCTTCTATATTACAGTGTCTCAACTGTCTTCTATACAACAGTGTCTCAACTGTCTTCTATATTACAGTGTCTCAACTGTCTTCTATATTACAGTGTCTCAACTGTCTTCTGTATTACAGTAGTTCAACTGTCTTCTATATTACAGTGTCTCAACTGTCTTCTATATTACAGTGGCTCAACTGTCTTCTATATTACGGTGTCTCAACCGTCTTCTATATTACAGTGTCTCAACTGTCTTCTATATTACAGTATCTCAACTGTCTTCTATACTACAGTGTCTCAACTGTCTTCTATATTGCAGTGTCTCAACTGTTTTCCATATACTACAGTGTCTCAACTGTCTTCTATATTACAGTGTCTCAACTGTCTTATATTTTACAGTGGCTCAACTGTCTTCTATATTACAGTTTCTCAACTGTCTTCTATATGACAGTGTCTCAACAGCCTTCTATATTACAGTGTCTCAACTGTCTTCTATACTACAGTGTCTTAACTGTCTTCTATATTACAGTGTCTCAACTGTCTTCTATACTACAGTGTCTCAACTGTCTTCTATATTACAGTGTCTCAACTGTCATATATATTACAGTGGCTCAACTGTCTTCTATATTACAGTGTCTCAACTGTCTTCTATACTACAGTGTCTCAACTGTCTTCTATATTACAGTGTCTCAACTGTCTTATATATTACAGTGGTTCAACTGTCTTCTATATTACAGTGTCTCAACTGTCTTCTATATTACAGTAATTCAACTGTCTTATATACTACAGTGTCTCAACTGTCTTCTATATTACAGTGTGTCAACTGTCTTCTATATTACAGTAGATCAACTGTCTTCTATATTACAGTGTCTCAACTGTCTTTTATATTACAGTGTCTCAACAGTCTTCTATATTACAGTGGCTCAACTGTCTTCTATATTACAGTGTGTCAACTGTCTTCTATATTACAGTGTCTCAACTGTCTTCTATACAACAGTGTCTCAACTGTCTTCTATATTACAGTGTCTCAACTGTCTTCTATATTACAGTGTCTCAACTGTCTTCTATATTACAGTAGTTCAACTGTCTTCTATATTACAGTGTCTCAACTGTCTTCTATATTACAGTGTCTCAACTGTCTTCTATATTATAGTAGTTCAACTGTCTTCTATATTACAGTGTCTCAACTGTCTTCTATACAACAGTGTCTCAACTGTCTTCTATATTACAGTGTCTCATCTGTCTTCTATATTACAGTGTCTCAACTGTCTTCTATATTACAGTAGCTCAACTGTCTTCTATATTACAGTGTCTCAACTGTCTTATATTTTACAGTGGCTCAACTGTCTTCTATATGACAGTGTCTCAACAGCCTTCTATATTACAGTGTCTCAACTGTCTTCTATATGACAGTGTCTCAACAGCCTTCTATATTACAGTGTCTCAACTGTCTTCTATACTACAGTGTCTCAACTGTCTTCTATATTACAGTAGATCAACTGTCTTCTATATTACAGTGTCTCAACTGTCTTCTATATTACAGAGTCTCAACTGTCTTCTATATTATAGTGTCTCAACTGTCTTCTATAATACAGTGTCTCAACTGTCTTCTATATTACAGTGGCTGCACTGTCTTCTATATTACAGTGTCTCAACTGTCTTCTATACTACAGTGTCTCAACTGTCTTCTATACTACAGTGTCTCAACTGTCTTCTATATTACAGTAGATCAACTGTCTTCTATATTACAGTGTCTCAACTGTCTTCTATATTATATTACAGTGTCTCAACTGTCTTCTATATTACAGTGTCTCAACTGTCTTCTATATTACAGTGTCTCAACTGTCTTCTATATTACAGTGTCTCAACTGTCTTCTATATTACAGTGACTCAACTGTCTTCTATATTACAGTGGCTCAACTGTCTTCTATACTACAGTGTCTCAACTGTCTTCTATATTACAGTGTCTCAACTGTCATATACATTACAGTGGCTCAACTGTCTTCTATATATACAGTGTCTCAACTGTCTTATATATTACAGTGGCTCAACTGTCTTCTATATAGACAGTGTCTCAACTGTCTTCTATATTACAGTGTCTCAACTGTCTCCTATATTACAGTGTCTCAACTGTCTTCTATACTATAGTGTCTCAACTGTCTTATATATTACAGTGGCTCAACTGTCTTCTATATTACAGTGTCTCAACTGTCTTATATATTACAGTGGCTCAACTGTCTTCTATATTACAGTGTCTCAACTGTCTTCTATATATACAGTGTCTGAACTGTCTTTTACATTACAGTGACTCAACTGTCTTCTATATTACAGTGTCTCAACTGTCTTCTATATTACAGTAGATCAACTGTCTTCTATATTACAGTGTCTCAACTGTCTTTTATATTACAGTGTTTCAACTGTCTTCTATATTACAGTGTCTGAACTGTCTTCTATACTACAGTGTCTCAACTGTCTTCTATATTTCAGTGTCTTAACTGTCTTCTATATATACAGTGTCTCAACTGTCTTATATATTACAGTGGCTCAACTGTCTTTTATATTACAGTGTCTCAACTGTCTTCTATATTACAGTGGCTCAACTGTCTTCTATATTAGAGTGTCTCAACTGTCTTCTATATTATAGTAGTTCAACTGTCTTCTATATTACCGTGTCTGAACTGTCTTCTATATTACAGTGTCTCAACCGTCTTCTATATTACAGTGTCTCAACTGTCTTCTATATTACAGTGTCTCAACAGTCTTCTATATTACAGTGACTCAACAACCTTCTATATTACAGTGTCTCAACTGTCTTCTATACTACAGTGTCTCAACTGTCTTCTATATTACAGTGTCTCAACTGTCTTCTATACTACAGTGTCTCAACTGTCTTCTATATTACAGTGTCACAACTGTCTCCTATATTACAGTGTCTCAACTGTCTCCTATATTACAGTGTCTCAACTGTCTCCTATATTACAGTGTCTCAACTGTCTTCTATATTACAGTGTCTCAACTGTCTTCTATATTACAGTGTCTCAACTGTCTTATATATTACAGTGGCTCAACTGTCTTCTATATTACAGTCTCTCAACTGTCTTCTATATGACAGTGTCTCAACTGTCTTCTATATTACAGTGTCTCAACTGTCTTCTATATTACAGTGTCTCAACTGTCTTCTATATTACAGTGTCTCAACTGTCTTCTATATTACAGTGTCTCAACTGTCTTCTATATTACAGTGGTTCAACTGTCTTCTATATTACAGTGTCTCAACTGTCTTCTATATTACAGTGTCTCAACTGTCTTCTATATTCCAGTAGCTCAACTGTCTTCTATATTACAGTGTCTCAACTGTCTTCTATATTACAGTAATTCAACTGTCTTATATACTACAGTGTCTCAACTGTCTTCTATATTACAGTGTCTCAACTGTCTTCTATATTACAGTAGATCAACTGTCTTCTATATTACAGTGTCTCAACTGTCTTTTATATTACACTGTCTCAACTGTCTTCTATATTACAGTGGCTCAACTGTCTTCTATATTACAGTGTCTCAACTGTCTTCTATATTATAGTAGTTCAACTGTCTTCTATATTACAGTGTCTCAACTGTCTTCTATACAACAGTGTCTCAACTGTCTTCTATATTACAGTGTCTCAACTGTCTTCTATATTACAGTGTCTCAACTGTCTTCTGTATTACAGTAGTTCAACTGTCTTCTATATTACAGTGTCTCAACTGTCTTCTATATTACAGTGGCTCAACTGTCTTCTATATTACGGTGTCTCAACCGTCTTTTATATTACAGTGTCTCAACTGTCTTCTATATTACAGTATCTCAACTGTCTTCTATACTACAGTGTCTCAACTGTCTTCTATATTGCAGTGTCTCAACTGTTTTCCATATACTACAGTGTCTCAACTGTCTTCTATATTACAGTGTCTCAACTGTCTTATATTTTACAGTGGCTCAACTGTCTTCTATATTACAGTTTCTCAACTGTCTTCTATATGACAGTGTCTCAACAGCCTTCTATATTACAGTGTCTCAACTGTCTTCTATACTACAGATTCTTAACTGTCTTCTATATTACAGTGTCTCAACTGTCTTCTATACTACAGTGTCTCAACTGTCTTCTATATTACAGTGTCTCAACTGTCATATATATTACAGTGGCTCAACTGTCTTCTATATTACAGTGTCTCAACTGTCTTCTATACTACAGTGTCTCAACTGTCTTCTATATTACAGTGTCTCAACTGTCTTATATATTACAGTGGTTCAACTGTCTTCTATATTACAGTGTCTCAACTGTCTTCTATATTACGGTAATTCAACTGTCTTATATACTACAGTGTCTCAACTGTCTTCTATATTACAGTGTGTCAACTGTCTTCTATATTACAGTAGATCAACTGTCTTCTATATTACAGTGTCTCAACTGTCTTTTATATTACAGTGTCTCAACAGTCTTCTATATTACAGTGGCTCAACTGTCTTCTATATTACAGTGTGTCAACTGTCTTCTATATTACAGTGTCTCAACTGTCTTCTATACAACAGTGTCTCAACTGTCTTCTATATTACAGTGTCTCAACTGTCTTCTATATTACAGTGTCTCAACTGTCTTCTATATTACAGTAGTTCAACTGTCTTCTATATTACAGTGTCTCAACTGTCTTCTATATTACAGTGTCTCAACTGTCTTCTATATTATAGTAGTTCAACTGTCTTCTATATTACAGTGTCTCAACTGTCTTCTATACAACAGTGTCTCAACTGTCTTCTATATTACAGTGTCTCATCTGTCTTCTATATTACAGTGTCTCAACTGTCTTCTATATTACAGTAGCTCAACTGTCTTCTATATTACAGTGTCTCAACTGTCTTATATTTTACAGTGGCTCAACTGTCTTCTATATGACAGTGTCTCAACAGCCTTCTATATTACAGTGTCTCAACTGTCTTCTATATGACAGTGTCTCAACAGCCTTCTATATTACAGTGTCTCAACTGTCTTCTATACTACAGTGTCTCAACTGTCTTCTATATTACAGTAGATCAACTGTCTTCTATATTACAGTGTCTCAACTGTCTTCTATATTACAGAGTCTCAACTGTCTTCTATATTATAGTGTCTCAACTGTCTTCTATAATACAGTGTCTCAACTGTCTTCTATATTACAGTGGCTGCATTGTCTTCTATATTACAGTGTCTCAACTGTCTTCTATACTACAGTGTCTCAACTGTCTTCTATACTACAGTGTCTCAACTGTCTTCTATATTACAGTAGATCAACTGTCTTCTATATTACAGTGTCTCAACTGTCTTCTATATTACAGTGTCTCAACTGTCTTCTATATTACAGTGTCTCAACTGTCTTCTATATTACAGTGTCTCAACTGTCTTCTATATTACAGTGTCTCAACTGTCTTCTATATTACAGTGACTCAACTGTCTTCTATATTACAGTGGCTCAACTGTCTTCTATACTACAGTGTCTCAACTGTCTTCTATATTACAGTGTCTCAACTGTCATATACATTACAGTGGCTCAACTGTCTTCTATATATACAGTGTCTCAACTGTCTTATATATTACAGTGGCTCAACTGTCTTCTATATAGACAGTGTCTCAACTGTCTTCTATATTACAGTGTCTCAACTGTCTCCTATATTACAGTGTCTCAACTGTCTTCTATACTATAGTGTCTCAACTGTCTTATATATTACAGTGGCTCAACTGTCTTCTATATTACAGTGGCTCAACTGTCTTCTATATTACAGTGTCTCAACTGTCTTATATATTACAGTGGCTCAACTGTCTTCTATATTACAGTGTCTCAACTGTCTTCTATATATACAGTGTCTGAACTGTCTTTTACATTACAGTGACTCAACTGTCTTCTATATTACAGTGTCTCAACTGTCTTCTATATTACAGTAGATCAACTGTCTTCTATATTACAGTGTCTCAACTGTCTTTTATATTACAGTGTTTCAACTGTCTTCTATATTACAGTGTCTGAACTGTCTTCTATACTACAGTGTCTCAACTGTCTTCTATATTTCAGTGTCTTAACTGTCTTCTATATATACAGTGTCTCAACTGTCTTATATATTACAGTGGCTCAACTGTCTTTTATATTACAGTGTCTCAACTGTCTTCTATATTACAGTGGCTCAACTGTCTTCTATATTAGAGTGTCTCAACTGTCTTCTATATTATAGTAGTTCAACTGTCTTCTATATTACCGTGTCTGAACTGTCTTCTATATTACAGTGTCTCAACCGTCTTCTATATTACAGTGTCTCAACTGTCTTCTATATTACAGTGTCTCAACAGTCTTCTATATTACAGTGACTCAACAACCTTCTATATTACAGTGTCTCAACTGTCTTCTATACTACAGTGTCTCAACTGTCTTCTATATTACAGTGTCTCAACTGTCTTCTATACTACAGTGTCTCAACTGTCTTCTATATTACAGTGTCACAACTGTCTCCTATATTACAGTGTCTCAACTGTCTCCTATATTACAGTGTCTCAACTGTCTTCTATATTACAGTGTCTCAACTGTCTTCTATATTACAGTGTCTCAACTGTCTTCTATATTACAGTGTCTAAACTGTCTTCTATATTACAGTGTCTCAACTGTCTTCTATATTACAGTGGCTGCACTGTCTTCTATATTACAGTGTCTGAACTGTCTTCTATATTACAGTAGCTCAACTGTCTTCTACATTACAGTAGTTCAACTGTCTTCTATATTACAGTGTCTCAACTGTCTTCTATACTACAGTGTCTGAACTGTCTTCTATATTACAGTAGCTCAACTGTCTTCTATATTACAGTAGTTCAACTGTCTTCTATATTACAGTAGCTCAACTGTCTTCTATATTACAGTGTCTCAACTGTCTTCTATATTACAGTGTCTCAACTGTCTTCTATACTACAGTGTCTCAACTGTCTTCTATACTACAGTGTCTCAGCTGTCTTCTATATTACAGTAGCTCAACTGTCTTCTATTATTACAGTAGCTCCACTGTCTCGTATATTACAGTAGCTCAACTGTCTTCTATATTACAGCGTCTCAACTGTGTCTTCTATATTACAGTGTCTCAACTGTCTTCTATATTACAGTGTCTCAACTGTCTTCTATATTACAGTGTCTCGACTGTCTTCTATACTACAGTGGCTCAACTGTCTTCTATATTACAGTGTCTCAACTGTCTTCTATATGACAGTGTCTCAACTGTCTTTTATATTACAGTGTCTCAACTGTCTTCTATATTACAGTGGCTCAACTGTCTTCTATATTACAGTGTCTCAACTGTCTTCTATATTATAGTAGTTCAACTGTCTTCTATATTACAGTGTCTCAACTGTCTTCTATATTACAATGGCTCAACTGTCTTCTATACAACAGTGTCTCAACTGTCTTCTATATTACAGTGTCTCAACTGTCTTCTATATTACAGTGTCTCAACTGTCTTCTATATTAAAGTAGTTCAACTGTCTTCTATATTACAGTGTCTCAACTGTCTTCTATATTACAGTGTCTCAACTGTCTTCTATATTACAGTGGCTCAACTGTCTTCTATATTACAGTGTCTCAACCGTCTTCTATATTACAGTGTCTCAACTGTCTTATATATTACAGTATCTCAACTGTCTTCTATAGTACAGTGTCTCAACTGGTTCTATATTACAGTGTCTCAACTGTCTTCTATACTACAGTGTCTCAACTGTCTTCTATATTACAGTGTCTCAATTGTGTTATATTTTACAGTGGCTCAACTGTCTTCTATATTACAGTTTCTCAACTGTCTTCTATATGACAGTGTCTCAACAGCCTTCTACATTACAGTGTCTCAACTGTCTTCTATATTACAGTGTCTCAACTGTCTTCTATATTACAGTGTCTCAACTGTCTTCGATACTACAGTGTCTCAACTGTCTTCTATATTACAGTAGATCAACTGTCTTCTATATTACAGTGTCTCAACTGTCTTTTATATTACAGTGTCTCAACTGTCTTCTATATTACAGTGGCTCAACTGTCTTCTATATTACAGTGTCTAAACTGTCTTCTATATTATAGTAGTTCAACTGTCTTCTATATTACAGTGTCTCAACTGTCTTCTATATTACAGTGTCTCAACTGTCTTCTATATTACAGTGTCTCAACTGTCTTCTACATTCCAGTGGCTCAACTGTCTTCTATATTACAGTGTCTCAACTGTCTTATATATTACAGTGTCTCAACTGTCTTATATATTACAGTGGCTCAACTGTCTTCTATATTACAGTCTCTCAACTGTCTTCTATATGACAGTGTCTCAACTGTCTTCTATATTACAGTGTCTCAACTGTCTTCTATATTACAGTGGTTCAACTGTCTTCTATATTACAGTGTCTCAACTGTCTTCTATATTACAGTGTCTCAACTGTCTTCTATATTCCAGTAGCTCAACTGTCTTCTATATTACAGTGTCTCAACTGTCTTCTATATTACAGTAATTCAACTGTCTTATATACTACAGTGTCTCAACTGTCTTCTATATTACAGTGTCTCAACTGTCTTCTATATTACAGTAGATCAACTGTCTTCTATATTACAGTGTCTCAACTGTCTTTTATATTACAGTGTCTCAACTGTCTTCTATATTACAGTGGCTCAACTGTCTTCTATATTACAGTGTCTCAACTGTCTTCTATATTATAGTAGTTCAACTGTCTTCTATATTACAGTGTCTCAACTGTCTTCTATACAACAGTGTCTCAACTGTCTTCTATATTACAGTGTCTCAACTGTCTTCTATATTACAGTGTCTCAACTGTCTTCTGTATTACAGTAGTTCAACTGTCTTCTATATTACAGTGTCTCAACTGTCTTCTATATTACAGTGTCTCAACTGTCTTCTATATTACAGTGGCTCAACTGTCTTCTATATTACGGTGTCTCAACCGTCTTCTATATTACAGTGTCTCAACTGTCTTCTATATTACAGTATCTCAACTGTCTTCTATACTACAGTGTCTCAACTGTCTTCTATATTACAGTGTCTCAACTGTTTTCCATATACTACAGTGTCTCAACTGTCTTCTATATTACAGTGTCTCAACTGTCTTATATTTTACAGTGGCTCAACTGTCTTCTATATTACAGTTTCTCAACTGTCTTCTATATGACAGTGTCTCAACAGCCTTCTATATTACAGTCTCTCAACTGTCTTCTATATTACAGTGTCTCAACTGTCTTCTATATTATAGTAGTTCAACTGTCTTCTATATTACAGTGTCTCAACTGTCTTCTATACAACAGTGTCTCAACTGTCTTCTATATTACAGTGTCTCATCTGTCTTCTATATTACAGTGTCTCAACTGTCTTCTATATTACAGTAGCTCAACTGTCTTCTATATTACAGTGTCTCAACTGTCTTATATTTTACAGTGGCTCAACTGTCTTCTATATTACAGTTTCTCAACTGTCTTCTATATGACAGTGTCTCAACAGCCTTCTATATTACAGTGTCTCAACTGTCTTCTATATGACAGTGTCTCAACAGCCTTCTATATTACAGTGTCTCAACTGTCTTCTATACTACAGTGTCTCAACTGTCTTCTATATTACAGTAGATCAACTGTCTTCTATATTACAGTGTCTCAACTGTCTTCTATATTACAGAGTCTCAACTGTCTTCTATATTATAGTGTCTCAACTGTCTTCTATAATACAGTGTCTCAACTGTCTTCTATATTACAGTGGCTGCATTGTCTTCTATATTACAGTGTCTCAACTGTCTTCTATACTACAGTGTCTCAACTGTCTTCTATACTACAGTGTCTCAACTGTCTTCTATATTACAGTAGATCAACTGTCTTCTATATTACAGTGTCTCAACTGTCTTCTATATTACAGTGTCTCAACTGTCTTCTATATTACAGTGTCTCAACTGTCTTCTATATTACAGTGTCTCAACTGTCTTCTATATTACAGTGTCTCAACTGTCTTCTATATTACAGTGACTCAACTGTCTTCTATATTACAGTGGCTCAACTGTCTTCTATACTACAGTGTCTCAACTGTCTTCTATATTACAGTGTCTCAACTGTCATATACATTACAGTGGCTCAACTGTCTTCTATATATACAGTGTCTCAACTGTCTTATATATTACAGTGGCTCCACTGTCTTCTATATAGACAGTGTCTCAACTGTCTTCTATATTACAGTGTCTCAACTGTCTCCTATATTACAGTGTCTCAACTGTCTTCTATACTATAGTGTCTCAACTGTCTTATATATTACAGTGGCTCAAATGTCTTCTATATTACAGTGTCTAAACTGTCTTCTATATACACAGTGTCTCAACTGTCTTCTATATTACAGTGGCTCAACTGTCTTCTATATTACAGTGTCTCAACTGTCTTATATATTACAGTGGCTCAACTGTCTTCTATATTACAGTGTCTCAACTGTCTTCTATATATACAGTGTCTGAACTGTCTTTTATATTACAGTGACTCAACTGTCTTCTATATTACAGTGTCTCAACTGTCTTCTATATTACAGTAGATCAACTGTCTTCTATATTACAGTGTCTCAACTGTCTTTTATATTACAGTGTTTCAACTGTCTTCTATATTACAGTGGCTCAACTGTCTTATATATTACAGTGTCTCAACTGTCTTCTATATTACAGTGGCTCAACTGTCTTCTATATTACAGTGTCTCAACTGTCTTCTATATTATAGTAGTTCAACTGTCTTCTATATTACCGTGTCTGAACTGTCTTCTATATTACAGTGTCTCAACCGTCTTCTATATTACAGTGTCTCAACTGTCTTCTATATTACAGTGTCTCAACAGTCTTCTATATTACAGTGACTCAACAACCTTCTATATTACAGTGTCTCAACTGTCTTCTATACTACAGTGTCTCAACTGTCTTCTATATTACAGTGTCTCAACTGTCTTCTATACTACAGTGTCTCAACTGTCTTCTATATTACAGTGTCACAACTGTCTCCTATATTACAGTGTCTCAACTGTCTCCTATATTACAGTGTCTCAACTGTCTCCTATATTACAGTGTCTCAACTGTCTTCTATATTACAGTGTCTCAACTGTCTTCTATATTACAGTGTCTAAACTGTCTTCTATATTACAGTGTCTCAACTGTCTTCTATATTACAGTGGCTGCACTGTCTTCTATATTACAGTGTCTGAACTGTCTTCTATATTACAGTAGCTCAACTGTCTTCTACATTACAGTAGTTCAACTGTCTTCTATATTACAGTGTCTCAACTGTCTTCTATACTACAGTGTCTGAACTGTCTTCTATATTACAGTAGCTCAACTGTCTTCTATATTACAGTAGTTCAACTGTCTTCTATATTACAGTAGCTCAACTGTCTTCTATATTACAGTGTCTCAACTGTCTTCTATACTACAGTGTCTCAACTGTCTTCTATATTACAGTGTCTCAACTGTCTTCTACATTACAGTGTCTCAACTGTCTTCTATACTACAGTGTCTCAACTGTCTTCTCTATTACAGTGTCTCAACTGTTTTCTATATTACTGTGGTTGCACTGTCTCCTCTATTACAATGTCTCAACTGTCTTCTATATTACAGTGGCTCAACTGTCTTCTATATTACTGTGTCTCAACTGTCTTCTATATTACAGTGTCTCAACTGTCATCTATATTACAGTGTCTCAACTGTCTTCTATATTACAGTGTCTCAACTGTCTTCTGTATTACAGTGTCTCAACTGTCTTCTATATTACAGTGTCTCAACTGTCTCCTATATTACTGTGGTTGCACTGTCTCCTATATTACAGTGTCTCAACTGTCTTCTATACTACAGTGTCTCAACTGTCTTCTCTATTACAGTGTCTCAACTGTCTTATATATTACTGTGGTTGCACTGTCTCCTCTATTACAGTGTCTCAACTGTCTTCTATATTACAGTGTCTGAACTGTCTTCTATACTACAGTGTCTCAACTGTCTTCTATATTACAGTGTCTGAACTGTCTTCTATACTACAGTGTCTCAGCTGTCTTCTATATTACAGTAGCTCAACTGTCTTCTATTATTACAGTAGCTCCACTGTCTCATATATTACAGTTGCTCAACTGTCTTCTATATTACAGTGTCTCAACTGTCTTCTATACAACAGTGTCTCAACTGTCTTCTATATTACAGTGTCTCAACTGTCTTCTATATTACAGTGTCTCAACTGTCTTCTATATTACAGTAGTTCAACTGTCTTCTATATTACAGTGTCTCAACTGTCTTCTATATTACAGTGTCTCAACTGTCTTCTATATTATAGTAGTTCAACTGTCTTCTATATTACAGTGTCTCAACTGTCTTCTATACAACAGTGTCTCAACTGTCTTCTATATTACAGTGTCTCATCTGTCTTCTATATTACAGTGTCTCAACTGTTTTCTATATTACAGTAGTTCAACTGTCTTCTATATTACAGTGTCTCAACTGTCTTCTATATTACAGTGTCTCAACTGTCTTCTATATTACAGTGTCTCAAGTGTCTTCTATATTACAGTGTCTCAACTGTATTCTATATTACAGTGTCTCAACTGTCTTCTATATCACAGTAGCTCAACTGTCTTCTATATTCCAGTAGCTCAACTGTCTTCTATATTACAGTGTATCAACTGTCTTCTATATTACAGTAGCTCAACTGTCTTCTATATTACAGTGTCTCAACTGTCTTCTATATTACAGTAGCTCAACTGTCTTCTATATTACAGTGTCTCAACTGTCTTATATTTCACAGTGGCTCAACTGTGTTCTATATTACAGTTTCTCAACTGTCTTCTATATGACAGTGTCTCAACAGCCTTCTATATTACAGTGTCTCAACTGTCTTCTATATGACAGTGTCTCAACAGCCTTCTATATTACAGTGTCTCAACTGTCTTCTATATTCCAGTGGCTCAACTGTCTTCTATATTACAGTGTCTCAACTGTCTTCTATATTACAGTGGCTGCACTGTCTTCTATATTACAGTGTCTCAACTGTCTTCTATATTACAGTGAGTCAACTGTCTTCTATATTACAGTGTCTCAACTGTCTTCTATATTACAGTGTCTCAACTGTCATATACATTACAGTGGCTCAACTGTCTTCTATATATACAGTGTCTCAACTGTCTTATATATTACAGTGGCTCAACTGTCTTCTATATTACAGTGTCTCAACTGTCTTCCATACTACAGTGTCTCAACTGTCTTCTATACTACAGTGTCTCAACTGTCTTCTATATTACAGTGTCTCAACTGTCTTCTATATCACAGTAGCTCAACTGTCTTCTATATTACAGTGTCTCAACTGTCTTCTATATTACAGTGTCTCAACTGTCTTCTATATTACAGTGTCTCAACTGTCTTCTATATTACAGTGTCTCAACTGTCATATACATTACAGTGGCTCAACTGTCTTCTATATATACAGTGTCTCAACTGTCTTATATATTACAGTGGCTCAACTGTCTTCTATATAGACAGTGTCTCAACTGTCTTCTATATTACAGTGTCTCAACTGTCTTCTATATTACAGTGTCTCAACTGTCTTCTATATTACAGTGTCTCAACTGTCTTCTATATTACAGTGTCTCAACTGTCTCCTATATTACAGTGTCTCAACTGTCTTCTATACTACAGTGTCTCAACTGTCTTATATATTACAGTGTCTCAACTGTCTTCTATATTACAGTGTCTCAACTGTCTTATATATTACAGTGTCTCAACTGTCTTCTATATTACAGTGTCTCAACTGTCTTCTATATTACAGTGGCTCAACTATCTTTTATATTACAGTGTCACAACCGTATTCTATATTATAGTAGTTCAACTGTCTTCTATATTACAGTGTCTCAACTGTCTTCTATACTACAGTGTCTCAGCTGTCTTCTATATTACAGTAGCTCAACTGTCTTCTATTATTACAGTAGCTCCACTGTCTCGTATATTACAGTAGCTCAACTGTCTTCTATATTACAGCGTCTCAACTGTGTCTTCTATATTACAGTGTCTCAACTGTCTTCTATATTACAGTGTCTCAACTGTCTTCTATATTACAGTGTCTCAACTGTCTTCTATATTACAGTGTCTCAACTGTCTTCTATATTACAGTGTCTCAACTGTCTTCTATATTACAGTGTCTCAACTGTCTTCTATATTACTGTGTCTCAACTGTCTTCTATATTACAGTGTCTCAACTGTCATCTATATTACAGTGTCTCAACTGTCTTCTATATTACAGTGTCTCAACTGTCTTCTATATTACAGTGTCTCAACTGTCTTCTATATTACAGTGTCTCAACTGTCTCCTATATTACTGTGGTTGCACTGTCTCCTATATTACAGTGTCTCAACTGTCTTCTATACTACAGTGTCTCAACTGTCTTCTCTATTACAGTGTCTCAACTGTCTTCTATATTACTGTGGTTGCACTGTCTCCTCTATTACAGTGTCTCAACTGTCTTCTATATTACAGTGTCTGAACTGTCTTCTATACTACAGTGTCTCAACTGTCTTCTATATTACAGTGTCTGAACTGTCTTCTATACTACAGTGTCTCAGCTGTCTTCTATATTACAGTAGCTCAACTGTCTTCTATTATTACAGTAGCTCCACTGTCTCATATATTACAGTAGCTCAACTGTCTTCTATATTACAGTGTCTCAACTGTCTTCTATACAACAGTGTCTCAACTGTCTTCTATATTACAGTGTCTTATCTGTCTTCTATATTACAGTGTCTCAACTGTTTTCTATATTACAGTAGTTCAACTGTCTTCTATATTACAGTGTCTCAACTGTCTTCTATATTACAGTGTCTCAACTGTCTTCTATATTACAGTGTCTCAAGTGTCTTCTATATTACAGTGTCTCAACTGTATTCTATATTACAGTGTCTCAACTGTCTTCTATATCACAGGTGCTCAACTGTCTTCTATATTCCAGTAGCTCAACTGTCTTCTATATTACAGTGTATCAACTGTCTTCTATATTACAGTAGCTCAACTGTCTTCTATATTACAGTGTCTCAACTGTCTTCTATATTACAGTAGCTCAACTGTCTTCTATATTACAGTGTCTCAACTGTCTTATATTTCAGAGTGGCTCAACTGTCTTCTATATTACAGTTTCTCAACTGTCTTCTATATGACAGTGTCTCAACAGCCTTCTATATTACAGTGTCTCAACTGTCTTCTATATGACAGTGTCTCAACAGCCTTCTATATTACAGTGTCTCAACTGTCTTCTATATTCCAGTGGCTCAACTGTCTTCTATATTACAGTGTCTCAACTGTCTTCTATATTACAGTGGCTGCACTGTCTTCTATATTACAGTGTCTCAACTGTCTTCTATATTACAGTGAGTCAACTGTCTTCTATATTGCAGTGTCTCAACTGTCTTCTATATTACAGTGTCTCAACTGTCATATACATTACAGTGGCTCAACTGTCTTCTATATATACAGTGTCTCAACTGTCTTATATATTACAGTGGCTCAACTGTCTTCTATATTACAGTGTCTCAACTGTCTTCTATACTACAGTGTCTCAACTGTCTTCTATACTACAGTGTCTCAACTGTCTTCTATATTACAGTGTCTCAACTGTCTTCTATATCACAGTAGCTCAACTGTCTTCTATATTACAGTGTCTCAACTGTCTTCTATATTACAGTGTCTCAACTGTCTTCTATATTACAGTGTCTCAACTGTCTTCTATATTACAGTGTCTCAACTGTCATATACATTACAGTGGCTCAACTGTCTTCTATATATACAGTGTCTCAACTGTCTTATATATTACAGTGGCTCAACTGTCTTCTATATAGACAGTGTCTCAACTGTCTTCTATATTACAGTGTCTCAACTGTCTTCTATATTACAGTGTCTCAACTGTCTTCTATATTACAGTGTCTCAACTGTCTTCTATATTACAGTGTCTCAACTGTCTCCTATATTACAGTGTCTCAACTGTCTTCTATACTACAGTGTCTCAACTGTCTTATATATTACAGTGTCTCAACTGTCTTCTATATTACAGTGTCTCAACTGTCTCATATATTACAGTGGCTCAACTGTCTTCTATATTACAGTGTCTCAACTGTCTTCTATATTACAGTGGCTCAACTATCTTTTATATTACAGTGTCTCAACCGTATTCTATATTATAGTAGTTCAACTGTCTTCTATATTACAGTGTCTCAACTGTCTTCTATACAACAGTGTCTCAACTGTCTTCTATATTACAGTGTCTCAACTGTCTTCTGTATTACAGTGTCTCAACTGTCTTCATTATTACAGTAGTTCAACTGTCTTCTATATTACAGTGTCTCAACTGTCTTCTATATTACAGTGTCTCAACTGTCTTCTATATTCCAGTGGCTCAACTATCTTCTATATTACAGTGTCTCAACCGTCTTCTATATTACAGTGTCTCAACTGTCTTCTATATTACAGTGTCTCAACAGTCTTCTATATTACAGTGACTCAACAACCTTCTATATTGCAGTGTCTCAACTGTCTTCTATACTACAGTGTCTCAACTGTCTTCTATATTACAGTGTCTCAACTGTCTTCTATACTACAGTGTCTCAACTGTCTTCTATATTACAGTGTCTCAACTGTCTCCTATATTACAGTGTCTCAACTGTCTCCTATATTACAGTGTCTCAACTGTCTCCTATATTACAGTGTCTCAAATGTCTTCTATATTACAGTGTCTCAACTGTCTTCTATATTACAGTGGCTGCACTGTCTTCTATATTACAGTGTCTGAACTGTCTTCTATATTACGGTAGCTCAACTGTCTTCTCTATTACAGTAGTTCAACTGTCTTCTATATTACAGTGTCTCAACTATCTTCTATACTACAGTGTCTGAACTGTCTTCTATATTACAGTAGCTCAACTGTCTTCTATATTACAGTAGTTCAACTGTCTTCTATATTACTGTGTCTCAACTGTCTCCTATATTACAGTGTCTCAACTGTCTTCTACATTACAGTAGCTCAACTGTCTTCTATATTACAGTGTCTCAACTGTCTTCTATACTACAGTGTCTCAACTCTCTTCTATATTACAGTGTCTCAACTGTCTTCTATATTACAGTGTCTGAACTGTCTTCTATACTACAGTGTCTCAACTGTCTTCTATATTACAGTGTCTGAACTGTCTTCTATACTACAGTGTCTCAGCTGTCTTCTATATTACAGTAGCTCAACTGTCTTCTATTATTACAGTAGCTCCACTGTCTCGTATATTACAGTAGCTCAACTGTTTTCTATATTACAGCGTCTCAACTGTCTTCTATATTACAGTGTCTCAACTGTCTTCTATATTACAGTGTCTCAACTGTCTTCTATATTACAGTGTCTCAACTGTCTTCTATATTACAGTGTCTCAACTGTCTTCAATATTACAGTGGCTCAACTGTCTTCTATATTACTGTGTCTCAACTGTCTTCTATATTACAGTGTCTCAACTGTCTTCTATATTACAGTGTCTCAACTGTCTTCTATATTACAGTGTCTCAACTGTCTTCTATATTACAGTGTCTCAACTGTCTTCTATATTACAGTGTCTCACCTGTCTTCTATATTACAGTAGCTCAACTGTCTTCTATATTACAGTGTCTAAACTGTCTTCTATACTACAGTGTCTCAACTGTCTTCTATATTACAGTGTCTCAACTGTCTTCTATATTACAGTGTCTCAACTGTCTTCTATATTACAGTGTCTCAACTGTCTTCTATATTACAGTGTCTCAACTGTCTTCTATATTACAGTAGCTCAACTGTCTTCTATATTACAGTGTCTCAACTGTCTTCTATATTACAGTGTCTCAACTGTCTTCTATATTACAGTGTCTCAACTGTCTTCTATATTACAGTAGCTCAACTGTCTTTATTACAGTGTCTAAACTGTCTTCTATACTACAGTGTCTCAACTGTCTTCTATATTACAGTGTCTCAACTGTCTTCTATATTACAGTGTCTCAACTGTCTTCTATATTACAGTGTCTCAACTGTCTTCTATATTACAGTGTCTCAACTGTCTTCTATATTATAGTGTCTCAACTGTCTTCTATATTACAGTGTCTCAACTGTCTTCTATATTACAGTGGCTGCACTGTTTTCTATATTACTGTGTCTCAACTGTCTTCTATATTACAGTGTCTCAAATGTCTTCTATATTACAGTATCTCAACTGTCTTCTATATTACAGTGTCTCAACTGTCTTCTATATTACAGTGTCTCAACTGTCTTCTATATTACAGTGTCTCAACTGTCTTCTATATTACAGTGTCTCAACTGTCTTCTATATTACAGTGTCTAAACTGTCTTCTATATTACTGTGGTTGCACTGTCTCCTATATTACAGTGTCTCAACTGTCTTCTATATTACAGTGTCTCAACTGTCTTCTATATTACAGTGGCTGCACTGTCTTCTATATTACTGTGTCTCAACTGTCTTCTATATTACAGTGTCTCAAATGTCTTCTATATTACAGTGTCTCAACTGTCTTCTATATTACGGTGTCTCAACTGTCTTCTATATTACAGTGTCTCAACTGTCTTCTATATTACAGTGTCTCAACTGTCTTCTATATTACAGTAGCTCAACTGTCTTCTATATTACTGTGTCTCAACTGTCTTCTATATTACTGTGGTTGCACTGTCTCCTATATTACAGTGTCTCAACTGTCTTTTATATTACAGTGGCTCAACTGTCTTCTATATTACTGTGTCTCAACTGTCTTCTATATTACAGTGTCTCAACTGTCTTCTATACTACAGTGTCTCAACAGTCTTCTATATTACAGTGTCTCAACTGTCTTCTATATTACAGTGTCTCAACTGTCTTCTATATTACAGTGTCTCAACTGTCTTCTATATTACAGTGTCTCAACTGTCTTCTATATTACAGTAGCTCAACTGTCTTCTATATTACTGTGTCTCAACTGTCTTTTATATTACTGTGGTTGCACTGTCTCCTATATTACAGTGTCTCAACTGTCTTCTATATTACAGTGGCTCAACTGTCTTCTATATTACTGTGTCTCAACTGTCTTCTATATTACAGTGTCTCAACTGTCTTCTATACTACAGTGTCTCAACAGTCTTCTATATTACAGTGTCTCGACTGTCTTCTATATTACAGTGGCTCAACTGTCTTCTATATTACAGTGTCTCAACTGTCTTCTATATGACAGTGTCTCAACTGTCTTTTATATTACAGTGTCTCAACTGTCTTCTATATTACAGTGGCTCAACTGTCTTCTATATTACAGTGTCTCAACTGTCTTCTATATTATAGTAGTTCAACTGTCTTCTATATTACAGTGTCTCAACTGTCTTCTATATTACAATGGCTCAACTGTCTTCTATACAACAGTGTCTCAACTGTCTTCTATATTACAGTGTCTCAACTGTCTTCTATATTACAGTGTCTCAACTGTCTTCTATATTAAAGTAGTTCAACTGTCTTCTATATTACAGTGTCTCAACTGTCTTCTATATTACAGTGTCTCAACTGTCTTCTATATTACAGTGGCTCAACTGTCTTCTATATTACAGTGTCTCAACCGTCTTCTATATTACAGTGTCTCAACTGTCTTATATATTACAGTATCTCAACTGTCTTCTATAGTACAGTGTCTCAACTGGTTCTATATTACAGTGTCTCAACTGTCTTCTATACTACAGTGTCTCAACTGTCTTCTATATTACAGTGTCTCAACTGTGTTATATTTTACAGTGTCTCAACTGTCTTCTATATGACAGTGTCTCAACAGCCTTCTACATTACAGTGTCTCAACTGTCTTCTATATTACAGTGTCTCAACTGTCTTCTATATTACAGTGTCTCAACTGTCTTCGATACTACAGTGTCTCAACTGTCTTCTATATTACAGTAGATCAACTGTCTTCTATATTACAGTGTCTCAACTGTCTTTTATATTACAGTGTCTCAACTGTCTTCTATATTACAGTGGCTCAACTGTCTTCTATATTACAGTGTCTAAACTGTCTTCTATATTATAGTAGTTCAACTGTCTTCTATATTACAGTGTCTCAACTGTCTTCTATATTACAGTGTCTCAACTGTCTTCTATATTACAGTGTCTCAACTGTCTTCTACATTCCAGTGGCTCAACTGTCTTCTATATTACAGTGTCTCAACTGTCTTCTATATTACAGTGTCTCAACTGTCTTATATATTACAGTGGCTCAACTGTCTTCTATATTACAGTCTCTCAACTGTCTTCTATATGACAGTGTCTCAACTGTCTTCTATATTACAGTGTCTCAACTGTCTTCTATATTACAGTGTCTCAACTGTCTTCTATATTACAGTGTCTCAACTGTCTTCTATATTACAGTGTCTCAACTGTCTTCTATATTACAGTGGTTCAACTGTCTTCTATATTACAGTGTCTCAACTGTCTTCTATATTACAGTGTCTCAACTGTCTTCTATATTCCAGTAGCTCAACTGTCTTCTATATTACAGTGTCTCAACTGTCTTCTATATTACAGTAATTCAACTGTCTTATATACTACAGTGTCTCAACTGTCTTCTATATTACAGTGTCTCAACTGTCTTCTATATTACAGTAGATCAACTGTCTTCTATATTACAGTGTCTCAACTGTCTTTTATATTACAGTGTCTCAACTGTCTTCTATATTACAGTGGCTCAACTGTCTTCTATATTACAGTGTCTCAACTGTCTTCTATATTATAGTAGTTCAACTGTCTTCTATATTACAGTGTCTCAACTGTCTTCTATACAACAGTGTCTCAACTGTCTTCTATATTACAGTGTCTCAACTGTCTTCTATATTACAGTGTCTCAACTGTCTTCTGTATTACAGTAGTTCAACTGTCTTCTATATTACAGTGTCTCAACTGTCTTCTATATTACAGTGTCTCAACTGTCTTCTATATTACAGTGGCTCAACTGTCTTCTATATTACGGTGTCTCAACCGTCTTCTATATTACAGTGTCTCAACTGTCTTCTATATTACAGTATCTCAACTGTCTTCTATACTACAGTGTCTCAACTGTCTTCTATATTACAGTGTCTCAACTGTTTTCCATATACTACAGTGTCTCAACTGTCTTCTATATTACAGTGTCTCAACTGTCTTATATTTTACAGTGGCTCAACTGTCTTCTATATTACAGTTTCTCAACTGTCTTCTATATGACAGTGTCTCAACAGCCTTCTATATTACAGTGTCTCAACTGTCTTCTATACTACAGTGTCTCAACTGTCTTCTATATTACAGTGTCTCAACTGTCTTCTATACTACAGTGTCTCAACTGTCTTCTATATTACAGTGTCTCAACTGTCTTATATATTACAGTGGCTCAACTGTCTTCTATATTACAATGTCTCAACTGTCTTCTATACTACAGTGTCTCAACTGTCTTCTATATTACAGTGTCTCAACTGTCTTATATATTACAGTGGTTCAACTGTCTTCTATATTACAGTGTCTCAACTGTCTTCTATATTACAGTAATTCAACTGTCTTATATACTACAGTGTCTCAACTGTCTTCTATATTACAGTGTGTCAACTGTCTTCTATATTACAGTAGATCAACTGTCTTCTATATTACAGTGTCTCAACTGTCTTTTATATTACAGTGTCTCAACAGTCTTCTATATTACAGTGGCTCAACTGTCTTCTATATTACAGTGTGTCAACTGTCTTCTATATTACAGTGTCTCAACTGTCTTCTATACAACAGTGTCTCAACTGTCTTCTATATTACAGTGTCTGAACTGTCTTCTATATTACAGTGTCTCAACTGTCTTCTATATTACAGTAGTTCAACTGTCTTCTATATTACAGTGTCTCAACTGTCTTCTATATTACAGTGTCTCAACTGTCTTCTATATTATAGTAGTTCAACTGTCTTCTATATTACAGTGTCTCAACTGTCTTCTATACAACAGTGTCTCAACTGTCTTCTATATTACAGTGTCTCATCTGTCTTCTATATTACAGTGTCTCAACTGTCTTCTATATTACAGTAGCTCAACTGTCTTCTATATTACAGTGTCTCAACTGTCTTATATTTTACAGTGGCTCAACTGTCTTCTATATTACAGTTTCTCAACTGTCTTCTATATGACAGTGTCTCAACAGCCTTCTATATTACAGTGTCTCAACTGTCTTCTATATGACAGTGTCTCAACAGCCTTCTATATTACAGTGTCTCAACTGTCTTCTATACTACAGTGTCTCAACTGTCTTCTATATTACAGTAGATCAACTGTCTTCTATATTACAGTGTCTCAACTGTCTTCTATATTACAGAGTCTCAACTGTCTTCTATATTATAGTGTCTCAACTGTCTTCTATAATACAGTGTCTCAACTGTCTTCTATATTACAGTGGCTGCATTGTCTTCTATATTACAGTGTCTCAACTGTCTTCTATACTACAGTGTCTCAACTGTCTTCTATACTACAGTGTCTCAACTGTCTTCTATATTACAGTAGATCAACTGTCTTCTATATTACAGTGTCTCAACTGTCTTCTATATTACAGTGTCTCAATTGTCTTCTATATTACAGTGTCTCAACTGTCTTCTATATTACAGTGTCTCAACTGTCTTCTATATTACAGTGTCTCAACTGTCTTCTATATTACAGTGACTCAACTGTCTTCTATATTACAGTGGCTCAACTGTCTTCTATACTACAGTGTCTCAACTGTCTTCTATATTACAGTGTCTCAACTGTCATATACATTACAGTGGCTCAACTGTCTTCTATATATACAGTGTCTCAACTGTCTTATATATTACAGTGGCTCAACTGTCTTCTATATAGACAGTGTCTCAACTGTCTTCTATATTACAGTGTCTCAACTGTCTCCTATATTACAGTGTCTCAACTGTCTTCTATACTATAGTGTCTCAACTGTCTTATATATTACAGTGTCTCAACTGTCTTATATATTACAGTGGCTCAACTGTCTTCTATATTACAGTGTCTCAACTGTCTTCTATATATACAGTGTCTGAACTGTCTTTTATATTACAGTGACTCAACTGTCTTCTATATTACAGTGTCTCAACTGTCTTCTATATTACAGTAGATCAACTGTCTTCTATATTACAGTGTCTCAACTGTCTTTTATATTACAGTGTTTCAACTGTCTTCTATATTACAGTGGCTCAACTGTCTTATATATTACAGTGGCTCAACTGTCTTCTATATTACAGTGTCTTAACTGTCTTCTATATATACAGTGTCTCAACTGTCTTATATATTACAGTGGCTCAACTGTCTTTTATATTACAGTGTCTCAACTGTCTTCTATATTACAGTGGCTCAACTGTCTTCTATATTACAGTGTCTCAACTGTCTTCTATATTATAGTAGTTCAACTGTCTTCTATATTACCGTGTCTGAACTGTCTTCTATATTACAGTGTCTCAACCGTCTTCTATATTACAGTGTCTCAACTGTCTTCTATATTACAGTGTCTCAACAGTCTTCTATATTACAGTGACTCAACAACCTTCTATATTACAGTGTCTCAACTGTCTTCTATACTACAGTGTCTCAACTGTCTTCTATATTACAGTGTCTCAACTGTCTTCTATACTACAGTGTCTCAACTGTCTTCTATATTACAGTGTCACAACTGTCTCCTATATTACAGTGTCTCAACTGTCTCCTATATTACAGTGTCTCAACTGTCTCCTATATTACAGTGTCTCAACTGTCTTCTATATTACAGTGTCTCAACTGTCTTCTATATTACAGTGTCTAAACTGTCTTCTATATTACAGTGTCTCAACTGTCTTCTATATTACAGTGGCTGCACTGTCTTCTATATTACAGTGTCTGAACTGTCTTCTATATTACAGTAGCTCAACTGTCTTCTACATTACAGTAGTTCAACTGTCTTCTATATTACAGTGTCTCAACTGTCTTCTATACTACAGTGTCTGAACTGTCTTCTATATTACAGTAGCTCAACTGTCTTCTATATTACAGTAGTTCAACTGTCTTCTATATTACAGTAGCTCAACTGTCTTCTATATTACAGTGTCTCAACTGTCTTCTATACTACAGTGTCTCAACTGTCTTCTATATTACAGTGTCTCAACTGTCTTCTACATTACAGTGTCTCAACTGTCTTCTATACTACAGTGTCTCAACTGTCTTCTCTATTACAGTGTCTTAACTGTTTTCTATATTACTGTGGTTGCACTGTCTCCTCTATTACAGTGTCTCAACTGTCTTCTATATTACAGTGTCTCAACTGTCTTCTATATTACAGTGTCTGAACTGTCTTCTATACTACAGTGTCTCAACTGTCTTCTATATTACAGTGTCTGAACTGTCTTCTATACTACAGTGTCTCAGCTGTCTTCTATATTACAGTAGCTCAACTGTCTTCTATTATTACAGTAGCTCCACTGTCTCGTATATTACAGTAGCTCAACTGTCTTCTATATTACAGCGTCTCAACTGTGTCTTCTATATTACAGTGTCTCAACTGTCTTCTATATTACAGTGTCTCAACTGTCTTCTATATTACAGTGTCTCAACTGTCTTCTATATTACAGTGTCTCAACTGTCTTCTATATTACAGTGGCTCAACTGTCTTCTATATTACTGTGTCTCAACTGTCTTCTATATTACAGTGTCTCAACTGTCATCTATATTACAGTGTCTCAACTGTCTTCTATATTACAGTGTCTCAACTGTCTTCTATATTACAGTGTCTCAACTGTCTTCTATATTACAGTGTCTCAACTGTCTCCTATATTACTGTGGTTGCACTGTCTCCTATATTACAGTGTCTCAACTGTCTTCTATACTACAGTGTCTCAACTGTCTTCTCTATTACAGTGTCTCAACTGTCTTATATATTACTGTGGTTGCACTGTCTCCTCTATTACAGTGTCTCAACTGTCTTCTATATTACAGTGTCTGAACTGTCTTCTATACTACAGTGTCTCAACTGTCTTCTATATTACAGTGTCTGAACTGTCTTCTATACTACAGTGTCTCAGCTGTCTTCTATATTACAGTAGCTCAACTGTCTTCTATTATTACAGTAGCTCCACTGTCTCATATATTACAGTAGCTCAACTGTCTTCTATATTATAGTGTCTCAACCGTCTTCTATACAACAGTGTCTCAACTGTCTTCTATATTACAGTGTCTCAACTGTCTTCTATATTACAGTGTCTCAACTGTCTTCTATATTACAGTAGTTCAACTGTCTTCTATATTACAGTGTCTCAACTGTCTTCTATATTACAGTGTCTCAACTGTCTTCTATATTATAGTAGTTCAACTGTCTTCTATATTACAGTGTCTCAACTGTCTTCTATACAACAGTGTCTCAACTGTCTTCTATATTACAGTGTCTCATCTGTCTTCTATATTACAGTGTCTCAACTGTTTTCTATATTACAGTAGTTCAACTGTCTTCTATATTACAGTGTCTCAACTGTCTTCTATATTACAGTGTCTCAACTGTCTTCTATATTACAGTGTCTCAACTGTCTCCTATATTACAGTGTCTCAACTGTCTTCTATACTATAGTGTCTCAACTGTCTTATATATTACAGTGGCTCAACTGTCTTCTATATTACAGTGTCTAAACTGTCTTCTATATACACAGTGTCTCAACTGTCTTCTATATTACAGTGGCTCAACTGTCTTCTATATTACAGTGTCTCAACTGTCTTCTATATATACAGTGTCTGAACTGTCTTTTATATTACAGTGACTCAACTGTCTTCTATATTACAGTGTCTCAACTGTCTTCTATATTACAGTAGATCAACTGTCTTCTATATTACAGTGTCTCAACTGTCTTTTATATTACAGTGTTTCAACTGTCTTCTATATTACAGTGGCTCAACTGTCTTATATATTACAGTGGCTCAACTGTCTTCTATATTACAGTGTCTTAACTGTCTTCTATATATACAGTGTCTCAACTGTCTTATATATTACAGTGGCTCAACTGTCTTTTATATTACAGTGTCTCAACTGTCTTCTATATTACAGTGGCTCAACTGTCTTCTATATTACAGTGTCTCAACTGTCTTCTATATTATAGTAGTTCAACTGTCTTCTATATTACCGTGTCTGAACTGTCTTCTATATTACAGTGTCTCAACCGTCTTCTATATTACAGTGTCTCAACTGTCTTCTATATTACAGTGTCTCAACAGTCTTCTATATTACAGTGACTCAACAACCTTCTATATTACAGTGTCTCAACTGTCTTCTATACTACAGTGTCTCAACTGTCTTCTATATTACAGTGTCTCAACTGTCTTCTATACTACAGTGTCTCAACTGTCTCCTATATTACAGTGTCTCAACTGTCTTCTATATTACAGTGTCTCAACTGTCTTCTATATTACAGTGTCTAAACTGTCTTCTATATTACAGTGTCTCAACTGTCTTCTATATTACAGTGGCTGCACTGTCTTCTATATTACAGTGTCTGAACTGTCTTCTATATTACAGTAGCTCAACTGTCTTCTACATTACAGTAGTTCAACTGTCTTCTATATTACAGTGTCTCAACTGTCTTCTATACTACAGTGTCTGAACTGTCTTCTATATTACAGTAGCTCAACTGTCTTCTATATTACAGTAGTTCAACTGTCTTCTATATTACAGTAGCTCAACTGTCTTCTATATTACAGTGTATCAACTGTCTTCTATACTACAGTGTCTCAACTGTCTTCTATATTACAGTGTCTCAACTGTCTTCTACATTACAGTGTCTCAACTGTCTTCTATACTACAGTGTCTCAACTGTCTTCTCTATTACAGTGTCTCAACTGTTTTCTATATTACTGTGGTTGCACTGTCTCCTCTATTACAGTGTCTCAACTGTCTTCTATATTACAGTGTCTCAACTGTCTTCTATATTACAGTGTCTGAACTGTCTTCTATACTACAGTGTCTCAACTGTCTTCTATATTACAGTGTCTGAACTGTCTTCTATACTACAGTGTCTCAGCTGTCTTCTATATTACAGTAGCTCAACTGTCTTCTATTATTACAGTAGCTCCACTGTCTCGTATATTACAGTAGCTCAACTGTCTTCTATATTACAGCGTCTCAACTGTGTCTTCTATATTACAGTGTCTCAACTGTCTTCTATATTACAGTGTCTCAACTGTCTTCTATATTACAGTGTCTCAACTGTCTTCTATATTACAGTGTCTCAACTGTCTTCTATATTACAGTGGCTCAACTGTCTTCTATATTACTGTGTCTCAACTGTCTTCTATATTACAGTGTCTCAACTGTCATCTATATTACAGTGTCTCAACTGTCTTCTATATTACAGTGTCTCAACTGTCTTCTATATTACAGTGTCTCAACTGTCTTCTATATTACAGTGTCTCAACTGTCTCCTATATTACTGTGGTTGCACTGTCTCCTATATTACAGTGTCTCAACTGTCTTCTATACTACAGTGTCTCAACTGTCTTCTCTATTACAGTGTCTCAACTGTCTTATATATTACTGTGGTTGCACTGTCTCCTCTATTACAGTGTCTCAACTGTCTTCTATATTACAGTGTCTGAACTGTCTTCTATACTACAGTGTCTCAACTGTCTTCTATATTACAGTGTCTGAACTGTCTTCTATACTACAGTGTCTCAGCTGTCTTCTATATTACAGTAGCTCAACTGTCTTCTATATTACAGTGTCTCAACTGTCTTCTATACAACAGTGTCTCAACTGTCTTCTATATTACAGTGTCTCAACTGTCTTCTATATTACAGTGTCTCAACTGTCTTCTATATTACAGTAGTTCAACTGTCTTCTATATTACAGTGTCTCAACTGTCTTCTATATTACAGTGTCTCAACTGTCTTCTACATTACAGTGTCTCAACTGTCTTCTATACTACAGTGTCTCAACTGTCTTCTCTATTACAGTGTCTCAACTGTTTTCTATATTACTGTGGTTGCACTGTCTCCTCTATTACAGTGTCTCAACTGTCTTCTATATTACAGTGTCTCAACTGTCTTCTATATTACAGTGTCTGAACTGTCTTCTATACTACAGTGTCTCAACTGTCTTCTATATTACAGTGTCTGAACTGTCTTCTATACTACAGTGTCTCAGCTGTCTTCTATATTACAGTAGCTCAACTGTCTTCTATTATTACAGTAGCTCCACTGTCTCGTATATTACAGTAGCTCAACTGTCTTCTATATTACAGCGTCTCAACTGTGTCTTCTATATTACAGTGTCTCAACTGTCTTCTATATTACAGTGTCTCAACTGTCTTCTATATTACAGTGTCTCAACTGTCTTCTATATTACAGTGTCTCAACTGTCTTCTATATTACAGTGGCTCAACTGTCATCTATATTACAGTGTCTCAACTGTCTTCTATATTACAGTGTCTCAACTGTCTTCTATATTACAGTGTCTCAACTGTCTTCTATATTACAGTGTCTCAACTGTCTCCTATATTACTGTGGTTGCACTGTCTCCTATATTACAGTGTCTCAACTGTCTTCTATACTACAGTGTCTCAACTGTCTTCTCTATTACAGTGTCTCAACTGTCTTATATATTACTGTGGTTGCACTGTCTCCTCTATTACAGTGTCTCAACTGTCTTCTATATTACAGTGTCTGAACTGTCTTCTATACTACAGTGTCTCAACTGTCTTCTATATTACAGTGTCTGAACTGTCTTCTATACTACAGTGTCTCAGCTGTCTTCTATATTACAGTAGCTCAACTGTCTTCTATTATTACAGTAGCTCCACTGTCTCATATATTACAGTAGCTCAACTGTCTTCTATATTATAGTGTCTCAACTGTCTTCTATACAACAGTGTCTCAACTGTCTTCTATATTACAGTGTCTCAACTGTCTTCTATATTACAGTGTCTCAACTGTCTTCTATATTACAGTAGTTCAACTGTCTTCTATATTACAGTGTCTCAACTGTCTTCTATATTACAGTGTCTCAACTGTCTTCTATATTATAGTAGTTCAACTGTCTTCTATATTACAGTGTCTCAACTGTCTTCTATACAACAGTGTCTCAACTGTCTTCTATATTACAGTGTCTCATCTGTCTTCTATATTACAGTGTCTCAACTGTTTTCTATATTACAGTAGTTCAACTGTCTTCTATATTACAGTGTCTCAACTGTCTTCTATATTACAGTGTCTCAACTGTCTTCTATATTACAGTGTCTCAACTGTCTCCTATATTACAGTGTCTCAACTGTCTTCTATACTATAGTGTCTCAACTGTCTTATATATTACAGTGGCTCAACTGTCTTCTATATTACAGTGTCTAAACTGTCTTCTATATACACAGTGTCTCAACTGTCTTCTATATTACAGTGGCTCAACTGTCTTCTATATTACAGTGTCTCAACTGTCTTATATATTACAGTGGCTCAACTGTCTTCTATATTACAGTGTCTCAACTGTCTTCTATATATACAGTGTCTGAACTGTCTTTTATATTACAGTGACTCAACTGTCTTCTATATTACAGTGTCTCAACTGTCTTCTATATTACAGTAGATCAACTGTCTTCTATATTACAGTGTCTCAACTGTCTTTTATATTACAGTGTTTCAACTGTCTTCTATATTACAGTGGCTCAACTGTCTTATATATTACAGTGGCTCAACTGTCTTCTATATTACAGTGTCTTAACTGTCTTCTATATATACAGTGTCTCAACTGTCTTATATATTACAGTGGCTCAACTGTCTTTTATATTACAGTGTCTCAACTGTCTTCTATATTACAGTGGCTCAACTGTCTTCTATATTACAGTGTCTCAACTGTCTTCTATATTATAGTAGTTCAACTGTCTTCTATATTACCGTGTCTGAACTGTCTTCTATATTACAGTGTCTCAACCGTCTTCTATATTACAGTGTCTCAACTGTCTTCTATATTACAGTGTCTCAACAGTCTTCTATATTACAGTGACTCAACAACCTTCTATATTACAGTGTCTCAACTGTCTTCTATACTACAGTGTCTCAACTGTCTTCTATATTACAGTGTCTCAACTGTCTTCTATACTACAGTGTCTCAACTGTCTTCTATATTACAGTGTCACAACTGTCTCCTATATTACAGTGTCTCAACTGTCTCCTATATTACAGTGTCTCAACTGTCTCCTATATTACAGTGTCTCAACTGTCTTCTATATTACAGTGTCTCAACTGTCTTCTATATTACAGTGTCTAAACTGTCTTCTATATTACAGTGTCTCAACTGTCTTCTATATTACAGTGGCTGCACTGTCTTCTATATTACAGTGTCTGAACTGTCTTCTATATTACAGTAGCTCAACTGTCTTCTACATTACAGTAGTTCAACTGTCTTCTATATTACAGTGTCTCAACTGTCTTCTATACTACAGTGTCTGAACTGTCTTCTATATTACAGTAGCTCAACTGTCTTCTATATTACAGTAGTTCAACTGTCTTCTATATTACAGTAGCTCAACTGTCTTCTATATTACAGTGTCTCAACTGTCTTCTATACTACAGTGTCTCAACTGTCTTCTATATTACAGTGTCTCAACTGTCTTCTATATTACAGTGTCTGAACTGTCTTCTATACTACAGTGTCTCAACTGTCTTCTATATTACAGTGTCTGAACTGTCTTCTATACTACAGTGTCTCAGCTGTCTTCTATATTACAGTAGCTCAACTGTCTTCTATTATTACAGTAGCTCCACTGTCTCGTATATTACAGTAGCTCAACTGTCTTCTATATTACAGCGTCTCAACTGTGTCTTCTATATTACAGTGTCTCAACTGTCTTCTATATTACAGTGTCTCAACTGTCTTCTATATTACAGTGTCTCAACTGTCTTCTATATTACAGTGTCTCAACTGTCTTCTATATTACAGTGGCTCAACTGTCTTCTATATTACTGTGTCTCAACTGTCTTCTATATTACAGTGTCTCAACTGTCATCTATATTACAGTGTCTCAACTGTCTTCTATATTACAGTGTCTCAACTGTCTTCTATATTACAGTGTCTCAACTGTCTTCTATATTACAGTGTCTCAACTGTCTCCTATATTACTGTGGTTGCACTGTCTCCTATATTACAGTGTCTCAACTGTCTTCTATACTACAGTGTCTCAACTGTCTTCTCTATTACAGTGTCTCAACTGTCTTATATATTACTGTGGTTGCACTGTCTCCTCTATTACAGTGTCTCAACTGTCTTCTATATTACAGTGTCTGAACTGTCTTCTATACTACAGTGTCTTAACTGTCTTCTATATTACAGTGTCTGAACTGTCTTCTATACTACAGTGTCTCAGCTGTCTTCTATATTACAGTAGCTCAACTGTCTTCTATATTACAGTGTCTCAACTGTCTTCTATACAACAGTGTCTCAACTGTCTTCTATATTACAGTGTCTCAACTGTCTTCTATATTACAGTGTCTCAACTGTCTTCTATATTACAGTAGTTCAACTGTCTTCTATATTACAGTGTCTCAACTGTCTTCTATATTACAGTGTCTCAACTGTCTTCTATATTATAGTAGTTCAACTGTCTTCTATATTACAGTGTCTCAACTGTCTTCTATACAACAGTGTCTCAACTGTCTTCTATATTACAGTGTCTCATCTGTCTTCTATATTACAGTGTCTCAACTGTTTTCTATATTACAGTAGTTCAACTGTCTTCTATATTACAGTGTCTCAACTGTCTTCTATATTACAGTGTCTCAACTGTCTTCTATATTACAGTGTCTCAAGTGTCTTCTATATTACAGTGTCTCAACTGTATTCTATATTACAGTGTCTCAACTGTCTTCTATATCACAGTAGCTCAACTGTCTTCTATATTCCAGTAGCTCAACTGTCTTCTATATTACAGTGTATCAACTGTCTTCTATATTACAGTAGCTCAACTGTCTTCTATATTACAGTGTCTCAACTGTCTTCTATATTACAGTAGCTCAACTGTCTTCTATATTACAGTGTCTCAACTGTCTTATATTTCACAGTGGCTCAACTGTGTTCTATATTACAGTTTCTCAACTGTCTTCTATATGACAGTGTCTCAACAGCCTTCTATATTACAGTGTCTCAACTGTCTTCTATATGACAGTGTCTCAACAGCCTTCTATATTACAGTGTCTCAACTGTCTTCTATATTCCAGTGGCTCAACTGTCTTCTATATTACAGTGTCTCAACTGTCTTCTATATTACAGTGGCTGCACTGTCTTCTATATTACAGTGTCTCAACTGTCTTCTATATTACAGTGAGTCAACTGTCTTCTATATTACAGTGTCTCAACTGTCTTCTATATTACAGTGTCTCAACTGTCATATACATTACAGTGGCTCAACTGTCTTCTATATATACAGTGTCTCAACTGTCTTATATATTACAGTGGCTCAACTGTCTTCTATATTACAGTGTCTCAACTGTCTTCCATACTACAGTGTCTCAACTGTCTTCTATACTACAGTGTCTCAACTGTCTTCTATATTACAGTGTCTCAACTGTCTTCTATATCACAGTAGCTCAACTGTCTTCTATATTACAGTGTCTCAACTGTCTTCTATATTACAGTGTCTCAACTGTCTTCTATATTACAGTGTCTCAACTGTCTTCTATATTACAGTGTCTCAACTGTCATATACATTACAGTGGCTCAACTGTCTTCTATATATACAGTGTCTCAACTGTCTTATATATTACAGTGGCTCAACTGTCTTCTATATAGACAGTGTCTCAACTGTCTTCTATTTACAGTGTCTCAACTGTCTTCTATATTACAGTGTCTCAACTGTCTTCTATATTACAGTGTCTCAACTGTCTTCTATATTACAGTGTCTCAACTGTCTTCTATACAACAGTGTCTCAACTGTCTTCTATATTACAGTGTCTCATCTGTCTTCTATATTACAGTGTCTCAACTGTTTTCTATATTACAGTAGTTCAACTGTCTTCTATATTACAGTGTCTCAACTGTCTTCTATATTACAGTGTCTCAACTGTCTTCTATATTACAGTGTCTCAACTGTCTCCTATATTACAGTGTCTCAACTGTCTTCTATACTATAGTGTCTCAACTGTCTTATATATTACAGTGGCTCAACTGTCTTCTATATTACAGTGTCTAAACTGTCTTCTATATACACAGTGTCTCAACTGTCTTCTATATTACAGTGGCTCAACTGTCTTCTATATTACAGTGTCTCAACTGTCTTATATATTACAGTGGCTCAACTGTCTTCTATATTACAGTGTCTCAACTGTCTTCTATATATACAGTGTCTGAACTGTCTTTTATATTACAGTGACTCAACTGTCTTCTATATTACAGTGTCTCAACTGTCTTCTATATTACAGTAGATCAACTGTCTTCTATATTACAGTGTCTCAACTGTCTTTTATATTACAGTGTTTCAACTGTCTTCTATATTACAGTGGCTCAACTGTCTTATATATTACAGTGGCTCAACTGTCTTCTATATTACAGTGTCTTAACTGTCTTCTATATATACAGTGTCTCAACTGTCTTATATATTACAGTGGCTCAACTGTCTTTTATATTACAGTGTCTCAACTGTCTTCTATATTACAGTGGCTCAACTGTCTTCTATATTACAGTGTCTCAACTGTCTTCTATATTATAGTAGTTCAACTGTCTTCTATATTACCGTGTCTGAACTGTCTTCTATATTACAGTGTCTCAACCGTCTTCTATATTACAGTGTCTCAACTGTCTTCTATATTACAGTGTCTCAACAGTCTTCTATATTACAGTGACTCAACAACCTTCTATATTACAGTGTCTCAACTGTCTTCTATACTACAGTGTCTCAACTGTCTTCTATATTACAGTGTCTCAACTGTCTTCTATACTACAGTGTCTCAACTGTCTTCTATATTACAGTGTCACAACTGTCTCCTATATTACAGTGTCTCAACTGTCTCCTATATTACAGTGTCTCAACTGTCTCCTATATTACAGTGTCTCAACTGTCTTCTATATTACAGTGTCTCAACTGTCTTCTATATTACAGTGTCTAAACTGTCTTCTATATTACAGTGTCTCAACTGTCTTCTATATTACAGTGGCTGCACTGTCTTCTATATTACAGTGTCTGAACTGTCTTCTATATTACAGTAGCTCAACTGTCTTCTACATTACAGTAGTTCAACTGTCTTCTATATTACAGTGTCTCAACTGTCTTCTATACTACAGTGTCTGAACTGTCTTCTATATTACAGTAGCTCAACTGTCTTCTATATTACAGTAGTTCAACTGTCTTCTATATTACAGTAGCTCAACTGTCTTCTATATTACAGTGTCTCAACTGTCTTCTATACTACAGTGTCTCAACTGTCTTCTATATTACAGTGTCTCAACTGTCTTCTATATTACAGTGTCTGAACTGTCTTCTATACTACAGTGTCTCAACTGTCTTCTATATTACAGTGTCTGAACTGTCTTCTATACTACAGTGTCTCAGCTGTCTTCTATATTACAGTAGCTCAACTGTCTTCTATTATTACAGTAGCTCCACTGTCTCGTATATTACAGTAGCTCAACTGTCTTCTATATTACAGCGTCTCAACTGTGTCTTCTATATTACAGTGTCTCAACTGTCTTCTATATTACAGTGTCTCAACTGTCTTCTATATTACAGTGTCTCAACTGTCTTCTATATTACAGTGTCTCAACTGTCTTCTATATTACAGTGGCTCAACTGTCTTCTATATTACTGTGTCTCAACTGTCTTCTATATTACAGTGTCTCAACTGTCATCTATATTACAGTGTCTCAACTGTCTTCTATATTACAGTGTCTCAACTGTCTTCTATATTACAGTGTCTCAACTGTCTTCTATATTACAGTGTCTCAACTGTCTCCTATATTACTGTGGTTGCACTGTCTCCTATATTACAGTGTCTCAACTGTCTTCTATACTACAGTGTCTCAACTGTCTTCTCTATTACAGTGTCTCAACTGTCTTATATATTACTGTGGTTGCACTGTCTCCTCTATTACAGTGTCTCAACTGTCTTCTATATTACAGTGTCTGAACTGTCTTCTATACTACAGTGTCTTAACTGTCTTCTATATTACAGTGTCTGAACTGTCTTCTATACTACAGTGTCTCAGCTGTCTTCTATATTACAGTAGCTCAACTGTCTTCTATATTACAGTGTCTCAACTGTCTTCTATACAACAGTGTCTCAACTGTCTTCTATATTACAGTGTCTCAACTGTCTTCTATATTACAGTGTCTCAACTGTCTTCTATATTACAGTAGTTCAACTGTCTTCTATATTACAGTGTCTCAACTGTCTTCTATATTACAGTGTCTCAACTGTCTTCTATATTATAGTAGTTCAACTGTCTTCTATATTACAGTGTCTCAACTGTCTTCTATACAACAGTGTCTCAACTGTCTTCTATATTACAGTGTCTCATCTGTCTTCTATATTACAGTGTCTCAACTGTTTTCTATATTACAGTAGTTCAACTGTCTTCTATATTACAGTGTCTCAACTGTCTTCTATATTACAGTGTCTCAACTGTCTTCTATATTACAGTGTCTCAAGTGTCTTCTATATTACAGTGTCTCAACTGTATTCTATATTACAGTGTCTCAACTGTCTTCTATATCACAGTAGCTCAACTGTCTTCTATATTCCAGTAGCTCAACTGTCTTCTATATTACAGTGTATCAACTGTCTTCTATATTACAGTAGCTCAACTGTCTTCTATATTACAGTGTCTCAACTGTCTTCTATATTACAGTAGCTCAACTGTCTTCTATATTACAGTGTCTCAACTGTCTTATATTTCACAGTGGCTCAACTGTGTTCTATATTACAGTTTCTCAACTGTCTTCTATATGACAGTGTCTCAACAGCCTTCTATATTACAGTGTCTCAACTGTCTTCTATATGACAGTGTCTCAACAGCCTTCTATATTACAGTGTCTCAACTGTCTTCTATATTCCAGTGGCTCAACTGTCTTCTATATTACAGTGTCTCAACTGTCTTCTATATTACAGTGGCTGCACTGTCTTCTATATTACAGTGTCTCAACTGTCTTCTATATTACAGTGAGTCAACTGTCTTCTATATTACAGTGTCTCAACTGTCTTCTATATTACAGTGTCTCAACTGTCATATACATTACAGTGGCTCAACTGTCTTCTATATATACAGTGTCTCAACTGTCTTATATATTACAGTGGCTCAACTGTCTTCTATATTACAGTGTCTCAACTGTCTTCCATACTACAGTGTCTCAACTGTCTTCTATACTACAGTGTCTCAACTGTCTTCTATATTACAGTGTCTCAACTGTCTTCTATATCACAGTAGCTCAACTGTCTTCTATATTACAGTGTCTCAACTGTCTTCTATATTACAGTGTCTCAACTGTCTTCTATATTACAGTGTCTCAACTGTCTTCTATATTACAGTGTCTCAACTGTCATATACATTACAGTGGCTCAACTGTCTTCTATATATACAGTGTCTCAACTGTCTTATATATTACAGTGGCTCAACTGTCTTCTATATAGACAGTGTCTCAACTGTCTTCTATTTACAGTGTCTCAACTGTCTTCTATATTACAGTGTCTCAACTGTCTTCTATATTACAGTGTCTCAACTGTCTTCTATATTACAGTGTCTCAACTGTCTCCTATATTACAGTGTCTCAACTGTCTTCTATACTACAGTGTCTCAACTGTCTTATATATTACAGTGTCTCCACTGTCTTCTATATTACAGTGTCTCAACTGTCTTATATATTACAGTGGCTCAACTGTCTTCTATATTACAGTGTCTCAACTGTCTTCTATATTACAGTGGCTCAACTATCTTTTATATTACAGTGTCTCAACCGTATTCTATATTATAGTAGTTCAACTGTCTTCTATATTACAGTGTCTCAACTGTCTTCTATACTACAGTGTCTCAGCTGTCTTCTATATTACAGTAGCTCAACTGTCTTCTATTATTACATTAGCTCCACTGTCTCGTATATTACAGTAGCTCAACTGTCTTCTATATTACAGCGTCTCAACTGTGTCTTCTATATTACAGTGTCTCAACTGTCTTCTATATTACAGTGTCTCAACTGTCTTCTATATTACAGTGTCTCAACTGTCTTCTATATTACAGTGTCTCAACTGTCTTCTATATTACAGTGGCTCAACTGTCTTCTATATTACTGTGTCTCAACTGTCTTCTATATTACAGTGTCTCAACTGTCATCTATATTACAGTGTCTCAACTGTCTTCTATATTACAGTGTCTCAACTGTCTTCTATATTACAGTGTCTCAACTTTCTTCTATATTACAGTGTCTCAACTGTCTCCTATATTACTGTGGTTGCACTGTCTCCTATATTACAGTGTCTCAACTGTCTTCTATACTACAGTGTCTCAACTGTCTTCTCTATTACAGTGTCTCAACTGTCTTCTATATTACTGTGGTTGCACTGTCTCCTCTATTACAGTGTCTCAACTGTCTTCTATATTACAGTGTCTGAACTGTCTTCTATACTACAGTGTCTCAACTGTCTTCTATATTACAGTGTCTGAACTGTCTTCTATACTACAGTGTCTCAGCTGTCTTCTATATTACAGTAGCTCAACTGTCTTCTATTATTACAGTAGCTCCACTGTCTCATATATTACAGTAGATCAACTGTCTTCTATATTACAGTGTCTCAACTGTCTTCTATACAACAGTGTCTCAACTGTCTTCTATATTACAGTGTCTCAACTGTCTTCTATATTACAGTGTCTCAACTGTCTTCTATATTACAGTAGTTCAACTGTTTTCTATATTACAGTGTCTCAACTGTCTTCTATATTACAGTGTCTCAACTGTCTTCTATATTATAGTAGTTCAACTGTCTTCTATATTACAGTGTCTCCACTGTCTTCTATACTACAGTGTCTCAGCTGTCTTCTATATTACAGTAGCTCAACTGTCTTCTATTATTACAGTAGCTCCACTGTCTCATATATTACAGTAGCTCAACTGTCTTCTATATTACAGTGTCTCAACTGTCTTCTATACAACAGTGTCTCAACTGTCTTCTATATTACAGTGTCTCAACTGTCTTCTATATTACAGTGTCTCAACTGTCTTCTATATTACAGTAGTTCAACTGTCTTCTATATTACAGTGTCTCAACTGTCTTCTATATTACAGTGTCTCAACTGTCTTCTATATTATAGTAGTTCAACTGTCTTCTATATTACAGTGTCTCAACTGTCTTCTATACAACAGTGTCTCAACTGTCTTCTATATTACAGTGTCTCATCTGTCTTCTATATTACAGTGTCTCAACTGTTTTCTATATTACAGTAGTTCAACTGTCTTCTATATTACAGTGTCTCAACTGTCTTCTATATTACAGTGTCTCAACTGTCTTCTATATTACAGTGTCTCAAGTGTCTTCTATATTACAGTGTCTCAACTGTATTCTATATTACAGTGTCTCAACTGTCTTCTATATCACAGTAGCTCAACTGTCTTCTATATTCCAGTAGCTCAACTGTCTTCTATATTACAGTGTATCAACTGTCTTCTATATTACAGTAGCTCAACTGTATTCTATATTACAGTGTCTCAACTGTCTCCTATATTACAGTAGCTCAACTGTCTTCTATATTACAGTGTCTCAACTGTCTTATATTTCACAGTGGCTCAACTGTGTTCTATATTACAGTTTCTCAACTGTCTTCTATATGACAGTGTCTCAACAGCCTTCTATATTACAGTGTCTCAACTGTCTTCTATATGACAGTGTCTCAACAGCCTTCTATATTACAGTGTCTCAACTGTCTTCTATATTCCAGTGGCTCAACTGTCTTCTATATTACAGTGTCTCAACTGTCTTCTATATTACAGTGGCTCAACTGTCTTCTATATATACAGTGTCTCAACTGTCTTATATATTACAGTGGCTCAACTGTCTTCTATATTACAGTGTCTCAACTGTCTTCCATACTACAGTGTCTCAACTGTCTTCTATACTACAGTGTCTCAACTGTCTTCTATATTACAGTGTCTCAACTGTCTTCTATATCACAGTAGCTCAACTGTCTTCTATATTACAGTGTCTCAACTGTCTTCTATATTACAGTGTCTCAACTGTCTTCTATATTACAGTGTCTCAACTGTCTTCTATATTACAGTGTCTCAACTGTCATATACATTACAGTGGCTCAACTGTCTTCTATATATACAGTGTCTCAACTGTCTTATATATTACAGTGGCTCAACTGTCTTCTATATAGACAGTGTCTCAACTGTCTTCTATATTACAGTGTCTCAACTGTCTTCTATATTACAGTGTCTCAACTGTCTTCTATATTACAGTGTCTCAACTGTCTTCTATATTACAGTGTCTCAACTGTCTCCTATATTACAGTGTCTCAACTGTCTTCTATACTACAGTGTCTCAACTGTCTTATATATTACAGTGTCTCAACTGTCTTCTATATTACAGTGTCTCAACTGTCTTATATATTACAGTGGCTCAACTGTCTTCTATATTACAGTGTCTCAACTGTCTTCTATATTACAGTGGCTCAACTATCTTTTATATTACAGTGTCTCAACCGTATTCTATATTATAGTAGTTCAACTGTCTTCTATATTACAGTGTCTCAACTGTCTTCTATACTACAGTGTCTCAGCTGTCTTCTATATTACAGTAGCTCAACTGTCTTCTATTATTACAGTAGCTCCACTGTCTCATATATTACAGTAGCTCAACTGTCTTCTATATTACAGCGTCTCAACTGTGTCTTCTATATTACAGTGTCTCAACTGTCTTCTATATTACAGTGTCTCAACTGTCTTCTATATTACAGTGTCTCAACTGTCTTCTATATTACAGTGTCTCAACTGTCTTCTATATTACAGTGGCTCAACTGTCTTCTATATTACTGTGTCTCAACTGTCTTCTATATTACAGTGTCTCAACTGTCATCTATATTACAGTGTCTCAACTGTCTTCTATATTACAGTGTCTCAACTGTCTTCTATATTACAGTGTCTCAACTGTCTTCTATATTACAGTGTCTCAACTGTCTCCTATATTACTGTGGTTGCACTGTCTCCTATATTACAGTGTCTCAACTGTCTTCTATACTACAGTGTCTCAACTGTCTTCTCTATTACAGTGTCTCAACTGTCTTCTATATTACTGTGGTTGCACTGTCTCCTCTATTACAGTGTCTCAACTGTCTTCTATATTACAGTGTCTGAACTGTCTTCTATACTACAGTGTCTCAACTGTCTTCTATATTACAGTGTCTGAACTGTCTTCTATACTACAGCGTCTCAGCTGTCTTCTATATTACAGTAGCTCAACTGTCTTCTATTATTACAGTAGCTCCACTGTCTCATATATTACAGTAGCTCAACTGTCTTCTATATTACAGTGTCTCAACTGTCTTCTATACAACAGTGTCTCAACTGTCTTCTATATTACAGTGTCTCAACTGTCTTCTATATTACAGTGTCTCAACTGTCTTCTATATTACAGTAGTTCAACTGTCTTCTATATTACAGTGTCTCAACTGTCTTCTATATTACAGTGTCTCAACTGTCTTCTATATTATAGTAGTTCAACTGTCTTCTATATTATAGTAGTTCAACTGTCTTCTATATTACAGTGTCTCAACTGTCTTCTATACAACAGTGTCTCAACTGTCTTCTATATTACAGTGTCTCATCTGTCTTCTATATTACAGTGTCTCAACTGTTTTCTATATTACAGTAGTTCAACTGTCTTCTATATTACAGTGTCTCAACTGTCTTCTATATTACAGTGTCTCAACTGTCTTCTATATTACAGTGTCTCAACTGTCTTCTATATTACAGTGTCTCAACTGTATTCTATATTACAGTGTCTCAACTGTCTTCTATATCACAGTAGCTCAACTGTCTTCTATATTCCAGTAGCTCAACTGTCTTCTATATTACAGTGTATCAACTGTCTTCTATATTACAGTAGCTCAACTGTCTTCTATATTACAGTGTCTCAACTGTCTTCTATATTACAGTAGCTCAACTGTCTTCTATATTACAGTGTCTCAACTGTCTTATATTTCACAGTGGCTCAACTGTCTTCTATATTACAGTTTCTCAACTGTCTTCTATATGACAGTGTCTCAACAGCCTTCTATATTACAGTGTCTCAACTGTCTTCTATATTCCAGTGGCTCAACTGTCTTCTATATTACAGTGTCTCAACTGTCTTCTATATTACAGTGGCTGCACTGTCTTCTATATTACAGTGTCTCAACTGTCTTCTATATTACAGTGAGTCAACTGTCTTCTATATTGCAGTGTCTCAACTGTCTTCTATATTACAGTGTCTCAACTGTCATATACATTACAGTGGCTCAACTGTCTTCTATATATACAGTGTCTCAACTGTCTTATATATTACAGTGGCTCAACTGTCTTCTATATTACAGTGTCTCAACTGTCTTCTATACTACAGTGTCTCAACTGTCTTCTATACTACAGTGTCTCAACTGTCTTCTATATTACAGTGTCTCAACTGTCTTCTATATCACAGTAGCTCAACTGTCTTCTATATTACAGTGTCTCAACTGTCTTCTATATTACAGTGTCTCAACTGTCTTCTATATTACAGTGTCTCAACTGTCTTCTATATTACAGTGTCTCAACTGTCATATACATTACAGTGGCTCAACTGTCTTCTATATATACAGTGTCTCAACTGTCTTATATATTACAGTGGCTCAACTGTCTTCTATATAGACAGTGTCTCAACTGTCTTCTATATTACAGTGTCTCAACTGTCTTCTATATTACAGTGTCTCAACTGTCTTCTATATTACAGTGTCTCAACTGTCTTCTATATTACAGTGTCTCAACTGTCTCCTATATTACAGTGTCTCAACTGTCTTCTATACTACAGTGTCTCAACTGTCTTATATATTACAGTGTCTCAACTGTCTTCTATATTACAGTGTCTCAACTGTCTTATATATTACAGTGGCTCAACTGTCTTCTATATTACAGTGTCTCAACTGTCTTCTATATTACAGTGGCTCAACTATCTTTTATATTACAGTGTCTCAACCGTATTCTATATTATAGTAGTTCAACTGTCTTCTATATTACAGTGTCTCAACTGTCTTCTATACAACAGTGTCTCAACTGTCTTCTATATTACAGTGTCTCAACTGTCTTCTATATTACAGTAGCTCAACTGTCTTCTATTATTACAGTAGCTCCACTGTCTCGTATATTACAGTAGCTCAACTGTTTTCTATATTACAGCGTCTCAACTGTCTTCTATATTACAGTGTCTCAACTGTCTTCTATATTACAGTGTCTCAACTGTCTTCTATATTACAGTGTCTCAACTGTCTTCTATATTACAGTGTCTCAACTGTCTTCAATATTACAGTGGCTCAACTGTCTTCTATATTACTGTGTCTCAACTGTCTTCTATATTACAGTGTCTCAACTGTCTTCTATATTACAGTGTTTCAACTGTCTTCTATATTACAGTGTCTCAACTGTCTTCTATATTACAGTGTCTCAACTGTCTTCTATATTACAGTGTCTCAACTGTCTTCTATATTACAGTGGCTCAACTGTCTTCAATATTACTGTGTCTCAACTGTCTTCTATATTACAGTGTCTCAACTGTCTTCTATATTACAGTGTCTCAACTGTCTTCTATATTACAGTGTCTCAACTGTCTTCTATATTACAGTGTCTTAACTGTCTTCTATATTACAGTGTCTCAACTGTCTTCTATATTACAGTGTCTCAACTGTCTTCTATATTACAGTAGCTCAACTGTCTTCTATATTACTGTGTCTCAACTGTCTTCTATATTACAGTGTCTCAACTGTCTTCTATATTACAGTGTCTCAACTGTCTTCTATACTACAGTGTCTCAACTGTCTTCTATATTACAGTGTCTCAACTGTCTTCTATATTACTGTGGTTGCACTGTCTCCTATATTATAGTGTCTCAACTGTCTTCTATATTACTGTGGTTGCACTGTCTCCTATATTACAGTGTCTAAACTGTCTTCTATATATACAATGTCTCAACTGTCTTCTATATTACAATGGCTCAACTGTCTTCTATATTACAGTGTCTCAACTGTCTTCTATATTACAGTGTCTCAACTGTCTTCTATATTACAGTGTCTCAACTGTCTTCTATATTACAGTGGCACAACTGTCTTCTATATTACTGTGTCTCAACTGTCTTCTATATTACAGTGTCTCAACTGTCTTCTATATTACAGTGGCTCAACTGTCTTCTATATTACTGTGTCTCAACTGTCTTCTATATTACAGTGTCTCAACTGTCTTCTATATTACAGTGGCTCAACTGTCTTCTATATTACTGTGTCTCAACTGTCTTCTATATTACAGTGTCTCAACTGTCTTCTATATTACAGTGGCTCAACTGTCTTCTATATTACTGTGTCTCAACTGTCTTCTATACTACAGTGTCTCAACAGTCTTCTATATTACAGTGTCTCAACTGTCTTCTATATTACAGTGTCTCAACTGTCTTCTATATTACAGTGTCTCAACTGTCTTCTATATTACAGTGTCTCAACTGTCTTCTATATTACATTGTCTCAACTGTCTTCTATACTACAGTGTCTCAACAGTCTTCTATACTACAGTGTCTCAACTGTCTCCTATATTACAGTGTCTCAACAGTCTTCTATATTACAGTGTCTCAACTGTCTTCTATATTACAGTGTCTCAACTGTCTTCTATATTACAGTGTCTCAACTGTCTTCTATATTACAGTGGCTGCACTGTCTTCTATATTACAGTGTCTCAACTGTCTTATATATTACAGTGGCTAAACTGTCTTCTATATTACAGTGTCTCAACTGTCTTCTATATTACAGTGTCTCAACTGTCTTCTATATTACAGTGGCTGCACTGTCTTCTATATTACTGTGTCTCAACTGTCTTCTATATTACATTGTCTCAGCTGTCTTCTATATTACAGTGTCTCAACTGTCTTCTATATTACAGTGTCTCAACTGTCTTCTATATTACAGTGGCTGCACTGTCTTCTATATTACTGTGTCTCAACTGTCTTCTATATTACAGTGTCTCAACTGTCTTCTATATTACAGTGGCTGCACTGTCTTCTATATTACAGTGTCTCAGCTGTCTTCTATATTACAGTGTCTCAACTGTCTTCTATATTACAGTGTCTCAACTGTCTTCTATATTACAGTGGCTGCACTGTCTCCTATATTACAGTGTCTCAACTGTCTTCTATATTACAGTGGCTCAACTGTCTTCTAGATTACTGTGTCTCAACTGTCTTCTATATTACAGTGTCTCAACTGTCTTCTATATTACAGTGGCTCAACTGTCTTCTATATTACAGTGTCTCAACTGTCTTCTATATTACTGTGTCTCAACTGTCTTCTATCTTACAGTGTCTCAACTGTCTTCTATATTACAGTGGCTGCACTGTCTTCTATATTACAGTGTCTCAACTGTCTTCTATACTACAGTGTCTCAACTGTCTTCTATATTACAGTGTCTCAACTGTCTTATATATTACAGTGGCTCAACTGTCTTCTATATTACAGTGTCTCAACTGTCTTCTATATTACAGTGGCTCAACTATCTTTTATATTACAGTGTCTCAACCGTCTTCTATATTATAGTAGTTCGACTGTCTTCTATATTACAGTGTCTCAACTGTCTTCTATATTACAGTGTCTCAACTGTCTTCTATATTACAGTGTCTCAACTGTCTTCTGTATTACAGTGTCTCAACTGTCTTCATTATTACAGTAGTTCAACTGTCTTCTATATTACAGTGTCTCAACTGTCTTCTATATTACAGTGTCTCAACTGTCTTCTATATTACAGTGTCTCAACTATCTTCTATATTACAGTGTCTCAACCGTCTTCTATATTACAGTGTCTCAACTGTCTTCTATATTACAGTGTCTCAACAGTCTTCTATATTACAGTGACTCAACACCCTTCTATATTACAGTGTCTCAACTGTCTTCTATACTACAGTGTCTCAACTGTCTTCTATATTACAGTGTCTCAACTGTCTTCTATACTACAGTGTCTCAACTGTCTTCTATATTACAGTGTCTCAACTGTCTCCTATATTACAGTGTCTCAACTGTCTCCTATATTACAGTGTCTCAACTGTCTTCTATATTACAGTGTCTCAACTGTCTTCTATATTACAGTGTCTAAACTGTCTTCTATATTACAGTGTCTCAACTGTCTTCTATATTACAGTGGCTGCACTGTCTTCTATATTACATTGTCTGAACTGTCTTCTATATTACGGTAGCTCAACTGTCTTCTCTATTACAGTAGTTCAACTGTCTTCTATATTACAGTGTCTCAACTGTCTTCTATACTACAGTGTCTCAACTGTCTCCTATATTACAGTGTCTCAACTGTCTTCTATATTACAGTAGCTCAACTGTCTTCTATATTACAGTGTCTGAACTGTCTTCTATACTACAGTGTCTCAACTGTCTTCTATATTACAGTGTCTCAACTGTCTTCTATATTACTGTGGTTGCACTGTCTCCTCTATTACAGTGTCTCAACTGTCTTCTATATTACAGTGTCTGAACTGTCTTCTATATTACAGTGTCTCAACTGTCTTCTATATTACAGTGTCTGAACTGTCTTCTATACTACAGTGTCTCAGCTGTCTTCTATATTACAGTAGCTCAACTGTCTTCTATTATTACAGTAGCTCCACTGTCTCGTATATTACAGTAGCTTAACTGTCTTCTATATTACAGCATCTCAACTGTCTTCTATATTACAGTGTCTCAACTGTCTTCTATATTATAGTGTCTCAACTGTCTTCTATATTACAGTGTCTCAACTGTCTTCTATATTACAGTGTCTCAAATGTCTTCAATATTACAGTGGCTCAACTGTCTTCTATATTACTGTGTCTCAACTGTCTTCTATATTACAGTGTCTCAACTGTCTTCTATATTACAGTGTCTCAACTGTCTTCTATATTACAGTGTCTCAACTGTCTTCTATATTACAGTGTCTCAACTGTCTTCTATATTACTGTGGTTGCACTGTCTCCTATATTACAGTGTCTCAACTGTCTTCTATATTACAGTGTCTCAACTGTCTTCTTTATTACAGTGTCTCAACTGTCTTCTATATTACTGTGGTTGCACTGTCTCCTATATTACAGTGTCTCAACTGTCTTCTATATTACAGTGGCTCAACTGTATTCTATATTACTGTGTCTCAACTGTCTTCTATATTACAGTGTCTCAACTGTCTTCTATATTATAGTGGCTCAACTGTCTTCTATATTACTGTGTCTCAACTGTCTTCTATATTACAGTGTCTCAACTGTCTTCTATATTACAGTGGCTCAACTGTCTTCTATAATTCTATGTCTCAACTGTCTTCTATATTACAGTGTCTCAACTGTCTTCTATATTACAGTGTCTCAACTGTCTTCTATATTACAGTGTCTCAACTGTCTTCTATTATTACAGTAGCTCCCCTGTCTCGTATATTACAGTGTCTCAACTGTCTTCTCTATTACTGTGGTTGCATTGTCTCCTATATTACAGTGTCTCAACTGTCTTCTATATTACAGTGTCTCAACTGTCTTCTATATTACAGTGTCTAAACTGTCTTCTATATTACAGTGTCTCAACTATCTTCTATATTACAGTGGCTGCACTGTCTTCTATATTACAGTGTCTCAACTGTCTTCTATACTACAGTGTCTCAACAGTCTTCTATATTACAGTGTCTCAACTGTCTTCTATATTACAGTGTCTCAACTGTCTCCTATATTACAGTGTCTCAACTGTCTTCTATATTACAGTGTCTCAACTGTCTTCTATATTACAGTGTCTAAACTGTCTTCTATATTACAGTGTCTCAACTGTCTTCTATATTACAGTGGCTGCACTGTCTTCTATATTACATTGTCTGAACTGTCTTCTATATTACGGTAGCTCAACTGTCTTCTCTATTACAGTAGTTCAACTGTCTTCTATATTACAGTGTCTCAACTGTCTTCTATACTACAGTGTCTCAACTGTCTCCTATATTACAGTGTCTCAACTGTCTTCTATATTACAGTAGCTCAACTGTCTTCTATATTACAGTGTCTCAACTGTCTTCTATACTACAGTGTCTCAACTGTCTTCTATATTACAGTGTCTCAACTGTCTTCTATATTACAGTGTCTGAACTGTCTTCTATACTACAGTGTCTCAACTGTCTTCTATATTACAGTGTCTCAACTGTCTTCTATATTACTGTGGTTGCACTGTCTCCTCTATTACAGTGTCTCAACTGTCTTCTATATTACAGTGTCTCAACTGTCTTCTATATTACAGTGTCTCAACTGTCTTCTATATTACAGTGTCTGAACTGTCTTCTATACTACAGTGTCTCAGCTGTCTTCTATATTACAGTAGCTCAACTGTCTTCTATTATTACAGTAGCTCCACTGTCTCGTATATTACAGTACCTTAACTGTCTTCTATATTACAGCATCTCAACTGTCTTCTATATTACAGTGTCTCAACTGTCTTCTATATTATAGTGTCTCAACTGTCTTCTATATTACAGTGTCTCAACTGTCTTCTATATTACAGTGTCTCAAATGTCTTCAATATTACAGTGGCTCAACTGTCTTCTATATTACTGTGTCTCAACTGTCTTCTATATTACAGTGTCTCAACTGTCTTCTATATTACAGTGTCTCAACTGTCTTCTATATTACAGTGTCTCAACTGTCTTCTATATTACAGTGTCTCAACTGTCTTCTATATTACTGTGGTTGCACTGTCTCCTATATTACAGTGTCTCAACTGTCTTCTATATTACAGTGTCTCAACTGTCTTCTTTATTACAGTGTCTCAACTGTCTTCTATATTACTGTGGTTGCACTGTCTCCTATATTACAGTGTCTCAACTGTCTTCTATATTACAGTGGCTCAACTGTATTCTATATTACTGTGTCTCAACTGTCTTCTATATTACAGTGTCTCAACTGTCTTCTATATTATAGTGGCTCAACTGTCTTCTATATTACTGTGTCTCAACTGTCTTCTATATTACAGTGTCTCAACTGTCTTCTATATTACAGTGGCTCAACTGTCTTCTATAATTCTATGTCTCAACTGTCTTCTATATTACATTGTCTCAACTGTCTTCTATATTACAGTGTCTCAACTGTCTTCTATATTACAGTGTCTCAACTGTCTTCTATTATTACAGTAGCTCCCCTGTCTCGTATATTACAGTGTCTCAACTGTCTTCTATATTACTGTGGTTGCACTGTCTCCTATATTACAGTGTCTCAACTGTCTTCTATATTACAGTGTCTCAACTGTCTTCTATATTACAGTGTCTAAACTGTCTTCTATATTACAGTGTCTCAACTATCTTCTATATTACAGTGGCTGCACTGTCTTCTATATTACAGTGTCTCAACTGTCTTCTATACTACAGTGTCTCAACAGTCTTCTATATTACAGTGTCTCAACTGTCTTCTATATTACAGTGTCTCAACTGTCTTCTATATTACAGTGTCTCAACTGTCTTCTATATTACAGTGTCTCAACTGTCTTCTATACTACAGTGTCTCAATAGTCTTCTATACTACAGTGTCTCAACTGTCTCCTATATTACAGTGTCTCAACAGTCTTCTATATTACAGTGTCTCAACTGTCTTCTATATTACAGTGTCTCAACTGTCTTCTATATTACAGTGTCTCAACTGTCTTCTATATTACAGTGTCTCAACTGTCTTCTATATTACAGTGGCTGCACTGTCTTCTATATTACAGTGTCTCAACTGTCTTATATCTTACAGTGGCTCAACTGTCTTCTATATTACAGTGGCTAAACTGTCTTCTATATTACAGTGTCTCAACTGTCTTCTATATTACAGTGTCTCAACTGTCTTCTATATTACAGTGTCTCAACTGTCTTCTGTATTACAGTGTCCCAACTGTCTTCATTATTACAGTAGTTCAACTGTCTTCTATATTACAGTGTCTCAACTGTCTTCTATATTACAGTGTCTCAACTGTCTTCTATATTACAGTGTCTCAACTATCTTCTATATTACAGTGTCTCAACCGTCTTCTATATTACAGTGTCTCAACTGTCTTCTATATTACAGTGTCTCAACAGTCTTCTATATTACAGTGACTCAACAACCTTCTATATTACAGTGTCTCAACTGTCTTCTATACTACAGTGTCTCAACTGTCTTCTATATTACAGTGTCTCAACTCTCTTCTATACTACAGTGTCTCAACTGTCTTCTATATTACAGTGTCTCAACTGTCTCCTATATTACAGTGTCTCAACTGTCTCCTATATTACAGTGTCTCAACTGTCTTCTATATTACAGTGTCTCAACTGTCTTCTATATTACAGTGTCTAAACTGTCTTCTATATTACAGTGTCTCAACTGTCTTCTATATTACAGTGGCTGCACTGTCTTCTATATTACATTGTCTGAACTGTCTTCTATATTACGGTAGCTCAACTGTCTTCTCTATTACAGTAGTTCAACTGTCTTCTATATTACAGTGTCTCAACTGTCTTCTATACTACAGTGTCTCAACTGTCTCCTATATTACAGTGTCTCAACTGTCTTCTATATTACAGTAGCTCAACTGTCTTCTATATTACAGTGTCTCAACTGTCTTCTATACTACAGTGTCTCAACTGTCTTCTATATTACAGTGTCACAACTGTCTTCTATATTACAGTGTCTGAACTGTCTTCTATACTACAGTGTCTCAACTGTCTTCTATATTACAGTGTCTCAACTGTCTTCTATATTACTGTGGTTGCACTGTCTCCTCTATTACAGTGTCTCAACTATCTTCTATATTACAGTGTCTGAACTGTCTTCTATATTACAGTGTCTCAACTGTCTTCTATATTACAGTGTCTGAACTGTCTTCTATACTACAGTGTCTCAGCTGTCTTCTATATTACAGTAGCTCAACTGTCTTCTATTATTACAGTAGCTCCACTGTCTCGTATATTACAGTAGCTTAACTGTCTTCTATATTACAGCATCTCAACTGTCTTCTATATTACAGTGTCTCAACTGTCTTCTATATTATAGTGTCTCAACTGTCTTCTATATTACAGTGTCTCAACTGTCTTCTATATTACAGTGTCTCAAATGTCTTCAATATTACAGTGGCTCAACTGTCTTCTATATTACTGTGTCTCAACTGTCTTCTATATTACAGTGTCTCAACTGTCTTCTATATTACAGTGTCTCAACTGTCTTCTATATTACAGTGTCTCAACTGTCTTCTATATTACAGTGTCTCAACTGTCTTCTATATTACTGTGGTTGCACTGTCTCCTATATTACAGTGTCTCAACTGTCTTCTATATTACAGTGTCTCAACTGTCTTCTTTATTACAGTGTCTCAACTGTCTTCTATATTACTGTGGTTGCACTGTCTCCTATATTACAGTGTCTCAACTGTCTTCTATATTACAGTGGCTCAACTGTATTCTATATTACTGTGTCTCAACTGTCTTCTATATTACAGTGTCTCAACTGTCTTCTATATTATAGTGGCTCAACTGTCTTCTATATTACTGTGTCTCAACTGTCTTCTATATTACAGTGTCTCAACTGTCTTCTATATTACAGTGGCTCAACTGTCTTCTATAATTCTATGTCTCAACTGTCTTCTATATTACAGTGTCTCAACTGTCTTCTATATTACAGTGGCTCAACTGTCTTCTATATTACAGTGTCTCAACTGTCTTCTATTATTACAGTAGCTCCCCTGTCTCGTATATTACAGTGTCTCAACTGTCTTCTATATTACTGTGGTTGCACTGTCTCCTATATTACAGTGTCTCAACTGTCTTCTATATTACAGTGTCTCAACTGTCTTCTATATTACAGTGTCTAAACTGTCTTCTATATTACAGTGTCTCAACTATCTTCTATATTACAGTGGCTGCACTGTCTTCTATATTACAGTGTCTCAACTGTCTTCTATACTACAGTGTCTCAACAGTCTTCTATATTACAGTGTCTCAACTGTCTTCTATATTACAGTGTCTCAACTGTCTCCTATATTACAGTGTCTCAACTGTCTTCTATATTACAGTGTCTCAACTGTCTTCTATATTACAGTGTCTAAACTGTCTTCTATATTACAGTGTCTCAACTGTCTTCTATATTACAGTGGCTGCACTGTCTTCTATATTACATTGTCTGAACTGTCTTCTATATTACGGTAGCTCAACTGTCTTCTCTATTACAGTAGTTCAACTGTCTTCTATATTACAGTGTCTCAACTGTCTTCTATACTACAGTGTCTCAACTGTCTCCTATATTACAGTGTCTCAACTGTCTTCTATATTACAGTAGCTCAACTGTCTTCTATATTACAGTGTCTCAACTGTCTTCTATACTACAGTGTCTCAACTGTCTTCTATATTACAGTGTCTCAACTGTCTTCTATATTACAGTGTCTGAACTGTCTTCTATACTACAGTGTCTCAACTGTCTTCTATATTACAGTGTCTCAACTGTCTTCTATATTACTGTGGTTGCACTGTCTCCTCTATTACAGTGTCTCAACTGTCTTCTATATTACAGTGTCTGAACTGTCTTCTATATTACAGTGTCTCAACTGTCTTCTATATTACAGTGTCTGAACTGTCTTCTATACTACAGTGTCTCAGCTGTCTTCTATATTACAGTAGCTCAACTGTCTTCTATTATTACAGTAGCTCCACTGTCTCGTATATTACAGTAGCTTAACTGTCTTCTATATTACAGCATCTCAACTGTCTTCTATATTACAGTGTCTCAACTGTCTTCTATATTATAGTGTCTCAACTGTCTTCTATATTACAGTGTCTCAACTGTCTTCTATATTACAGTGTCTCAAATGTCTTCAATATTACAGTGGCTCAACTGTCTTCTATATTACTGTGTCTCAACTGTCTTCTATATTACAGTGTCTCAACTGTCTTCTATATTACAGTGTCTCAACTGTCTTCTATATTACAGTGTCTCAACTGTCTTCTATATTACAGTGTCTCAACTGTCTTCTATATTACTGTGGTTGCACTGTCTCCTATATTACAGTGTCTCAACTGACTTCTATATTACAGTGTCTCAACTGTCTTCTTTATTACAGTGTCTCAACTGTCTTCTATATTACTGTGGTTGCACTGTCTCCTATATTACAGTGTCTCAACTGTCTTCTATATTACAGTGGCTCAACTGTATTCTATATTACTGTGTCTCAACTGTCTTCTATATTACAGTGTCTCAACTTTCTTCTATATTATAGTGGCTCAACTGTCTTCTATATTACTGTGTCTCAACTGTCTTCTATATTACAGTGTCTCAACTGTCTTCTATATTACAGTGGCTCAACTGTCTTCTATAATTCTATGTCTCAACTGTCTTCTATATTACAGTGTCTCAACTGTCTTCTATATTACAGTGTCTCAACTGTCTTCTATATTACAGTGTCTCAACTGTCTTCTATTATTACAGTAGCTCCCCTGTCTCGTATATTACAGTGTCTCAACTGTCTTCTATATTACTGTGGTTGCACTGTCTTCTATATTACAGTGTCTCAACTGTCTTCTATATTACAGTGTCTCAACTGTCTTCTATATTACAGTGTCTAAACTGTCTTCTATATTACAGTGTCTCAACTATCTTCTATATTACAGTGGCTGCACTGTCTTCTATATTACAGTGTCTCAACTGTCTTCTATACTACAGTGTCTCAACAGTCTTCTATATTACAGTGTCTCAACTGTCTTCTATATTACAGTGTCTCAACTGTCTTCTATATTACAGTGTCTCAATAGTCTTCTATACTACAGTGTCTCAACTGTCTCCTATATTACAGTGTCTCAACAGTCTTCTATATTACAGTGTCTCAACTGTCTTCTATATTACAGTGTCTCAACTGTCTTCTATATTACAGTGTCTCAACTGTCTTCTATATTACAGTGTCTCAACTGTCTTCTATATTACAGTGGCTGCACTGTCTTCTATATTACAGTGTCTCAACTGTCTTATATATTACAGTGGCTCAACTGTCTTCTATATTACAGTGGCTAAACTGTCTTCTATATTACAGTGTCTCAACTGTCTTCTATATTACAGTGTCTCAACTGTCTTCTATATTACAGTGGCTGCACTGTCTTCTATATTACTGTGTCTCAACTGTCTTCTATATTACATTGTCTCAACTGTCTTCTATATTACAGTGTCTCAACTGTCTTCTATATTACAGTGTCTCAACTGTCTTCTATATTACAGTGGCTGCACTGTCTTCTATATTACTGTGTCTCAACTGTCTTCTATATTACAGTGTCTCAACTGTCTTCTATATTACAGTGGCTGCACTGTCTTCTATATTACAGTGTCTCAACTGTCTTCTATATTACAGTGTCTCAACTGTCTTCTATATTACATTGTCTCAACTGTCTTCTATATTACAGTGTCTCAACTGTCTTCTATATTACAGTGTCTCAACTGTCTTCTATATTACAGTAGCTCAACTGTCTTCTATATTACTGTGTCTCAACTGTCTTCTATATTACAGTGTCTCAACTGTCTTCTATATTACAGTGGCTCAACTGTCTTCTATATTACTGTGTCTCAACTGTCTTCTATATTACAGTGTCTCAACTGTCTTCTATACTACAGTGTCTCAACAATCTTCTATATTACAGTGTCTCAACTGTCTTCTATATTACAGTGTCTCAACTGTCTTCTATATTACAGTGTCTCAAGTGTCTTCAATATTATAGTGGCTCAACTCTCTTCTATATTACTGTGTCTCAACTGTCTTCTATATTACAGTGTCTCAACTGTCTTCTATATTACAGTGTCTCAACTGTCTTCTATATTACAGTGTCTCAACTGTCTTCTATATTACAGTGTCTCAACTGTCTTCTATATTACAGTGTCTCAACTGTCTTCTATATTACAGTGGCTCAACTGTCTTCAATATTACTGTGTCTCAACTGTCTTCTATATTACAGTGTCTCAACTGTCTTCTATATTACAGTGTCTCAACTGTCTTCTATATTACAGTGTCTCAACTGTCTTCTATATTACAGTGTCTCAATTGTCTTCTATATTACAGTGTCTCAACTGTCTTCTATATTACAGTGTCTCAACTGTCTTCTATATCACAGTAGCTCAACTGTCTTCTATATTACAGTGTCTCAACTGTCTTCTATACTACAGTGTCTCAACTGTCTTCTATATCACAGTAGCTCAACTGTCTTCTATATTACAGTGTCTCAACTGTCTTCTATATTACAGTGTCTCAACTGTCTTCTATATTACAGTGTCTCAACTGTCTTCTATATCACAGTAGCTCAACTGTCTTCTATATTACAGTGTCTCAACTGTCTTCTATATTACAGTGTCTCAACTGTCTTCTATATTACAGTGGCTGCACTGTCTTCTATATTACAGTATCTTAACTGTCTTCTATATTACAGTGTCTCAACTGTCTTCTATATTACTGTGGTTGCACTGTCTCCTATATTACAGTGTCTCAACTGTCTTCTATATTACAGTGTCTCAACTGTCTTCTATATTACAGTGTCTCAACTGTCTTCTATATTACTGTGGTTGCACTGTCTCCTATATTACAGTGTCTCAACTGTCTTCCACATTACAGTGGATCAACTGTCTTCTATATTACAGTGTCTCAACTGTCTTCTATATTACAGTGGCTCAACTGTCTTCTATATTACAGTGGCTCAACTGTCTTCTATATTACTGTGTCTCAACTGTCTTCTATATTACAGTGTCTCAACTGTCTTCTATATTACAGTGTCTCAACTGTCTTCTATATTACTGTAGCTCAACTGTCTTCTATTATTACAGTAGCTCCACTGTCTCGTATATTACAGTGTCTCAACTGTCTTCTATATTACTGTGGTTGCACTGTCTCCTATATTACAGTGTCTCAACTGTCTTCTATATTACAGTGTCTCAACTGTCTTCTATATTACAGTGTCTCAACTGTCTTCTATATTACAGTGTCTCAACTGTCTTCTATATTACAGTGTGTCAACTGTCTTCTATATTACTGTGTCTCAACTGTCTTCTATATTACAGTGTCTCAACTGTCTTCTATATTACAGTATCTCAACTGTCTTCTATATTACTGTGGTTGCACTGTCTCCTATATTACAGTGTCTCAACTGTCTTCTATATTACAGTGTCTCAACTGTCTTCTATATTACAGCGTCTAAACTGTCTTCTATATTACAGTGTCTCAACTGTCTTCTATATTACAGTGGCTGCACTGTCTTCTATATTACAGTGTCTCAACTGTCTTCAATATTACTGTGTCTCAACTATCTTCTATATTACAGTGTCTCAACTGTCTTCTATATTACAGTGTCTCAACTGTCTTCTATATTACAGTGTCTCAACTGTCTTCTATACTACAGTGTCTCAACTGTCTTCTATATTACAGTGTCTTAACTGTCTTCTATATTACAGTGGCTCAACTGTCTTCTATATTACTGCGTCTCAACTGTCTTCTATATTACAGTGTCTCAACTGTCTTCTATATTACAGTGGCTCAACTGTCTTCTATATTACTGTGTCTCAACTGTCTTCTATACTACAGTGTCTTAACTGTCTTCTGTATTACAGTGTCTCAACTGTCTTCTATATTACAGTGTCTCAACTGTCTTCTATATTACAGTGTCTCAACTGTCTTCTATATTACAGTGTCTCAACTGTCTTCTATATTACAGTGTCTCAACTGTCTTCTATATTACAGTGTCTCAACTGTCTTCTATATTACAGTGTCTCAACTGTCTTCTATATTACAGTAGCTCAACTGTCTTCTATATTAATGTGTCTCAACTGTCTTCTATATTACAGTGTCTCAACTGTCTTCTATATTACAGAGTTTGAACTGTCTTCTATATTACAGTGTCTCAACTGTCTTCTATATCACAGTAGCTCAAGTGTCTTCTATATTACAGTGTCTCAACTGTCTTCTATACTACAGTGTCTCAACTGTCTTCTATATTACAGTGTCTCAACTGTCTTCTATATTACAGTGTCTCAACTGTCTTCTATATTACAGAGTCTGAACTGTCTTCTATATTACAGTGGCTCAACTGTCTTCTATATTACAGTGTCTCAACTGTCTTCTATATTACAGTGTCTCAACTGTCTTCTATACTACAGTGTCTCAACTGTCTTCTATATTACAGATTCTCAACTGTCTTCTATATTACTGTGTTTGCACTGTCTCCTATATTATAGTGTCTCAACTGTCTTCTATATTATAGTGTCTCAACTGTCTTCTATATTACTGTGGTTGCACTGTCTCCTATATTACAGTGTCTCAACTGTCTTCTATATTACAGTGTCTCAACTCTCTTCTATATTACAGTGTCTCAACTGTCTTCTATATTACTGTGGTTGCACTGTCTCCTATATTACAGTGTCTCAACTGTCTTCCATATTACAGTGGCTCAACTGTCTTCTATATTACAGTGTCTCAACTGTCTTCTATATTTCAGTGGCTCAACTGTCTTCTATATTACTGTGTCTCAACTGTCTTCTATATTACAGTGTCTCAACTGTCTTCTATATTACAGTGGCTCAACTGTCTTCTATATTACTGTTTCTCAACTGTCTTCTATATTACAGTGTCTCAACTGTCTTCTATATTACAGTGTCTCAACTGTCTTCTATATTACAGTGTCTCAACTGTCTTCTATATTACAGTGTCTCAACTGTCTTCTATATTACAGTGTCTCAACTGTCTTCTATATTACTGTAGCTCAACTGTCTTCTATTATTACAGTAGCTCCACTGTCTCGTATATTACAGTGTCTCAACTGTCTTCTATATTTCTGTGGTTGCACTGTCTCCTATATTACAGTGTCTCAACTGTCTTCTATATTACAGTGTCTCAACTGTCTTCTATATTACAGTGTCTCAACTGTCTTCTATATTACAGTGTGTCAACTGTCTTCTATATTACTGTGTCTCAACTGTCTTCTATATTACAGTGTCTCAACTGTCTTCTATATTACTGTGGTTGCACTGTCTCCTATATTACAGTGTCTCAACTGTCTTCTATATTACAGTGTCTCAACTGTCTTCTATATTACAGCGTCTAAACTGTCTTCTATATTACAGTGTCTCAACTGTCTTCTATATTACAGTGGCTGCACTGTCTTCTATATTACAGTGTCTCAACTGTCTTCAATATTACTGTGTCTCAACTGTCTTCTATATTACAGTGTCTCAACTGTCTTCTATATTACAGTGTCTCAACTGTCTTCTATATTACAGTGTCTCAACTGTCTTCTATACTACAGTGTCTCAACTGTCTTCTATATTACAGTGTCTTAACTGTCTTCTATATTACAGTGGCTCAACTGTCTTCTATATTACTGTGTCTCAACTGTCTTCTATATTACTGTGTCTCAACTGTCTTCTATATTACAGTGGCTCAACTGTCTTCTATATTACTGTGTCTCAACTGTCTTCTATACTACAGTGTCTCAACTGTCTTCTATATTACAGTGTCTCCACTGTCTTCTATATTAAAGTGTCTCAACTGTCTTCTATATTACAGTGTCTCAACTGTCTTTTATATTACAGTGTGTCAACTGTCTTCTATATTACAGTGTCTCAACTGTCTTCTATATTACAGTGTCTCAACTGTCTTCTATATTACAGTAGCTCAACTGTCTTCTATATTACTGTGTCTCAACTGTCTTCTATATTACAGTGTCTCAACTGTCTTCTATATTACAGAGTCTGAACTGTCTTCTATATTACAGTGGCTCAACTGTCTTCTATATTACAGTGTCTCAACTGTCTTCTATATTACAGTGTCTCAACTGTCTTCTATACTACAGTGTCTCAACTGTCTTCTATATTACAGATTCTCAACTGTCTTCTATATTACTGTGGTTGCACTGTCTCATATATTATAGTGTCTCAACTGTCTTCTATATTACTGTGGTTGCACTGTCTCCTATATTACAGTGTCTAAACTGTCTTCTATATATACAATGTCTCAACTGTCTTCTATATTACAATGGCTCAACTGTCTTCTATATTACAGTGTCTCAACTGTCTTCTATATTACAGTGTCTCAACTGTCTTCTATATTACAGTGTCTCAACTGTCTTCTATATTACAGTGTCTCAACTGTCTTCTATATTACAGTGGCTCAACTGTCTTCTATATTACTGTGTCTCAACTGTCTTCTATATTACAGTGTCTCAACTGTCTTCTATATTACAGTGGCTCAACTGTCTTCTATATTACTGTGTCTCAACTGTCTTCTATATTACAGTGTCTCAACTGTCTTATATATTACAGTGGCTCAACTGTCTTCTATATTACTGTTTCTGAACTGTCTTCTATATTACAGTGTCTCAACTGTCTTCTATATTACAGTGGCTCAACTGTCTTCTATATTACTGTCTCTCAACTGTCTTCTATACTACAGTGTCTCAACAGTCTTCTATATTACAGTGTCTCAACTGTCTTCTATATTACAGTGTCTCAACTGTCTTCTATATTACAGTGTCTCAACTGTCTTCTATATTACAGTGTCTCAACTGTCTTCTATATTACAGTGTCTCAACTGTCTTCTATATAACAGTGTCTCAACTGTCTTCTATATTACAGTGTCTCAACTGTCTTCTATATTACAGTGTCTCAACTGTCTTCTATATTACAGTGGCTGCACTGTCTTCTATATTACAGTGTCTCAACTGTCTTATATATTACAGTGGCTCAACTGTCTTCTATATTACAGTGGCTCAACTGTCTTCTATATTAAAGTGTCTCAACTGTCTTCTATATTACAGTGTCTCAACTGTCTTCTATATTACAGTGGCTGCACTGTCTTCTATATTACTGTGTCTCAACTGTCTTCTATATTACATTGTCTCAACTGTCTTCTATATTACAGTGTCTCAACTGTCTTCTATATTACAGTGTCTCAACTGTCTTCTATATTACAGTGGCTGCACTGTCTTCTATATTACTGTGTCTCAACTGTCTTCTATCTTACAGTGTCTCAACTGTCTTCTATATTACAGTGGCTGCACTGTCTTCTATATTACAGTGTCTCAACTGTCTTCTATATTACAGTGTCTCAACTGTCTTCTATATTACAGTGTCTCAACTGTCTTCTATATTACAGTGTCTCAACTGTCTTCTATATTACAGTGTCTCAACTGTCTTCTATATTACAGTAGCTCAACTGTCTTCTATATTACTGTGTCTCAACTGTCTTCTATATTACAGTGTCTCAACTGTCTTCTATATTACAGTGGCTCAACTGTCTTCTATATTACTGTGTCTCAACTGTCTTCTATATTACAGTGTCTCAACTGTCTTCTATACTACAGTGTCTCAACAGTCTTCTATATTACAGTGTCTCAACTGTCTTCTATATTACAGTGTCTCAACTGTCTTCTATATTACATTGTCTCAACTGTCTTCTATATTACAGTGTCTCAACTGTCTTCTATATTACAGTGTCTCAACTGTCTTCTATATTACAGTGTCTCAACTGTCTTCTATATTACAGTGTCTCAACTGTCTTCTATATCACAGTAGCTCAACTGTCTTCTATATTACAGTGTCTCAACTGTCTTCTATACTACAGTGTCTCAACTGTCTTCTATATTACAGTGTCTCAACTGTCTTCTATATTACAGTGGCTGCACTGTCTTCTATATTACAGTATCTCAACTGTCTTCTATATTACAGTGTCTCAACTGTCTTCTATATTACTGTGGTTGCACTGTCTCCTATATTACAGTGTCTCAACTGTCTTCTATATTACAGCGTCTCAACTGTCTTCTATATTACAGTGTCTCAACTGTCTTCTATATTACTGTGGTTGCACTGTCTCCTATATTACAGTGTCTCAACTGTCTTCCATATTACAGTGGCTCAACTGTCTTCTATATTACAGTGTCTCAACTGTCTTCTATATTACAGTGGCTCAACTGTCTTCTATATTACTGTGTCTCAACTGTCTTCTATATTACAGTGTCTCAACTGTCTTCTATATTACAGTGGCTCAACTGTCTTCTATATTACTGTGTCTCAACTGTCTTCTATATTACAGTGTCTCAACTGTCTTCTATATTACAGTGTCTCAACTGTCTTCTATATTACAGTGTCTCAACTGTCTTCTATATTACAGTGTCTCAACTGTCTTCTATATTACTGTAGCTCAACTGTCTTCTATTATTACAGTAGCTCCACTGTCTCGTATATTACAGTGTCTCAACTGTCTTCTATATTACTGTGGTTGCACTGTCTCCTATATTACAGTGTCTCAACTGTCTTCTATATTACAGTGTCTCAACTGTCTTCTATATTACAGTGTCTCAACTGTCTTCTATATTACAGTGTGTCAACTGTCTTCTATATTACTGTGGTTGCACTGTCTCCTATATTACAGTGACTCAACTGTCTTCTATATTACAGTGTCTCAACTGTCTTCTATATTACAGTGTCTAAACTGTCTTCTATATTACAGTGTCTCAACTGTCTTCTATATTACAGTGGCTGCACTGTCTTCTATATTACAGTGTCTCAACTGTCTTCTATATTACAGTGTCTCAACTGTCTTCTATATTACAGTGTCTCAACTGTCTTCTATATTACAGTGTCTCAACTGTCTTCTATATTACTGTGGTTGCACTGTCTCCTATATTACAGTGGCTCAACTGTCTCCTATATTACATTGGCTCAACTGTCTTCTATATTACAGTGGCTGCACTGTCTTCTATATTACAGTGTCTCAACTCTCTTCTATATTACAGTGTCAAAACTGTCTTCTATATTACAGTGTCTCAACTGTCTTCTATATTACAGTGTCTCAACTGTCTTCTATATTACAGTGTCTCAACTGTCTTCTATATTACAGTGGCTGCACTGTCTTCTATATTACAGTGTCTCAACTATCTTCTATATTACTGTGGTTGCACTGTCTCCTATATTACTGTGGTTGCACTGTCTCCTATATTAGAGTGGCTCAACTGTCTTCTATATTACAGTGTCTCAACTGTCTTCTATATTACTGTGTCTCAACTGTCTTCCATATTACAGTCGCTGCACTGTCTTCTATATTACAGTGTCTCAACTGTCTTCTATATTACAGTGTCTAAACTGTCTTCTATATTACAGTGTCTCAACTGTCTTCTATATTACAGTGTCTCAACTGTCTTCTATATTACAGTGTCTCAACTGTCTTCTATATTACAGTGTCTCAAATGTCTTCTATATTACTGTGGTTGTACTGTCTCCTATATTACAGTGGCTCAACTGTCTTCTATATTACAGTGTCTAAACTGTCTTCTATATTACAGTGTCTCAACTGTCTTCTATATTACAGTGTCTAAACTGTCTTCTATATTACAGTGTCTCAACTGTCTTCTATATTACAGTGTCTCAACTGTCTTCTATATAACAGTGTCTCAACTGTCTTCTATATTACAGTGTCTCAACTGTCTTCTATATTACAGTGTCTCAACTGTCTTCTATATTACAGTGGCTGCACTGTCTTCTATATTACAGTGTCTCAACTGTCTTATATATTACAGTGGCTCAACTGTCTTCTATATTACAGTGGCTCAACTGTCTTCTATATTAAAGTGTCTCAACTGTCTTCTATATTACAGTGTCTCAACTGTCTTCTATATTACAGTGGCTGCACTGTCTTCTATATTACTGTGTCTCAACTGTCTTCTATATTACATTGTCTCAACTGTCTTCTATATTACAGTGTCTCAACTGTCTTCTATATTACAGTGTCTCAACTGTCTTCTATATTACAGTGGCTGCACTGTCTTCTATATTACTGTGTCTCAACTGTCTTCTATACTACAGTGTCTTAACTGTCTTCTGTATTACAGTGTCTCAACTGTCTTCTATATTACAGTGTCTCAACTGTCTTCTATATTACAGTGTCTCAACTGTCTTCTATATTACAGTGTCTCAACTGTCTTCTATATTACAGTGTCTCAACTGTCTTCTATATTACAGTGTCTCAACTGTCTTCTATATTACAGTGTCTCAACTGTCTTCTATATTACAGTAGCTCAACTGTCTTCTATATTAATGTGTCTCAACTGTCTTCTATATTACAGTGTCTCAACTGTCTTCTATATTACAGAGTTTGAACTGTCTTCTATATTACAGTGTCTCAACTGTCTTCTATATCACAGTAGCTCAAGTGTCTTCTATATTACAGTGTCTCAACTGTCTTCTATACTACAGTGTCTCAACTGTCTTCTATATTACAGTGTCTCAACTGTCTTCTATATTACAGTGTCTCAACTGTCTTCTATATTACAGAGTCTGAACTGTCTTCTATATTACAGTGGCTCAACTGTCTTCTATATTACAGTGTCTCAACTGTCTTCTATATTACAGTGTCTCAACTGTCTTCTATACTACAGTGTCTCAACTGTCTTCTATATTACAGATTCTCAACTGTCTTCTATATTACTGTGTTTGCACTGTCTCCTATATTATAGTGTCTCAACTGTCTTCTATATTATAGTGTCTCAACTGTCTTCTATATTACTGTGGTTGCACTGTCTCCTATATTACAGTGTCTCAACTGTCTTCTATATTACAGTGTCTCAACTCTCTTCTATATTACAGTGTCTCAACTGTCTTCTATATTACTGTGGTTGCACTGTCTCCTATATTACAGTGTCTCAACTGTCTTCCATATTACAGTGGCTCAACTGTCTTCTATATTACAGTGTCTCAACTGTCTTCTATATTTCAGTGGCTCAACTGTCTTCTATATTACTGTGTCTCAACTGTCTTCTATATTACAGTGTCTCAACTGTCTTCTATATTACAGTGGCTCAACTGTCTTCTATATTACTGTTTCTCAACTGTCTTCTATATTACAGTGTCTCAACTGTCTTCTATATTACAGTGTCTCAACTGTCTTCTATATTACAGTGTCTCAACTGTCTTCTATATTACAGTGTCTCAACTGTCTTCTATATTACAGTGTCTCAACTGTCTTCTATATTACTGTAGCTCAACTGTCTTCTATTATTACAGTAGCTCCACTGTCTCGTATATTACAGTGTCTCAACTGTCTTCTATATTTCTGTGGTTGCACTGTCTCCTATATTACAGTGTCTCAACTGTCTTCTATATTACAGTGTCTCAACTGTCTTCTATATTACAGTGTCTCAACTGTCTTCTATATTACAGTGTGTCAACTGTCTTCTATATTACTGTGTCTCAACTGTCTTCTATATTACAGTGTCTCAACTGTCTTCTATATTACTGTGGTTGCACTGTCTCCTATATTACAGTGTCTCAACTGTCTTCTATATTACAGTGTCTCAACTGTCTTCTATATTACAGCGTCTAAACTGTCTTCTATATTACAGTGTCTCAACTGTCTTCTATATTACAGTGGCTGCACTGTCTTCTATATTACAGTGTCTCAACTGTCTTCAATATTACTGTGTCTCAACTGTCTTCTATATTACAGTGTCTCAACTGTCTTCTATATTACAGTGTCTCAACTGTCTTCTATATTACAGTGTCTCAACTGTCTTCTATACTACAGTGTCTCAACTGTCTTCTATATTACAGTGTCTTAACTGTCTTCTATATTACAGTGGCTCAACTGTCTTCTATATTACTGTGTCTCAACTGTCTTCTATATTACTGTGTCTCAACTGTCTTCTATATTACAGTGGCTCAACTGTCTTCTATATTACTGTGTCTCAACTGTCTTCTATACTACAGTGTCTCAACTGTCTTCTATATTACAGTGTCTCCACTGTCTTCTATATTAAAGTGTCTCAACTGTCTTCTATATTACAGTGTCTCAACTGTCTTTTATATTACAGTGTGTCAACTGTCTTCTATATTACAGTGTCTCAACTGTCTTCTATATTACAGTGTCTCAACTGTCTTCTATATTACAGTAGCTCAACTGTCTTCTATATTACTGTGTCTCAACTGTCTTCTATATTACAGTGTCTCAACTGTCTTCTATATTACAGAGTCTGAACTGTCTTCTATATTACAGTGGCTCAACTGTCTTCTATATTACAGTGTCTCAACTGTCTTCTATATTACAGTGTCTCAACTGTCTTCTATACTACAGTGTCTCAACTGTCTTCTATATTACAGATTCTCAACTGTCTTCTATATTACTGTGGTTGCACTGTCTCATATATTATAGTGTCTCAACTGTCTTCTATATTACTGTGGTTGCACTGTCTCCTATATTACAGTGTCTAAACTGTCTTCTATATATACAATGTCTCAACTGTCTTCTATATTACAATGGCTCAACTGTCTTCTATATTACAGTGTCTCAACTGTCTTCTATATTACAGTGTCTCAACTGTCTTCTATATTACAGTGTCTCAACTGTCTTCTATATTACAGTGTCTCAACTGTCTTCTATATTACAGTGGCTCAACTGTCTTCTATATTACTGTGTCTCAACTGTCTTCTATATTACAGTGTCTCAACTGTCTTCTATATTACAGTGGCTCAACTGTCTTCTATATTACTGTGTCTCAACTGTCTTCTATATTACAGTGTCTCAACTGTCTTATATATTACAGTGGCTCAACTGTCTTCTATATTACTGTTTCTGAACTGTCTTCTATATTACAGTGTCTCAACTGTCTTCTATATTACAGTGGCTCAACTGTCTTCTATATTACTGTCTCTCAACTGTCTTCTATACTACAGTGTCTCAACAGTCTTCTATATTACAGTGTCTCAACTGTCTTCTATATTACAGTGTCTCAACTGTCTTCTATATTACAGTGTCTCAACTGTCTTCTATATTACAGTGTCTCAACTGTCTTCTATATTACAGTGTCTCAACTGTCTTCTATATAACAGTGTCTCAACTGTCTTCTATATTACAGTGTCTCAACTGTCTTCTATATTACAGTGTCTCAACTGTCTTCTATATTACAGTGGCTGCACTGTCTTCTATATTACAGTGTCTCAACTGTCTTATATATTACAGTGGCTCAACTGTCTTCTATATTACAGTGGCTCAACTGTCTTCTATATTAAAGTGTCTCAACTGTCTTCTATATTACAGTGTCTCAACTGTCTTCTATATTACAGTGGCTGCACTGTCTTCTATATTACTGTGTCTCAACTGTCTTCTATATTACATTGTCTCAACTGTCTTCTATATTACAGTGTCTCAACTGTCTTCTATATTACAGTGTCTCAACTGTCTTCTATATTACAGTGGCTGCACTGTCTTCTATATTACTGTGTCTCAACTGTCTTCTATCTTACAGTGTCTCAACTGTCTTCTATATTACAGTGGCTGCACTGTCTTCTATATTACAGTGTCTCAACTGTCTTCTATATTACAGTGTCTCAACTGTCTTCTATATTACAGTGTCTCAACTGTCTTCTATATTACAGTGTCTCAACTGTCTTCTATATTACAGTGTCTCAACTGTCTTCTATATTACAGTAGCTCAACTGTCTTCTATATTACTGTGTCTCAACTGTCTTCTATATTACAGTGTCTCAACTGTCTTCTATATTACAGTGGCTCAACTGTCTTCTATATTACTGTGTCTCAACTGTCTTCTATATTACAGTGTCTCAACTGTCTTCTATACTACAGTGTCTCAACAGTCTTCTATATTACAGTGTCTCAACTGTCTTCTATATTACAGTGTCTCAACTGTCTTCTATATTACATTGTCTCAACTGTCTTCTATATTACAGTGTCTCAACTGTCTTCTATATTACAGTGTCTCAACTGTCTTCTATATTACAGTGTCTCAACTGTCTTCTATATTACAGTGTCTCAACTGTCTTCTATATCACAGTAGCTCAACTGTCTTCTATATTACAGTGTCTCAACTGTCTTCTATACTACAGTGTCTCAACTGTCTTCTATATTACAGTGTCTCAACTGTCTTCTATATTACAGTGGCTGCACTGTCTTCTATATTACAGTATCTCAACTGTCTTCTATATTACAGTGTCTCAACTGTCTTCTATATTACTGTGGTTGCACTGTCTCCTATATTACAGTGTCTCAACTGTCTTCTATATTACAGCGTCTCAACTGTCTTCTATATTACAGTGTCTCAACTGTCTTCTATATTACTGTGGTTGCACTGTCTCCTATATTACAGTGTCTCAACTGTCTTCCATATTACAGTGGCTCAACTGTCTTCTATATTACAGTGTCTCAACTGTCTTCTATATTACAGTGGCTCAACTGTCTTCTATATTACTGTGTCTCAACTGTCTTCTATATTACAGTGTCTCAACTGTCTTCTATATTACAGTGGCTCAACTGTCTTCTATATTACTGTGTCTCAACTGTCTTCTATATTACAGTGTCTCAACTGTCTTCTATATTACAGTGTCTCAACTGTCTTCTATATTACAGTGTCTCAACTGTCTTCTATATTACAGTGTCTCAACTGTCTTCTATATTACTGTAGCTCAACTGTCTTCTATTATTACAGTAGCTCCACTGTCTCGTATATTACAGTGTCTCAACTGTCTTCTATATTACTGTGGTTGCACTGTCTCCTATATTACAGTGTCTCAACTGTCTTCTATATTACAGTGTCTCAACTGTCTTCTATATTACAGTGTCTCAACTGTCTTCTATATTACAGTGTGTCAACTGTCTTCTATATTACTGTGGTTGCACTGTCTCCTATATTACAGTGACTCAACTGTCTTCTATATTACAGTGTCTCAACTGTCTTCTATATTACAGTGTCTAAACTGTCTTCTATATTACAGTGTCTCAACTGTCTTCTATATTACAGTGGCTGCACTGTCTTCTATATTACAGTGTCTCAACTGTCTTCTATATTACAGTGTCTCAACTGTCTTCTATATTACAGTGTCTCAACTGTCTTCTATATTACAGTGTCTCAACTGTCTTCTATATTACTGTGGTTGCACTGTCTCCTATATTACAGTGGCTCAACTGTCTCCTATATTACATTGGCTCAACTGTCTTCTATATTACAGTGGCTGCACTGTCTTCTATATTACAGTGTCTCAACTCTCTTCTATATTACAGTGTCAAAACTGTCTTCTATATTACAGTGTCTCAACTGTCTTCTATATTACAGTGTCTCAACTGTCTTCTATATTACAGTGTCTCAACTGTCTTCTATATTACAGTGGCTGCACTGTCTTCTATATTACAGTGTCTCAACTATCTTCTATATTACTGTGGTTGCACTGTCTCCTATATTACTGTGGTTGCACTGTCTCCTATATTAGAGTGGCTCAACTGTCTTCTATATTACAGTGTCTCAACTGTCTTCTATATTACTGTGTCTCAACTGTCTTCCATATTACAGTCGCTGCACTGTCTTCTATATTACAGTGTCTCAACTGTCTTCTATATTACAGTGTCTAAACTGTCTTCTATATTACAGTGTCTCAACTGTCTTCTATATTACAGTGTCTCAACTGTCTTCTATATTACAGTGTCTCAACTGTCTTCTATATTACAGTGTCTCAAATGTCTTCTATATTACTGTGGTTGTACTGTCTCCTATATTACAGTGGCTCAACTGTCTTCTATATTACAGTGTCTAAACTGTCTTCTATATTACAGTGTCTCAACTGTCTTCTATATTACAGTGTCTAAACTGTCTTCTATATTACAGTGTCTCAACTGTCTTCTATATTACAGTGTCTCAACTGTCTTCTATATAACAGTGTCTCAACTGTCTTCTATATTACAGTGTCTCAACTGTCTTCTATATTACAGTGTCTCAACTGTCTTCTATATTACAGTGGCTGCACTGTCTTCTATATTACAGTGTCTCAACTGTCTTATATATTACAGTGGCTCAACTGTCTTCTATATTACAGTGGCTCAACTGTCTTCTATATTAAAGTGTCTCAACTGTCTTCTATATTACAGTGTCTCAACTGTCTTCTATATTACAGTGGCTGCACTGTCTTCTATATTACTGTGTCTCAACTGTCTTCTATATTACATTGTCTCAACTGTCTTCTATATTACAGTGTCTCAACTGTCTTCTATATTACAGTGTCTCAACTGTCTTCTATATTACAGTGGCTGCACTGTCTTCTATATTACTGTGTCTCAACTGTCTTCTATCTTACAGTGTCTCAACTGTCTTCTATATTACAGTGGCTGCACTGTCTTCTATATTACAGTGTCTCAACTGTCTTCTATATTACAGTGTCTCAACTGTCTTCTATATTACAGTGTCTCAACTGTCTTCTATATTACAGTGTCTCAACTGTCTTCTATATTACAGTGTCTCAACTGTCTTCTATATTACAGTAGCTCAACTGTCTTCTATATTACTGTGTCTCAACTGTCTTCTATATTACAGTGTCTCAACTGTCTTCTATATTACAGTGGCTCAACTGTCTTCTATATTACTGTGTCTCAACTGTCTTCTATATTACAGTGTCTCAACTGTCTTCTATACTACAGTGTCTCAACAGTCTTCTATATTACAGTGTCTCAACTGTCTTCTATATTACAGTGTCTCAACTGTCTTCTATATTACATTGTCTCAACTGTCTTCTATATTACAGTGTCTCAACTGTCTTCTATATTACAGTGTCTCAACTGTCTTCTATATTACAGTGTCTCAACTGTCTTCTATATTACAGTGTCTCAACTGTCTTCTATATCACAGTAGCTCAACTGTCTTCTATATTACAGTGTCTCAACTGTCTTCTATACTACAGTGTCTCAACTGTCTTCTATATTACAGTGTCTCAACTGTCTTCTATATTACAGTGGCTGCACTGTCTTCTATATTACAGTATCTCAACTGTCTTCTATATTACAGTGTCTCAACTGTCTTCTATATTACTGTGGTTGCACTGTCTCCTATATTACAGTGTCTCAGCTGTCTTCTATATTACAGCGTCTCAACTGTCTTCTATATTACAGTGTCTCAACTGTCTTCTATATTACTGTGGTTGCACTGTCTCCTATATTACAGTGTCTCAACTGTCTTCCATATTACAGTGGCTCAACTGTCTTCTATATTACAGTGTCTCAACTGTCTTCTATATTACAGTGGCTCAACTGTCTTCTATATTACTGTGTCTCAACTGTCTTCTATATTACAGTGTCTCAACTGTCTTCTATATTACAGTGGCTCAACTGTCTTCTATATTACTGTGTCTCAACTGTCTTCTATATTACAGTGTCTCAACTGTCTTCTATATTACAGTGTCTCAACTGTCTTCTATATTACAGTGTCTCAACTGTCTTCTATATTACAGTGTCTCAACTGTCTTCTATATTACTGTAGCTCAACTGTCTTCTATTATTACAGTAGCTCCACTGTCTCGTATATTACAGTGTCTCAACTGTCTTCTATATTACAGTGTCTCAACTGTCTTCTATATTACAGTGTGTCAACTGTCTTCTATATTACTGTGGTTGCACTGTCTCCTATATTACAGTGACTCAACTGTCTTCTATATTATAGTGTCTCAACTGTCTTCTATATTACAGTGTCTAAACTGTCTTCTATATTACAGTGTCTCAACTGTCTTCTATATTACAGTGGCTGCACTGTCTTCTATATTACAGTGTCTCAACTGTCTTCTATATTACAGTGTCTCAACTGTCTTCTATATTACAGTGTCTCAACTGTCTTCTATATTACAGTGTCTCAACTGTCTTCTATATTACTGTGGTTGCACTGTCTCCTATATTACAGTGGCTCAACTGTCTCCTATATTACATTGGCTCAACTGTCTTCTATATTACAGTGGCTGCACTGTCTTCTATATTACAGTGTCTCAACTCTCTTCTATATTACAGTGTCTAAACTGTCTTCTATATTACAGTGTCTCAACTGTCTTCTATATTACAGTGTCTCAACTGTCTTCTATATTACAGTGTCTCAACTGTCTTCTATATTACAGTGGCTGCACTGTCTTCTATATTACAGTGTCTCAACTATCTTCTATATTACTGTGGTTGCACTGTCTCCTATATTACTGTGGTTGCACTGTCTCCTATATTAGAGTGGCTCAACTGTCTTCTATATTACAGTGTCTCAACTGTCTTCTATATTACTGTGTCTCAACTGTCTTCCATATTACAGTCGCTGCACTGTCTTCTATATTACAGTGTCTCAACTGTCTTCTATATTACAGTGTCTAAACTGTCTTCTATATTACAGTGTCTCAACTGTCTTCTATATTACAGTGTCTCAACTGTCTTCTATATTACAGTGTCTCAACTGTCTTCTATATTACAGTGTCTCAAATGTCTTCTATATTACTGTGGTTGTACTGTCTCCTATATTACAGTGGCTCAACTGTCTTCTATATTACAGTGTCTAAACTGTCTTCTATATTACAGTGTCTCAACTGTCTTCTATATTACAGTGTCTAAACTGTCTTCTATATTACAGTGTCTCAACTGTCTTCTATATTACAGTGTCTCAACTGTCTTCTATATTACAGTGTCTCAACTGTCTTCTATATTACAGTGTCTCAACTGTCTTCTATATTACAGTGGCTGCACTGTCTTCGATATTACAGTGTCTCAACTGTCTTCTATACTACAGTGTCTCAACTGTCTTCTATATTACAGTGTCTCAACTGTCTTCTATATTACTGTGGTTGCACTGTCTCCTATATTACAGTGTCTCAACTGTCTTCTATATTACAGTGGCTCAACTGTCTTCTATATTACTGTGTCTCAACTGTCTTCTATATTACAGTGTCTCAACTGTCTTCTATATTACAGTGTCTCAACTGTCTTCTATATTACAGTAGCTCAACTGTCTTCTATATTACAGTGTCTCAACTGTCTTCTATATTACTGTGGTTGCACTGTCTCCTATATTACAGTGTCTCAACTGTCTTCTATATTACAGTGGCTCAACTGTCTTCTATATTACTGTGTCTCAACTGTCTTATATATTACAGTGTCTCAACTGTCTTCTATATTACAGTGTCTCACCTGTCTTCTATATTACAGTAGCTCAACTGTCTTCTATATTACAGTGTCTAAACTGTCTTCTATACTACAGTGTCTCAACTGTCTTCTATATTACAGTGTCTCAACTGTCTTCTATATTACAGTGTCTCAACTGTCTTCTATATTACAGTGTCTCAACTGTCTTCTATATTACAGTGTCTCAACTGTCTTCTATATTACAGTAGCTCAACTGTCTTCTATATTACAGTGTCTCAACTGTCTTCTATATTACAGTGTCTCAACTGTCTTCTATATTACAGTGTCTCAACTGTCTTCTATATTACAGTAGCTCAACTGTCTTTATTACAGTGTCTAAACTGTCTTCTATACTACAGTGTCTCAACTGTCTTCTATATTACAGTGTCTCAACTGTCTTCTATATTACAGTGTCTCAACTGTCTTCTATATTACAGTGTCTCAACTGTCTTCTATATTACAGTGTCTCAACTGTCTTCTATATTATAGTGTCTCAACTGTCTTCTATATTACAGTGTCTCAACTGTCTTCTATATTACAGTGGCTGCACTGTTTTCTATATTACTGTGTCTCAACTGTCTTCTATATTACAGTGTCTCAAATGTCTTCTATATTACAGTGTCTCAACTGTCTTCTATATTACAGTGTCTCAACTGTGTTCTATATTACAGTGTCTCAACTGTCTTCTATATTACAGTGTCTCAACTGTCTTCTATATTACAGTAGCTCAACTGTCTTCTATATTACAGCGTCTAAACTGTCTTCTATATTACTGTGGTTGCACTGTCTCCTATATTACAGTGTCTCAACTGTCTTCTATATTACAGTGGCTCAACTGCCTTCTATATTACTGTGTCTCAACTGTCTTCTATATTACAGTGTCTCAACTGTCTTCTATACTACAGTGTCTCAACAGTCTTCTATATTACAGTGTCTCAACTGTCTTCTATATTACAGTGTCTCAACTGTCTTCTATATTACAGTGTCTCAACTGTCTTCTATATTACAGTGTCTCAACTGTCTTCTATATTACAGTGTCTCAACTGTCTTCTATATTACAGTGTCTCAACTGTCTTCTATATCACAGTAGCTCAACTGTCTTCTATATTACAGTGTCTCAACTGTCTTCTATACTACAGTGTCTCAACTGTCTTCTATATTACAGTGTCTCAACTGTCTTCTATATTACAGTGTCTCAACTGTCTTCTATTTTACAGTGTCTCAACTGCCTTCTATATTACTATAGCTGAACTGTCTTCTATTATTACAGTAGCTCCACTGTCTCGTATATTACAGTGTCTCAACTGTCTTCTATATTACTGTGGTTGCACTGTCTCCTATATTACAGTGTCTCAACTGTCTTCTATATTACAGTGTCTCAACTGTCTTCTATATTACAGTGTCTCAACTGTCTTCTATATTACAGTGTCTAAACTGTCTTCTATATTACAGTGTCTCAACTGTCTTCTATATTACAGTGGCAGCACTGTCTTCTATATTACAGTGTCTCAACTGTCTTCTATATTACAGTGTCTCAACTGTCTTCTATATTACAGTGTGTCAACTGTCTTCTATATTACTGTGTCTCAACTGTCTTCTATATTACAGTGTCTCAACTGTCTTCTATATTACAGTGTCTCAACTGTCTTCTATATTACTGTGGTTGCACTGTCTCCTATATTACAGTGTCTCAACTGTCTTCTATATTACAGTGTCTCAACTGTCTTCTATATTACAGTGTCTAAACTGTCTTCTATATTACAGTGTCTCAACTGTCTTCTATATTACAGTGGCTGCACTGTCTTCTATATTACAGTGTCTCAACTGTCTTCTATATTACAGTGTCTCAACTGTCTTCTATATTACAGTGTCTCAACTGTCTTCTATATTACAGTGTCTCAACTGTCTTCTATATTATTGTGGTTGCACTGTCTCCTATATTACAGTGGCTCAACTGTCTTCTATATTATAGTGGCTGCACTGTCTTCTATATTACAGTGTCTCAACTCTCTTCTATATTACAGTGTCTAAACTGTCTTCTATATTACAGTGTCTCAACTGTCTTCTATATTACAGTGTCTCAACTGTCTTCTATATTACAGTGTCTCAACTGTCTTCTATATTACAGTGTCTCAACTGTCTTCTATATTACAGTGGCTGCACTGTCTTCTATATTACAGTGTCTCAACTGTCTTCTATATTACTGTGGTTACACTGTCTCCTATATTACTGTGGTTGCACTGTCTCCTATATTAGAGTGGCTAAACTGTCTTCTATATTACAGTGTCTAAACTGTCTTCTATATTACAGTGTCTCAACTGTCTTCTATATTACAGTGTCTAAACTGTCTTCTATATTACAGTGTCTCAACTGTCTTCTATATTACAGTGTCTCAACTGTCTTCTATATTACAGTGTCTCAACTGTCTTCTATATTACAGTGTCTCAACTGTCTTCTATATTACTGTGGTTGCAATGTCTCCTATATTACAGTGTCTCAACTGTCTTCTATATTACAGTGGCTCAACTGTCTTCTATATTACTGTGTCTCAACTGTCTTCTATATTACAGTGTCTCAACTGTCTTCTATATTACAGTGTCTCAACTGTCTTCTATATTACAGTAGCTCAACTGTCTTCTATATTACAGTGTCTCAACTGTCTTCTATATTACTGTGGTTGCACTGTCTCCTATATTACAGTGTCTCAACTGTCTTCTATATTACAGTGGCTCAACTGTCTTCTATATTACTGTGTCTCAACTGTCTTATATATTACAGTGTCTCAACTGTCTTCTATATTACAGTGTCTCACCTGTCTTCTATATTACAGTAGCTCAACTCTCTTCTATATTACAGTGTCTAAACTGTCTTCTATACTACAGTGTCTCAACTGTCTTCTATATTACAGTGTCTCAACTGTCTTCTATATTACAGTGTCTCAACTGTCTTCTATATTACAGTGTCTCAACTGTCTTCTATATTACAGTGTCTCAACTGTCTTCTATATTACAGTAGCTCAACTGTCTTCTTTATTACAGTGTCTAAACTGTCTTCTATACTACAGTGTCTCAACTGTCTTCTATATTACAGTGTCTCAACTGTCTTCTATGTTACAGTGTCTCAACGGTCTTCTATATTACAGTGTCTCAACTGTCTTCTATATTACAGTGTCTCAACTGTCTTCTATATTACAGTGTCTCAACTGTCTTCTATATTACAGTGTCTCAACTGTCTTCTATATTACAGTGGCTGCACTGTCTTCTATATTACTGTGTCTCAACTGTCTTCTATATTACAGTGTCTCAAATGTCTTCTATATTACAGTGTCTCAACTGTCTTCTATATTACAGTGTCTCAACTGTCTTCTATATTACAGTGTCTCAACTGTCTTCTATATTACAGTGTCTCAACTGTCTTCTATATTACAGTAGCTCAACTGTCTTCTATATTACTGTGTCTCAACTGTCTTCTATATTACTGTGGTTGCACTGTCTCCTATATTACAGTGTCTCAACTGTCTTCTATATTACAGTGGCTCAACTGTCTTCTATATTACAGTGTCTCAACTGTCTTCTATACTACAGTGTCTCAACAGTCTTCTATATTACAGTGTCTCAACTGTCTTCTATATTACAGTGTCTCAACTGTCTTCTATATTACAGTGTCTCAACTGTCTTCTATATTACAGTGTCTCAACTGTCTTCTATATTACAGTGTCTCAAATGTCTTCTATATTACAGTGTCTCAACTGTCTTCTATATCACAGTAGCTCAACTGTCTTCTATATTACAGTGTCTCAACTGTCTTCTATACTACAGTGTCTCAACTGTCTTCTATATTACAGTGTCTCAACTGTCTTCTATATTACAGTGTCTCAACTGTCTTCTATATTACAGTGTCTCAACTGTCTTCTATATTACAGTGTCTCAACTGCCTTCTATATTACTATAGCTGAACTGTCTTCTATTATTACAGTAGCTCCACTGTCTCGTATATTACAGTGTCTCAACTGTCTTCTATATTACTGTGGTTGCACTGTCTCCTATATTACAGTGTCTCAACTGTCTTCTATATTACAGTGTCTCAACTGTCTTCTATATTACAGTGTCTCAACTGTCTTCTATATTACAGTGTCAAAACTGTCTTCTATATTACAGTGTCTCAGCTGTCTTCTATATTACAGTGGCAGCACTGTCATTCTATATTAAAGTGTCTCAACTGTCTTCTATATTACAGTGTCTCAACTGTCTACTATATTACAGTGTCTCAACTGTCTTCTATATTACAGTAGCTCAACTGTCTTCTATATTACAGTGTCTCAACTGTCTTCTATATTACTGTGGTTGTACTGTCTCCTATATTACAGTGTCTCAACTGTCTTCTATATTACAGTGGCTCAACTGTCTTCTATATTACTGTGTCTCAACTGTCTTATATATTACAGTGTCTCAACTGTCTTCTATATTACAGTGTCTCACCTGTCTTCTATATCACAGTAGCTCAACTGTCTTCTATATTACAGTGTCTAAACTGTCTTCTATACTACAGTGTCTCAACTGTCTTCTATATTACAGTGTCTCAACTGTCTTCTATATTACAGTGTCTCAACTGTCTTCTATATTACAGTGTCTCAACTGTCTTCTATATTACAGTGTCTCAACTGTCTTCTATATTACAGTAGCTCAACTGTCTTCTATATTACAGTGTCTCAACTGTCTTCTATATTACAGTGTCTCAACTGTCTTCTATATTACAGTGTCTCAACTGTCTTCTATATTACAGTAGCTCAACTGTCTTCTTTATTACAGTGTCTAAACTGTCTTCTATACTACAGTGTCTCAACTGTCTTCTATATTACAGTGTCTCAACTGTCTTCTATATTACAGTGTCTCAACTGTCTTCTATATTACAGTGTCTCAACTGTCTTCTATATTACAGTGTCTCAACTGTCTTCTATATTACAGTGTCTCAACTGTCTTCTATATTACAGTGTCTCAACTGTCTTCTATATTACAGTGTCTCAACTGTCTTCTATATTACAGTGTCTCAACTGTCTTCTATATTACAGTGTCTCAACTGTCTTCTATATTACAGTGGCTGCACTGTCTTCTATATTACTGTGTCTCAACTGTCTTCTATATTACGGTGTCTCAAATGTCTTCTATATTACAGTGTCTCAACTGTCTTCTATATTACGGTGTCTCAACTGTCTTCTATATTACAGTGTCTCAACTGTCTTCTATATTACAGTGTCTCAACTGTCTTCTATATTACAGTAGCTCAACTGTCTTCTATATTACTGTGTCTCAACTGTCTACTGTCTTCTATATTACTGTGGTTGCACTGTCTCCTATATTACAGTGTCTCAACTGTCTTCTATATTACAGTGGCTCAACTGTCTTCTATATTACTGTGTCTCAACTGTCTTCTATATTACAGTGTCTCAACTGTCTTCTATACTACAGTGTCTCAACAGTCTTCTATATTACAGTGTCTCAACTGTCTTCTATATTACAGTGTCTCAACTGTCTTCTATATTACAGTGTCTCAACTGTCTTCTATATTACAGTGTCTCAACTGTCTTCTATATTACAGTAGCTCAACTGTCTTCTATATTACTGTGTCTCAACTGTCTTTTATATTTCTGTGGTTGCACTGTCTCCTATATTACAGTGTCTCAACTGTCTTCTATATTACAGTGGCTCAACTGTCTTCTATATTACTGTGTCTCAACTGTCTTCTATATTACAGTGTCTCAACTGTCTTCTATACTACAGTGTCTCAACAGTCTTCTATATTACAGTGTCTCAACTGTCTTCTATATTACAGTGTCTCAACTGTCTTCTATATTACAGTGTCTCAACTGTCTTCTATATTACAGTGTCTCAACTGTCTTCTATATTACAGTGTCTCAACTGTCTTCTATATTACAGTGTCTCAACTGTCTTCTATATTACAGTGTCTCAACTGTCTTCTATATCACAGTAGCTCAACTGTCTTCTATATTACAGTGTCTCAACTGTCTTCTATACTACAGTGTCTCAACTGTCTTCTATATTACAGTGTCTCAACTGTCTTCTATATTACAGTGTCTCAACTGTCTTCTATATTACAGTGTCTCAACTGTCTTCTATATTACAGTGTCTCAACTGCCTTCTATATTACTATAGCTGAACTGTCTTCTATTATTACAGTAGCTCCACTGTCTCGTATATTACAGTGTCTCAACTGTCTCGTATATTACAGTGTCTCAACTGTCTTCTATATTACTGTGGTTGCACTGTCTCCTATATTACAGTGTCTCAACTGTCTTCTATATTACAGTGTCTCAACTGTCTTCTATATTACAGTGTCTCAACTGTCTTCTATATTACAGTGTCTAAACTGTCTTCTATATTACAGTGTCTCAACTGTCTTCTATATTACAGTGGCAGCACTGTCTTCTATATTACAGTGTCTCAACTGTCTTCTATATTACAGTGTGTCAACTGTCTTCTATATTACAGTGTGTCAACTGTCTTCTATATTACTGTGTCTCAACTGTCTTCTATATTACAGTGTCTCAACTGTCTTCTATATTACAGTGTCTCAACTGTCTTCTATATTACTGTGGTTGCACTGTCTCCTATATTACAGTGTCTCAACTGTCTTCTATATTACAGTGTCTCAACTGTCTTCTATATTACAGTGTCTAAACTGTCTTCTATATTACAGTGTCTCAACTATCTTCTATATTACAGTGGCTGCACTGTCTTCTATATTACAGTGTCTCAACTGTCTTCTATATTACAGTGTCTCAACTGTCTTCTATATTACAGTGTCTCAACTGTCTTCTTTATTACAGTGTCTCAACTGTCTTCTATATTACTGTGGTTGCACTGTCTCCTATATTACAGTGGCTCAACTGTCTTCTATATTACAGTGGCTGCACTGTCTTCTATATTACAGTGTCTCAACTCTCTTCTATATTACAGTGTCTAAACTGTCTTCTATATTACAGTGTCTCAACTGTCTTCTATATTACAGTGTCTCAACTGTCTTCTATATTACAGTGTCTCAACTGTCTTCTATATTACAGTGGCTGCACTGTCTTCTATATTACAGTGTCTCAACTGTCTTCTATATTACTGTGGTTGCACTGTCTCCTATATTACTGTGGTTGCACTGTCTCCTATATTACAGTGGCTCAACTGTCTTCTATATTACAGTGTCTCAACTGTCTTCTATATTACAGTGTCTTAACTGTCTTCTATATTACAGTGGCTGCACTGTCTTCTATATTACAGTGTCTCAACTGTCTTCTATATTACAGTGTCTAAACTGTCTTCTATATTACAGTGTCTCAACTGTCCTCTATATTACAGTGTCTCAACTGTCTTCTATATTACAGTGGTTGTACTGTCTCCTATATTACAGTGGCTAAACTGTCTTCTATATTACAGTGTCTAAACTGTCTTCTATATTACAGTGTCTCAACTGTCTTCTATATTACAGTGTCTAAACTGTCTTCTATATTACAGTGTCTCAACTGTCTTCTATATTACAGTGTCTCAACTGTCTTCTATATTACAGTGTCTCAACTGTCTTCTATATTACTGTGTCTCAACTGTCTTCTATATTACTGTGGTTGCACTGTCTCCTATATTACAGTGTCTCAACTGTCTTCTATATTACAGTGGCTCAACTGTCTTCTATATTACTGTGTCTCAACTGTCTTCTATATTACAGTGTCTCAACTGTCTTCTATACTACAGTGTCTCAACAGTCTTCTATATTACAGTGTCTCAACTGTCTTCTATATTACAGTGTCTCAACTGTCTTCTATATTACAGTGTCTCAACTCTCTTCTATATTACAGTGTCTCAACTGTCTTCTATATTACTGTGGTTGCACTGTCTCCTATATTACTGTGGTTGCACTGTCTCCTATATTACAGTGGCTCAACTGTCTTCTATATTACAGTGTTTCAACTGTCTTATATATTACAGTGGCTCAACTGTCTTCTATATTACAGTGTCTCAACTGTCTTCTATATTACAGTGTCTCAACTGTCTTCTATATTACAGTGGCTCAACTGTCTTCTATATTACATTGTCTCAACTGTCTTCTATATTACAGTGTCTCAACTGTCTTCTATATTACAGTGTCTCAACTGTCTTCTATATTACAGTGTCTCAACTGTCTTCTATACTACAGTGTCTCAACTGTCTTCTATATTACAGTGTCTCAACTGTCTTCTATATTACTGTGGTTGCACTGTCTCCTATATTAAAGTGTCTCAACTGTCTTCTATATTACAGTGGTTCAACTGTCTTCTATATTACTGAGTCTCAACTGTCTTCAATATTACAGTGTCTCAACTGTCTTCTATATTACAGTGGCTCAACTGTCTTCTATATTACAGTGTCTCAACTGTCTTCTATATTACAGTGTCTCAACTGTCTTCTATATTACAGTGGCTCAACTGTCTTCTATATTACTGTGTCTCAACTGTCTTCTATATTACAGTGTCTCAACTGTCTTCTATATTACAGTGTCTCAACTGTCTTCTATATTACAGTGTCTCAACTGTCTTCTATATTACTGTGTCTCAACTGTCTTCTATATTACAGTGTCTCAACTGTCTTCTATATTACAGTGTCTCAACTGTCTTCTATATTACAGTGTCTCAACTGTCTTCTATATTACAGTGTCTCAACTGTCTTCTATATTACAGTGGCTCAACTGTCTTCTATATTACAGTGTCTCAACTGTCTTCTATATTACAGTGTCTCAACTGTCTTCTATATTACGGTGTCTCAACTGTCTTCTATATTACAGTGTCTCAACTGTCTTCTATATTACAGTGTCTCAACTGTCTTCTATATTACAGTAGCTCAACTGTCTTCTATATTACTGTGTCTCAACTGTCTACTGTCTTCTATATTACTGTGGTTGCACTGTCTCCTATATTACAGTGTCTCAACTGTCTTCTATATTACAGTGGCTCAACTGTCTTCTATATTACTGTGTCTCAACTGTCTTCTATATTACAGTGTCTCAACTGTCTTCTATACTACAGTGTCTCAACAGTCTTCTATATTACAGTGTCTCAACTGTCTTCTATATTACAGTGTCTCAACTGTCTTCTATATTACAGTGTCTCAACTGTCTTCTATATTACAGTGTCTCAACTGTCTTCTATATTACAGTAGCTCAACTGTCTTCTATATTACTGTGTCTCAACTGTCTTTTATATTTCTGTGGTTGCACTGTCTCCTATATTACAGTGTCTCAACTGTCTTCTATATTACAGTGGCTCAACTGTCTTCTATATTACTGTGTCTCAACTGTCTTCTATATTACAGTGTCTCAACTGTCTTCTATACTACAGTGTCTCAACAGTCTTCTATATTACAGTGTCTCAACTGTCTTCTATATTACAGTGTCTCAACTGTCTTCTATATTACAGTGTCTCAACTGTCTTCTATATTACAGTGTCTCAACTGTCTTCTATATTACAGTGTCTCAACTGTCTTCTATATTACAGTGTCTCAACTGTCTTCTATATTACAGTGTCTCAACTGTCTTCTATATCACAGTAGCTCAACTGTCTTCTATATTACAGTGTCTCAACTGTCTTCTATACTACAGTGTCTCAACTGTCTTCTATATTACAGTGTCTCAACTGTCTTCTATATTACAGTGTCTCAACTGTCTTCTATATTACAGTGTCTCAACTGTCTTCTATATTACAGTGTCTCAACTGCCTTCTATATTACTATAGCTGAACTGTCTTCTATTATTACAGTAGCTCCACTGTCTCGTATATTACAGTGTCTCAACTGTCTTCTATATTACTGTGGTTGCACTGTCTCCTATATTACAGTGTCTCAACTGTCTTCTATATTACAGTGTCTCAACTGTCTTCTATATTACAGTGTCTCAACTGTCTTCTATATTACAGTGTCTAAACTGTCTTCTATATTACAGTGTCTCAACTGTCTTCTATATTACAGTGGCAGCACTGTCTTCTATATTACAGTGTCTCAACTGTCTTCTATATTACAGTGTGTCAACTGTCTTCTATATTACAGTGTGTCAACTGTCTTCTATATTACTGTGTCTCAACTGTCTTCTATATTACAGTGTCTCAACTGTCTTCTATATTACAGTGTCTCAACTGTCTTCTATATTACTGTGGTTGCACTGTCTCCTATATTACAGTGTCTCAACTGTCTTCTATATTACAGTGTCTCAACTGTCTTCTATATTACAGTGTCTAAACTGTCTTCTATATTACAGTGTCTCAACTATCTTCTATATTACAGTGGCTGCACTGTCTTCTATATTACAGTGTCTCAACTGTCTTCTATATTACAGTGTCTCAACTGTCTTCTATATTACAGTGTCTCAACTGTCTTCTTTATTACAGTGTCTCAACTGTCTTCTATATTACTGTGGTTGCACTGTCTCCTATATTACAGTGGCTCAACTGTCTTCTATATTACAGTGGCTGCACTGTCTTCTATATTACAGTGTCTCAACTCTCTTCTATATTACAGTGTCTAAACTGTCTTCTATATTACAGTGTCTCAACTGTCTTCTATATTACAGTGTCTCAACTGTCTTCTATATTACAGTGTCTCAACTGTCTTCTATATTACAGTGGCTGCACTGTCTTCTATATTACAGTGTCTCAACTGTCTTCTATATTACTGTGGTTGCACTGTCTCCTATATTACTGTGGTTGCACTGTCTCCTATATTACAGTGGCTCAACTGTCTTCTATATTACAGTGTCTCAACTGTCTTCTATATTACAGTGTCTTAACTGTCTTCTATATTACAGTGGCTGCACTGTCTTCTATATTACAGTGTCTCAACTGTCTTCTATATTACAGTGTCTAAACTGTCTTCTATATTACAGTGTCTCAACTGTCCTCTATATTACAGTGTCTCAACTGTCTTCTATATTACAGTGGTTGTACTGTCTCCTATATTACAGTGGCTAAACTGTCTTCTATATTACAGTGTCTAAACTGTCTTCTATATTACAGTGTCTCAACTGTCTTCTATATTACAGTGTCTAAACTGTCTTCTATATTACAGTGTCTCAACTGTCTTCTATATTACAGTGTCTCAACTGTCTTCTATATTACAGTGTCTCAACTGTCTTCTATATTACTGTGTCTCAACTGTCTTCTATATTACTGTGGTTGCACTGTCTCCTATATTACAGTGTCTCAACTGTCTTCTATATTACAGTGGCTCAACTGTCTTCTATATTACTGTGTCTCAACTGTCTTCTATATTACAGTGTCTCAACTGTCTTCTATACTACAGTGTCTCAACAGTCTTCTATATTACAGTGTCTCAACTGTCTTCTATATTACAGTGTCTCAACTGTCTTCTATATTACAGTGTCTCAACTCTCTTCTATATTACAGTGTCTCAACTGTCTTCTATATTACTGTGGTTGCACTGTCTCCTATATTACTGTGGTTGCACTGTCTCCTATATTACAGTGGCTCAACTGTCTTCTATATTACAGTGTTTCAACTGTCTTATATATTACAGTGGCTCAACTGTCTTCTATATTACAGTGTCTCAACTGTCTTCTATATTACAGTGTCTCAACTGTCTTCTATATTACAGTGGCTCAACTGTCTTCTATATTACATTGTCTCAACTGTCTTCTATATTACAGTGTCTCAACTGTCTTCTATATTACAGTGTCTCAACTGTCTTCTATATTACAGTGTCTCAACTGTCTTCTATACTACAGTGTCTCAACTGTCTTCTATATTACAGTGTCTCAACTGTCTTCTATATTACTGTGGTTGCACTGTCTCCTATATTAAAGTGTCTCAACTGTCTTCTATATTACAGTGGTTCAACTGTCTTCTATATTACTGAGTCTCAACTGTCTTCTATATTACAGTGTCTCAACTGTCTTCTATATTACAGTGGCTCAACTGTCTTCTATATTACAGTGTCTCAACTGTCTTCTATATTACAGTGTCTCAACTGTCTTCTATATTACAGTGGCTCAACTGTCTTCTATATTACTGTGTCTCAACTGTCTTCTATATTACAGTGTCTCAACTGTCTTCTATATTACAGTGTCTCAACTGTCTTCTATATTACAGTGTCTCAACTGTCTTCTATATTACTGTGTCTCAACTGTCTTCTATATTACAGTGTCTCAACTGTCTTCTATATTACAGTGTCTCAACTGTCTTCTATATTACAGTGTCTCAACTGTCTTCTATATTACAGTGTCTCAACTGTCTTCTATATTACAGTGGCTCAACTGTCTTCTATATTACAGTGTCTCAACTGTCTTTTATATTACAGTGTCTCAACTGTCTTCTATATTACAGTGTCTCAACTGTCTTATATATTACAGTGTCTCAACTGTCTTCTATATTACAGTGTCTCAACTGTCTTCTATATTAAAGTAGCTCAACTGTCTTCTATATTACAGTGTCTCAACTGTCTTATATATTACATTGTCTCAACTGTCTTCTATATTACAGTGTCTCAACTGTCTTCTATATTACAGTAGCTCAACTGTCTTCTATATTACAGTGTCTAAACTGTCTTCTATACTACAGTGTCTCAACTGTCTTCTATATTACAGTGTCTCAACTGTCTTCTATATTACAGTGTCTCAACTGTCTTCTATATTACAGTGTCTCAACTGTCTTCTATATTACAGTGTCTCAACTGTCTTCTATATTACAGTAGCTCAACTGTCTTCTATATTACAGTGTCTCAACTGTCTTCTATATTACAGTGTCTCAACTGTCTTCTATATTACAGTAGCTCAACTGTCTTCTTTATTACAGTGTCTAAACTGTCTTCTATACTACAGTGTCTCAACTGTCTTCTATATTACAGTGTCTCAACTGTCTTCTATATTACAGTGTCTCAACTGTCTTCTATATTACAGTGTCTCAACTGTCTTCTATATTACAGTGTCTCATCTGTCTTCTATATTACAGTGTCTCAACTGTCTTCTATATTACAGTGTCTCAACTGTCTTCTATATTACAGTGTCTCAACTGTCTTCTATATTACAGTGGCTGCACTGTCTCCTGTATTACAGTGTCTCAACTGTCTTCTATATTACAGTGGCTCAACTGTCTTCTATATTACTGTGTCTCAACTGTCTTCTATATTACAGTGTCTCAACTGTCTTCTATATTACAGTGTCTCAACTGTCTTCTATATTACAGTGGCTGCACTGTCTCCTATATTACAGTGTCTCAACTGTCTTCTATATTACAGTGGCTCAACTGTCTTCTATATTACTGTGTCTCAACTGTCTTCTATATTACAGTGTCTCAACTGTCTTCTATATTACAGTGTCTCAACTGTCCTCTATATTACAGTGTCTCAACTGTCTTCTATATTACAGTGTCTCAACTGTCTTCTATATTACAGTGTCTCAACTGTCTTCTATATTACAGTGTCTCAACTGTCTTCTATATTACAGTGTCTCAACTGTCTTCTATATTACAGTGGCTCAACTGTCTTCTATATTACAGTGTCTCAACTGTCTTATATATTACAGTGTCTCAACTGTCTTATATATTACAGTGGCTCAACTGTCTTCTATATTACAGTGTCTCAACTGTCTTCTATATTACAGTGTCTCAACTGTCTTCTATATTACAGTGTCTCAACTGTCTTCTATACTACAGTGTCTCAACTGTCTTCTATATTACAGTGTCTCAACTGTCTTCTATATTACTGTGGTTGCACTGTCTCCTATATTACAGTGTCTCAACTGTCTTCTATATTACAGTGGCTCAACTGTCTTCTATATTACTGTGTCTCAACTGTCTTCTATATTACAGTGTCTCAACTGTCTTCTATATTACAGTGGCTCAACTGTCTTCTATATTACTGTGTCTCAACTGTCTTCTATATTACAGTGTCTCAACTGTCTTCTATATTACAGTGGCTCAACTGTCTTCTATATTACTGTGTCTCAACTGTCTTCTATATTACAGTGTCTCAACTGTCTTCTATATTACAGTGGCTCAACTGTCTTCTATATTACTGTGTCTCAACTGTCTTCTATATTACAGTGTCTCAACTGTCTTCTATATTACAGTGTCTCAACTGTCTTCTATATTACAGTGTCTCAACTGTCTTTTATATTACAGTGTCTCAACTTTCTTCTATATTACAGTGTCTCAACTGTCTTCTATATTACTGTGGTTGCACTGTCTCCTATATTACAGTGTCTCAACTGTCTTCTATATTACAGTGTCTCAACTGTCTCCTATATTACAGTGTCTAAACTGTCTTCTATATTACAGTGTCTGAACTTTCTTCTATATTACAGTGTTTCAACTGTCTTCTATATTACAGTGTCTCAACTGTCTTCTATATTACTGTGGTTGCACTGTCTCCTATATTACAGTGGCTCAACTGTCTTCTATATTACAGTGGCTGCACTGTCTTCTATATTACAGTGTCTCAACTGTCTTCTATATTACAGTGTCTAAACTGTCTTCTATATTACAGTGTCTCAACTGTCTTCTATATTACAGTGGCTGCACTGTCTTCTATATTACAGTGTCTCAACTGTCTTCTATATTACAGTAGCTTAACTGTCTTCTATTATTACAGTAGCTCCACTGTCTCGTATATTACAGTAGCTCAACTGTCTTCTATGTTACAGCATCTCAACTGTCTTCTATATTACAGTGTCTCAACTGTCTTCTATATTACAGTGTTTCAACTGTCTTCTATATTACAGTGTCTCAACTGTCTTCTATATTACAGTGGCTCAACTGTCTTCTATATTACTGTGTCTCAACTGTCTTCTATATTACAGTGTCTCAACTGTCTTCTATATTACAGTGTCTCAACTGTCTTCTATATTACAGTGTTTCAACTGTCTTCTATATTACAGTGTCTCAACTGTCTTCTATATTACAGTGTCTCAACTGTCTTCTATATTACTGTGGTTGCACTGTCTCCTATATTACAGTGTCTCAACTGTCTTCTATATTACAGTGGCTCAACTGTCTTCTGTATTACTGTGTCTCAACTGTCTTCTATATTACAGTGTCTCAACTGTCTTCTATATTACAGTGTCTCAACTGTCTTCTATATTACAGTGTCTCAACTGTCTTCTATATTACTGTGTTTGCACTGTCTCCTATATTACAGTGTCTCAACTGTCTTCTATATTACAGTGGCTCAACTGTCTTCTATATTACTGTGTCTCAACTGTCTTCTATATTACTGTGTTTGCACTGTCTCCTATATTACTGTGGTTGCACTGTCTCCTATACTACAGTGTCTCAACTGTCTTCTATATTACAGTGTCTAAACTGTCTTCTATATTACAGTGTCTCAACTGTCTTCTATATTACTGTGGTTGCACTGTCTCCTATATTACAGTGTCTCAACTGTCTTCTTTATATACAGTGTCTCAACTGTCTTCTATATTACAGTGTTTCAACTGTCTACTATACTAGAGTGTCTCAACTGTCTTCTATATTACAGTGTCTCAACTGTCTTCTATTTTACAGTGTCTGAACTGTCTTCTATACTACAGTGTCTCAACTGTCTACTATACTACAGTGTCTCAACTGTCTACTATACTAGAGTGTCTCAACTGTCTTCTATATTACAGTGTCTCAACTGTCTTCTATACTACAGTGTCTCAACTGTCTTCTATACTACAGTGTCTCAACTGTCTTCTATATTACAGTGTCTCAACTGTCTTCTATATTACAGTGTCTCAACTGTCTTCTATATTACTGTGGTTGCACTGTCTCCTATATTACAGTGTCTCAACTGTATTCTTTATATACAGTGTCTCAACTGTCTTCTATATTACAGTGTCTCAACTGTCTTCTATATTACAGTGTCTGAACTGTCTTCTATACTACAGTGTCTCAACTGTCTACTATACTAGAGTGTCTCAACTGTCTTCTATATTACAGTGTCTCAACTGTCTTCTATTTTACAGTGTATGAACTGTCTTCTATACTACAGTGTCTCAACTGTCTACTATACTACAGTGTCTCAACTGTCTACTATACTAGAGTGTCTCAACTGTCTTCTATATTACAGTGTCTCAACTGTCTTCTATACTACAGTGTCTCAACTGTCTTCTATATTACAGTGTCTCAACTGTCTTCTATATTACAGTGTCTCAGCTGTCTTCTATATTACAGTGTCTCAACTGTCTTCTATTATTACAGTAGCTCCACTGTCTCGTATATTACAGTAGATCAACTGTCTTCTATATTACAGCGTCTCAACTGTCTTCTATATTACAGTGTCTCAACTGTCTTCTATATTACAGTGTCTCAACTGTCTTCTATACTACAGTGTCTCAACTGTCTTCTTTATATACAGTGTGTCAACTGTCTTCTATATTACAGTGTCTCAACTGTCTACTATACTAGAGTGTCTCAACTGTCTTCTATATTACAGTGTCTCAACTGTCTTCTATACTACAGTGTCTCAACTGTCTTCTATATTACAGTGTCTCAACTGTCTTCTATATTACAGTGTCTCAACTGTCTTCTATATTACAGTGTCTCAACTGTCTTCTATATTACAGTGTCTCAACTGTCTTCTATATTACAGTGTCTCAACTGTCTTCTATATTACAGTGTCTCAACTGTCTTCTATATGACAGTGTCTCAACTGTCTTCTATACTACAGTGTCTCAACTGTCTTCTATATTACAGTGTCTCAACTGTCTTCTATATTACAGTGTCTCAACTGTCTTCTATATTGCAGTGTCTCAACTGTCTTCTATATTACAGTGGCTCAACTGTCTTCTATATTACTGTGTCTCAACTGTCTTCTTTATTACAGTGGCTCAAAAACTCCTTGACCATGTTTGGCACTTGCAGCTGTGTAAAACTATTTTCATTTTTTGGCACCATATCACAGTTGAGTCAATTCAACAGAAAGAATATTTTGATGTGAGTTTCTGCTATTTTTTTCTTCTTTCCTTTTGTTTGCCTTAAAAATCAAGTAAAGGCAGTGAATGTGTAGAACCAGTAAGACCGACTCTCTGCATTTTCAATTTAAATTCCTCACACCAATCTCAACTTTGCTCTTTATTTCAATGTTGTAGCAGTCTAGTATTGCTGTTGATTCTTCTTCCATCTGTCTCATATCCTCTCTTTATTTCATTCTCTCTCCTTTTTTGGAAGACATCAGCCATTAAAATGCCCAACGCATGCTGTATATATAACTTGGCCTTTTGTTTATATTGTTCAATACACACACACACACACACATACATATATATATATATATATAGAATAACTTATAACTTCTACAAAGTTAGAGGTAGACTTGTAGTAGAGCGACCTGAAATAACCCTGCTCTACCGCACGCATGAAGTAAATTATTCATTAAAGTAATTAACAAATACATTTTTACATTGAATATTGACTTACAATCGTTTTGTCTCCTTATTGGAACTTATCATAATCAATCAATTTATAACCTCAATACAGGATTGTTTATATATATATATATATATATATCACCATCATCATCATCGATTAACGTCCATCTTCCATGCTAGCATGGGTTAGATGGGTCCTATTTTAAGGCAAGTTGTGTTGGGTGACCGTGTCTCGCTCAAATAGGGGTGTTTCTGGCTGGTTTTCTATGGTTGGATGCCCTTCCTAATGCCAACCACATTGACAGTGTGTGCTGGGTGCTTTTTGCCCTGTCTTTTACATATCCATTTTACAGTGTGGGCTGGGGGAGAGGGTTGGGGGTGTTGGGGGGCGGGGCATACTGTACATATGCTTCAGCTTGTGCTCATGGGAAGTCGGGTCTTCTGTATTACCGCATATCGCCTGAGATCCCGATCATGTATCATCTCCTCTAAGAGTTGCAATTGGGCAAGGTCGGCTTTCATCACCTCATCCCAGGTCTTCCTGGGTCCCTCCCTTCCAAAGCTTCCAATGACTTTATGACTTTGAGCATTCTGCACATTTTTATGCAGCTGTCATCCTTCATACACAATACATGTCCATACCAAAGCAATCTCCTGTCCTATATATATATATATATAGAGGTTATATTTAATTTGTTGGGATATATATATAGGTGCTCCAGCATGCCCAAAGTCAAAGGACTGAAAACAGTAAAAGAAAAGTATAAAAACATATATTAATATTTTTATTTTTATTTCTATTTATTGCTGTAGAAATTGGAAAAAGGAGAGAATATGGAGAGTGAGGAACAAGATTCTCCAGATTGTATTGCAGAAGAAGATGACAGTATTTCAACTTTACCTTGCAAAGTTGCTATCCAGGTAAGAAGATATTTGGTACTGAAAACTATATCTATATCATCATCATCATCGTCATCACTGTTTTACATCCATTTTTCCATGCTGACATGGGTTAGACAAGTTGTCCTATTGTGGGCAGTGTTAGGTCAGGTGATCATGTCTTGTTCGTACAGGATTGATTTTGGCTTGGTTTCTACAGCTGGATGCCCTTCCTAACACCAGCCTCATTTGCAGTGTGGACTGGGTACTTTTTGTTGTGTCAACAACATGACCACTTTACAGAGTGGACTGGGTACTTTTTGTTGTGTCAACAACATGACCACTTTACAGAGTGGACTGGGTACTTTTTGTTGTGTCAACAACATGACCACTTTACAGAGTGGACTGGGTACTTTTTGTTGTGTCAACAACATGACCACTTTACAGTGTGGACTGGGTACTTTTTGTTGTGTCAACAACATGACCACTTTACAGTGTGGACTGGGTACTTTTTGTTGTGTCAACAACATGACCACTTTACAGTGTGGGCTGGGTACTTTTTGTTGTGAAACAACATGACCACTTTACAGTGTGGGCTGGGTACTTTTTGTTGTGTCAACAACATGACCACTTTACAGTGTGGGCTGGGTACTTTTTGTTGTGTCAACAACATGACCACTTTACAGAGTGGACTGGGTACTTTTTGCTGTATCAACAACATGACCACTTTACAGAGTGGACTGGGTACTTTTTGTTGTGTCAACAACATGACCACTTTACAGAGTGGACTGGGTACTTTTTGTTGTGTCAACATGACCACTTTACAGTGTGGGCTGGGTACTTTTTGTTGTGTCAACAACATGACCACTTTACAGTGTGGGCTGGGTACTTTTTGTTGTGAAAAAACATGACCACTTTACAGTGTGGGCTGGGTACTTTTTGTTGTGTCAACAACATGACCACTTTACAGTGTGGGCTGGGTACTTTTTGTTGTGTCAACAACATGACCACTTTACAGTGTGGGCTGGGTACTTTTTGTTGTGTCAACAACATGACCACTTTACAGAGTGGACTGGGTACTTTTTGCTGTGTCAACAACATGACCACTTTACAGAGTGGACTGGGTACTTTTTGTTGTGTCAACAACATGACCACTTTACAGTGTGGACTGGGTACTTTTTGTTGTGTCAACAACATGACCACTTTACAGTGTGGGCTGGGTACTTTTTGTTGTGAAACAACATGACCACTTTACAGTGTGGGCTGGGTACTTTTTATTGTGTCAACAACATGACCACTTTACAGTGTGGGCTGGGTACTTTTTGTTGTGTCAACAACATGACCACTTTACAGAGTGGACTGGGTACTTTTTGCTGTGTCAACAACATGACCACTTTACAGAGTGGACTGGGTACTTTTTGTTGTGTCAACAACATGACCACTTTACAGAGTGGACTGGGTACTTTTTGTTGTGTCAACATGACCACTTTACAGTGTGGGCTGGGTACTTTTTGCTGTGTCAACAACATGACCACTTTACAGAGTGGACTGGGTACTTTTTGTTGTGTCAACAACATGACCACTTTACAGTGTGGGCTGGGTACTTTTTGTTGTGAAACAACATGACCACTTTACAGTGTGGGCTGGGTACTTTTTATTGTGTCAACAACATGACCACTTTACAGTGTGGGCTGGGTACTTTTTGTTGTGTCAACAACATGACCACTTTACAGAGTGGACTGGGTACTTTTTGCTGTGTCAACAACATGACCACTTTACAGAGTGGACTGGGTACTTTTTGTTGTGTCAACAACATGACCACTTTACAGAGTGGACTGGGTACTTTTTGTTGTGTCAACATGACCACTTTACAGTGTGGGCTGGGTA
>OZ024756.1:8827258-8917258 GCA_964016885.1 Eledone cirrhosa
ATGGGAATTTTCCCACTTGAGGCAAGATTGGTTGTCTTGCTCGTATAGGACTGACTGGCGGGTTTTCTACGGCTGGATGCCTTTCCTAACACCAACCACGTTTACAGTGTGGATGGGAGGTTTTTACCGTGTTACCTACATGGCCACAATACAGCGTGGACTGTGTGTTTTTTTGTCGTAACACCTACACAACCTCATTTATTTAGGACTGGATGTTGTGGTACCAACATAACTTTACATCGAAAGGGGTGGTGTGTATGTGGTGGGGGTAGTGGGACGGGGGTGGGGTGGTGGTGGTGTATTTTGGTTAAGAGGTGCCTACTGACTGTAGGTTTCACTTTGTACTTAGGCAAGGCGGGTCTTCTGTATTACTGCGTAGCGCCAAAGATCTCGGTCCAGTGACATTGTCTTGGAGAGGTGTAAGTGTGTGAGGTCGGAATTTATCAAGTCGTCCCAGGTTTTTCTGGGTCTGCCTACTCCGTGGCTACCATCTATTTTGATCACCCTGCACTTTTTTATACAGCTGTTGTCTTTCATGCGCATCACGTGACCATACCATCGTAGTCTTCTCTCGAGAAAACAGCATCTGATCCCTCTGATTCCTAATTTCTCACTTAGTTCATTTATGCTTTGCCGTTCACGTATATTACTATTACACATCCAACGGAGCATGCATGCTTCGTTCCTCTCCAGTCTGCGTATATCCTCTGCACACAATGCCCAAGTCTCACTGCCATGTAACATTGCTGTTCATATGCTAGCATCATATAGCCTGCCTTTCATTTTTAGAGAGAACCCTTTAGCGGCTAATAGTGGTATAAGCTCTCTGAACTTTTTCCATCCCGTTCTAACTCTAGTTACTGTACTTTCAGAGCACCCTCCACCACTGATGATTTTGTCACCCAGGTAACGGAAGGTGTCCACTATTTCTATAGAACCATCTGTACAATGGAATGGGCTAGTATTCTGTGGGCCCTTGCTGCTACTTATTGCACCTGAGCACCGGCCACATATAAAATCTATATTCTTAGTTAGTTTACCTGTGATCCCACTACATCTTTTATGCACCCATACTTTGCATTTGGGACATAAAATGGAGTTTCTGCCTACTCCTTTCCTACACACTGAGCATGGCCATTTCCCAGATGGGACCAGTGCCCTATTTTCCTTCCTACATACGAGAACTTTAGTCTTAGACAGGTTAATTTTAAGGCCTTTTGATTCTAGGCCATGCTTCCATGTTTAGAATTTCTTCTCTAGTTGAGCCATTGATTCAGCTATGAGCGTTAGATCATCTGCGTATAGGAGTTCCCATGGGCAGCCGGTCTTGAACTCCTCTGTTATAGCCTGAAGGGCAATAATAAATAGTAGGGGGCTAAGAACAGAGCCCTGATGAACACCAACTTTTACGCTAAACTCTTCACTATATTCGTTGTTAATTCTAACCTTGCTGACTGTTTCTTTATACATGGCTTGTATAGCTCTCACAAGCCATTCATCAACACCTAGTTTTCTGGGGCGTGGGACTCTGTCAAAGGCTTTCTCAAAGTCAACAAAAGCTAAGTATAGGGGTTTACTTTTAGCTAGGTACTTCTGTATTTGTCGTACAATGAACTGAGCGTCTGTGGTACTTTTACCTGACACAAACCCGAACTGCATTTCATCTAGATCAATTCGCTCTCTGATTAGTTGCGCTATTACTTTTTCTGTGACCTTCATGACCTGGTCAATTAATTTAATGCCTCTATAGTTTCCCCTATCTAGGGCCTCTCCTTTACCCTTGTAGCAGTTAATGATGATGCTGCTATGCCAGTCCTTTGGTACGACCCCATTCTGTATGACTTGGTTTACTATCCGGGTGACCATAGTATGTCCCACCGTTCCAGATGCTTTCAGCATTTCAGCAACTATTTCCGAAGGCCCAGCTGCCTTGCCTGTCTTCATATCTTTGATCACCTTACTTATTATACTACCTTCAACTTGCACTGCTGGTCCCTCTATTGGATCGATGTGGGGGGGGGGGGAACTGTCTTTCTCCCATTTATTCTCCTCATTTAGTAGCCTTTCGTAATGACACTTCCAAGCTATCTTCTTATCAGCGTCAGTGATGGCAAGTACACCATCATCATTAAGGACACACTTCTCCCCGACAATATCACGGTTTTTCTTGAAACATTGCCTAGCAATCCTGAACACCTCACGTTTTTGGTCCTCGCGTTGTAGAACATGCTTGAACTTTCTTTCCTCTGCTTCCCTTTTTGCAAAGTACACTTGTCTCCTAGGTTCCCTCCTGGCCACTTGATAGTGTTCTCTACTTCCCCCATCCTGCCATACTTTCCAAGCCTGCTTTTTGGCCTTGATTGTCTCCTCCACCTTACTGTTCCACCACCATGTTACTCTCCTGCTGCCAATAGGTCTGCTCCAGCCACAGATTTCATCTGTCGCCTTCAGCAGGTTAACTTTCAGGAATTCCCACTGTTCCTCTATATTGCTCTTCCTTACTGTCAAAAGCATCAAGTAATATGCTTTTAAATTTGTTACTGGCTGTGGGGTCCTTTAACTTCCATATTCTTCTCTTCAAGGTAGTCCTCCTCTGTTGTCGAGTACGTCTCGTCCTGACTATGAGGTCACAAACTGTGAGGCTATGTTGGGAGGTGCATTCTTCATGGGGGAGGGATTTAGTGTTTACAACAGACACTCTGTCACGTCTTCTGGTAAGGATATAATCTATCTGACTGGCGTGTTCCCCTGATCTATAGGTGATCAAGTGATTGTCTCGTTTTTTTAAGTTAGTGTTACAGATAGTTAGGTTATTTGCGTCACAGAATTCCAGGATTCTGGAGCCTTCCTCATTTCTAGTACCAAACCCATAGACTGCATGGATTCCGTCATAGCCGTCACAATGTTGTCCAACGTGACCATTTAGGTCGCCAGCGATAATTATGTAGTCATTGTCGGTTATTTGGGAGGTAGTGAGCATTAACAACTCATAGAATCTGTTTTTTATAACGCCAGGCAGTCCGGATTGGGGTGCATATGCAGATATTATTGTCACAGTAGTTCTATTGAAGACATGTCTTATTTTAATTATTCTGTCGTTCACTCTATTTACGTCTATTATTTTATCTGCCCTTTTTTCTGCTAGCATGATTCCTACTCCACCCAGCCCATTGTCATTTCCCACCCAGAAAAGCTTATAGCATCGTTTTTTACCCACAATGAATCTAGCAGACCCACCCCTCCACCTGGTCTCTTGAATACAGCAAACATCGACCTCCTTACGTTCAAGCATTTCTACAACCTCGTTAGAGCGACCTACATTCATGGTACCAACTCTGAAGTTTTGGATTGCGTTTGGTGGGTGGGAACGGTGGGGCGCAGGGAGGGGGGAGGGAGATGGGGTTATGTTAGCCATCCGTGGCCGAAATAAAGAGGAGGAGTCCCTGCATTCTCGTCCGGCAGCACGAGGTGAATTTGTCTTTATCTTTGGCATTGTCACTGAGTGTCCAGATTTTTTGATTTTTTTCAGACTCTCCAGAATTCCGTAGTCCATCCATCATATCGAAAGGCAACCAGGTCTAAACTTAAGAAGTGATAGCATAGGCTGCTGACTTATGATTGGTCCAAGTAATAATGGTGGTGAGTGGGGGCGGGTATGAGGGATATGGGGTAGTTAGCGAGAAGGTTTAAATAAAATCCTCGAATTTGGGCATAATTGAACAAGCATATAATAGTAATAAGAGAAGAATTATGGGATTTTAAAATACAAGAAGATTATTTTGAACAATCAGACAGAATTATCGAATAGCATTGAAAAAGCAAAGATTGGATTCTGGACGAAATGATACAGATAGATGAATGGACCGAGGAAGATGGAGAGAAGAGAAAAGAAAATAGCATTTGTACATTACATTTCACAGAGGAGCGAGCGAGCGGTCTAGCCAAGAATAAGGGATTGACAGATTCTGAGTTTCGTACCTCGCAACAGGTTTATTTTATATTTGGAGAGAGAAGGAAGGGATTGAGAGAGAACCAGCAGGCGCGTATACGATATATAGGGGGGGGGGGGGGGGGTGAAGAATAGAAGGGAGCAGGAAGGTTATTTTATAAAATCCTAGAATTTATATAGAAATAAGATTTCGCTTCAAGCATAGCTTTATACAAATATGTATAGAAATTTCGTATTTCTAAAGAAACATGGTTTTAAGAAGCCGTAGCTATGCAAATACTGTGGCTAATGCCCTCTGGTGGTGTCCAGCAGAAGCAAGGGGGACAACCATCTATGCATTTCAGGCTTGACTGGCCTTCTTCAGGATGATCCCTCCCCCCGTTTGCGATTGCTGGACTTGAGAATATATAGTTTTCTCGTCTGTGTAAATGGATTAATCCCAGTTGTATCTGAAGCTGCATACATTGGCTCAACTTAGAATAGAATAGAAATAAGATTTTGCTTCAAGCATAGCTTTATACAATATGTACAGAAATTTTGTATTTCTAAAGAAACACGGTTTTAGGAAGCCGTAGCTATGGAAACACCAGGGCTAAAGCCCTCTGGTGGTGTCCAGCAGAACCTCATTTACAGACGAAAAAACTCTATATATTCTCGACTGTTCTCAAGTCCAGCAGTGGGAGGGAAACCTAAGTCAGCAAAAGGTGTGTTGACCAGAGTTGACCAGAGTTGACCAGAGTTGACCAGAGTTGACCAGAGTTGACCAGTGTCGTCCAGTGTTGCCCAGTCTTGACCAGTCTTGACCACTGTCGATCAGTGTTGACCAGTGTTGACCGGTGTTGACCAGTGTTGCCCAGTCTTGACCAGTGTTGTCCAGTGTTGACCAGTCTTGACCACTGTCGATCAGTGTTGACCGGTGTTGACCAGTGTTGACCAGAGTTGACCACTATTGACCAGTCTTGACCACTGTCGATCAGTGTTATACAGAGTTGACCAGTGTCGACCAGTCTTGACCAGTCTTGACCAGTGTCGACCAGTGAGATAAAGCTATTCTGTAATGTCTCACATCCAGTGAATATTTTTCTTTTTCAGCTGAATCTTCATGAAATAAAACAGAGGTAAGAAAATATCTTATCGTCCCCCCCCCCCCACACACACACATATCCTCTCCTACCCCCACCTCAACCCCCACCCACGTCCTCTCCTACTCCCACCCCAGCCCTCACCCCACCAGTTAGTAGATTTACTTATTACATGTCTGTACATCATTGTTTCTACTTTAGGCACAAGGCCAGCAATTTGAAGGGGAGGGGAAAGTCAATTAAATTGACTCCAGTGTATTACTGGTACTTTATTTTATCAACCTCTTAAGGATGAAAGGCAAAGCTAACCTCAGCGGGATTTGAACTCAGAATGTAAAGGGCTATAACTTTATGCCAGAAAGCATGTTGTCTGGCGCTCTACCGATTCTGCCAATAAAAATAACAATGGAAATAATGGTTTCTTATATAGGCACATTTTCAAGCCTGCTAGAAACATGCACTCCTTCGCACACTGACGACTACTATGGCTCTCCCTGGCCTCAGGTCTTGCATCAGGTTGCCTGAGAACCCTCACAATACTGTGGAAATCATAGTTCACTGGTTCTCTTTCAACATGGCTGTGACTGTGGCTCCTGAGACCAGATTTGTGCAAGCAAATCTTTCCACACTCAGGGCACTCCAATGGGGACACCGACCGTTTCGAGAGATACACCAGGGCATTGCTTACACACATCCCGTTTGACCTTCTCCTGCTTTATGCATCTATCCTCAAAATCATGGACTCCGTCATTCATCATTCCATAAATATATACGTACTTATATGGTGGCTGCCAACTCGTTTGCGAGTACGGCCACTACTTTATATCCATGTAGGAGAACCCCTACCGATGCGCTGAACGAGTGTGACTTTTTAGTCCAGCCAGCGATTTGAAAACTCTGGTACAAACACTACACTTGTGACAATTATTGACACATAGTGCTGGGCCCATGGTACCATGTGACGACAAGTGCAGAGAGATCTCCAGATATAAAGCAATGCCTGTGCCGTGAAGCTTTTATAGTGAGCAAAGGCACTGCACGAAGCCAGTCCCACTCTCTTAACCAAGATGATATTTACCAAAAAGAAGAACAAGTCAACATCATTGGATACCATCAGGGTTGCAGGTGTTATATCAGAGTTTTCCTTCTCCTAGAATTCTGCCTTGACAAAGGCTAAGGGGTCATCTCGCCCAGTGATTTTGGATGGCCATTGACTCTTAAGAGCTCCTTTGCCCTTTGACAGGTTTTGTTTTTAGTCCTGCAGGATGTCCAAAGTCACCCTCCTCACCAAGAAACCTTGGTGGGGTTGCCAGTTTAGTCGCCAATGACCCGACCATGGGACAGGTTGTACAGGGATACATGTTACCAGTAGCACCAACTGGTGACATGACATAAGGCTAAGGGGTCATACTTATATACATACATATTTATGTACATACATACATATATACATATACATGTACATATATACATACATATATACGTACATACATACATATATACATATATACATATACACGTACATATATACATACATATATAGATCAGCCAATTTCTGATTGTTTCTTTGTTTCTTTGTCTGTATATTTATATACACCTCTCACCTATTATATACACATCTCACCTATTATATACACCCCTCACTTATTATATATACCTTTCACCTATTATATACACCTCTCACCTATTATATACACCACTCACCTATTATATATACCTCTCACCTATTATATATACCTCTCACCTATTATATATACCTCACCTATTATATACACCCCTCACCTATTATATACACCTCTCACCTATTATATACACATCTCACCTATTATATACACCTCTCACCTATTATATACACCTCTTACCTATTATATACATCTCACCTATTATATACACCTATCACCTATTATATACACCTCACCTATTATATACACCTCTTACCTATTATATACACTCCTCACTTATTATATACACTTCTCAACTATTATATACACATCTCACCTATTATATACACCCCTCACCTATTATATATACCTCTCACCTATTATATACACCTATCACCTATTATATACACCTATCACCTATTATATACACCTCTTACCTATTATATACATCTCACCTATTATATACACCTATCACCTATTATATACACCTCACCTATTATATACACCTCTTACCTATTATATACACCTCTCACCTATTATATACACCTATCACCTATTATATACACCTCTCACCTATTATATACACCTCTCACCTATTTTATACACCTCTCACCTATTATATACACCTCACCTATTATATACACCTCTCACCTATTATATAAACCTCTCACCTATTATATACACCTCACCTATTATATACACCTCTCACTTATTATATACACCTCTCACCTATTATATACACCTCATCTATTATATACACCTCTCACCTATTATATAACCCCTCACCTATTATATACACCTCTCACCTATTATATACACCTCATCTATTATATACACCTCTCACCTATTATATACACCTCTTATCTATTATATACACCTCACCTATTATATACACATCTTACCTATTATATACACCTCACCTATTATGTACACCTCTCACCTATTATATACACCTCACCTATTATATACACATCTCACCTATTATATACACTCCTCACTTATTATATACACTTCTCAACTATTATATACACCTCTTACCTATTATATACACCTCTCACCTATTATATACACCTCACCTATTATATACACCTATCACCTATTATATACACATCTCACCTATTATATACAGTCTCACCTATTTTATACACCTCTCACCTATTATATACACCTCTCACCTATTATATACACCTCACCTATTATATACACCTCTTACCTATTATATACACCTCTCACCTATTATATACACATATCACCTATTATATACACCTCTCACCTATTATATACACCTCTCACCTATTTTATACACCTCTCACCTATTATATACACCTCACCTATTATATACATCTCACCTATTATATACACCTCTCACCTATTATATACACCTCACCTATTATATACACCTCTCACTTATTATATACACCTCTCACCTATTATATACACCTCATCTATTATATACACCTCACCTATTATATACACCTATCACCTATTATATACACCTCACCTATTATATACACCTCTCACCTACTATATACACCTCTCACCTATTATATACACCTCACCTATTATATACACCTCTCACCTATTATATAACCCCTCACCTATTATATACACCTCTCACCTATTATATACACCTCATCTATTATATACACCTCATCTATTATATACACCTCTTATCTATTATATACACCTCACCTATTATATACACATCTTACCTATTATATACACCTCACCTATTATATACACCTCTCACCTATTATATACACCTCACCTATTATATACACCTCTCACCTATTATATACACCTATCACCTATTATATACACCCCTCACCTATTATATACACCTCTCACCTATTATATACACCTCTCACCTATTATATAACCCCTCACCTATTATATACACCTCTCACCTATTATATACACCTCATCTATTATATACACCTCATCTATTATATACACCTCTTATCTATTATATACACCTCACCTATTATATACACATCTTACCTATTATATACACCTCACCTATTATATACACCTCTCACCTATTATATACACCTCACCTATTATATACACCTCTCACCTATTATATACACCTATCACCTATTATATACACCCCTCACCTATTATATACACCTCTCACCTATTATATACACCTCTCACCTATTATATAACCCCTCACCTATTATATACACCTCTCACCTATTATATACACCTCATCTATTATATACACCTCTCACCTATTATATACACCTCTTATCTATTATATACACCTCACCTATTATATACACATCTTACCTATTATATACACCTCACCTATTATGTACACCTCTCACCTATTATATACACCTCACCTATTATATACACATCTCACCTATTATATACACTCCTCACTTATTATATACACTTCTCAACTATTATATACACCTCTTACCTATTATATACACCTATCACCTATTATATACACATCTCACCTATTATATACAGTCTCACCTATTTTATACACCTCTCACCTATTATATACACCTCACCTATTATATACATCTCACCTATTATATACACCTCTCACCTATTATATACACCTCACCTATTATATACACCTCTCACTTATTATATACACCTCTCACCTATTATATACACCTCATCTATTATATACACCTCTCACCTATTATATAACCCCTCACCTATTATATACACCTCTCACCTATTATATACACCTCATCTATTATATACACCTCTTATCTATTATATACACCTCACCTATTATATACACATCTTACCTATTATATACACCTCACCTATTATATACACCTCTCACCTATTATATACACCTCACCTATTATATACACATCTCACCTATTATATACACCCCTCACCTATTATATACACCTCTCACCTATTATATACACCTCATCTATTATATACACCTCTCACCTATTATATAACCCCTCACCTATTATATACACCTCTCACCTATTATATACACCTCATCTATTATATACACCTCTCACCTATTATATACACCTCTTATCTATTATATACACCTCACCTATTATATACACATCTTACCTATTATATACACCTCACCTATTATGTACACCTCTCACCTATTATATACACCTCACCTATTATATACACATCTCACCTATTATATACACTCCTCACTTATTATATACACTTCTCAACTATTATATACACCTCTTACCTATTATATACACCTATCACCTATTATATACACATCTCACCTATTATATACAGTCTCACCTATTTTATACACCTCTCACCTATTATATACACCTCACCTATTATATACATCTCACCTATTATATACACCTCTCACCTATTATATACACCTCACCTATTATATACACCTCTCACTTATTATATACACCTCTCACCTATTATATACACCTCATCTATTATATACACCTCTCACCTATTATATACACCTATCACCTATTATATACACCTCTCACCTATTATATACACCTCTCACCTATTATATACACCTCACCTATTATATACACCTCTCACCTATTATATAACCCCTCACCTATTATATACACCTCTCACCTATTATATACACCTCATCTATTATATAGACCTATCACCTATTATATACACCTCTCACCTATTATATACACCTCTCACTTATTATATACACCTCTTACCTATTATATACACCTCTCACTTATTATATACACCTCTTACCTATTATATACACCTCTCACCTATTATATATACCTCTCACCTATTATATACACCCCTCACCTATTATTTACACCTCTCACCTATTATATACACCTCTCACTTATTATATACATCTCTTACCTATTATATACACCTCTCACCTATTATATACACCTCACCTATTATATACACCTCTCACCTATTATATACACCTCTCACCTATTATATACACCTCACCTATTATATGCACCCCTCACCTATTATATACACCTCTCACCTATTATATACACCTATCACCTATTATATACACATCTCACATATTATATACACCCCTCACCTATTATATATACCTATCACCTATTATATATACCTCTCACCTATTATATACACCTCTCACTTATTATATACACCTCTTACCTATTATATACACCTCTCACTTATTATATACACCTCATCTATTATATACACCCCTCACCTATTATATACACCTCTCACCTATTATATACACCTCACCTATTATATACACCTCTTACCTATTATATACACCTCTCACCTATTATATACACCTCTCACCTATTATATACACCTCACCTATTATATACACCCCTCACCTATTATATACACCTCACCTATTATATACACCTATCACCTATTATATACACCCCTCACCTATTATATACACCTCACCTATTATATACACCTCTCACCTATTATATACACATCTAACTTATTATATACACTTCTCAACTATTATATACACCTCACCTATTAGATACACCCCTCACCTATTATATATACCTCTCACCTATTATATACACCTCACCTATTAGATACACCCCTCACCTATTATATACACCTCACCTATTATATACACCTCTCACCTATTATATACACCTACCACCTATTAGATACACCCCTCACCTATTATATACACCTCTCACCTATTATATACCCCTAACCTATTATATACACCTCTCACCTATTATATACACCTCACCTATTATATACACCTCTCACCTATTATATACACCTATCACCTATTATATACACCCCTCACCTATTATATACACCTCTCACCTATTATATACACCTCTCACCTATTATATACACCTCACCTATTAGATACACCCCTCACCTATTATATACACCTCTCACCTATTATATACCCCTTACCTATTATATACACCTTTCACCTATTATATACACCTCTCACCTATTTCTAGACTGTATGATGTGTCTGTCAGTACATTGGTTTACCGTTGGCGTCCATATTTGGTTCAGTTAAATCTAAGAGATTGCCAATATATCAATGGTGCTTCCTTCATGGCAATAAGTAGCTGCAACAATCTACAGGATTTGAATTTGTCAAACTGTCAAACACTTAATGTAAGATTTCTCTTCTATTATTACATAACTATGACATTAAGATAAAGCAGTTATACACGTACACACACACATATATAAATATATATTGTTATATTTGGGGAGTGTCATATTGTTATAATATTGCCAGAAAAAAATAACAGAACTCACTCACTGTTTGGTTTGGGTTGGTTTTCGCTTCTGTATTTTTGATCTCCATAGTTAATTTATTTGGCAATCAATGTTCATTGATTGACCAACGGTTAAAAATATAAATATAAATATATATATATAATCTATCAAATTCTTTCGTCACACATCTGCAGTATCATCAGTGGTACTTATATGTTTCCTCCTGTTGTATTGTATGTCTATGCCATTTTTATTTTATTTATTTATTTATTTCTTGTCTCTGTCTCTGCGCATGCGTTTGTGTGTGTGTATAAAGTTTGGTGTGTGTGTTCGCGTTTGAGTGACTGTGTTTTGGTTTTTGTATTCTATCTTAGTTTACTAGTGTGTGTTTATATGTGTTTGTTGTTATTGTACTTGTGTATATATTTATTTATTTATATTTCCCTTAAGTCAGTGTGTTTGTTTGGGTGTTGTTGTTATTCCATTCGTTCTTTCTGTTCAACTTTGGCCTTCTAAGTTCTATTTCACTGGCCTCTCTGATTTGCCTATCTGCTGGGTCATTTCTATGTTTAGATATTATTCTAACTTCTATCTTGTCTATGTTACCGTTGTGTTGTTGTCTGGCATGTTCGTATAGTACTGAACCGTTTTTTGTCCTTTTAGTTCCCCCCAGTGTTGGTCTATTCTTTCTCCTAAGCTACGAACTGTCTCACCTATGTATGTCGTTGTCATGTTTCTTCAAGTACCCTCTGTACATCTTATGCTCTCTCTCCCTCTCTCTATATATGTATATATATATATATACCCTATTTCCTGGCGTCGAAGACGCCACTTTTTACCTAAAATAAGTCTCACAAATCTACCGTGTCCCGGAGGCTGAGGCTTGCTTATTATATTTTTTCAAATTTTTGGTTGTCAAAAGGGTGAGTCCTTGAGGACGAAGCATCTTCAGCACCGGGTTATATGGTTTTCCAAATCCAACCCGCCCGTCCCCTCAATCTATCTTATTTCTCATTCTTTCTTCTGATGAAGAACCAGCGTCCAAAACGTTAATACCCTCATCCTGCTATTTCAAGCGTTAACCTAATATATACCTTCCATATACTGTACCGATTGTGTTGTTATTTTGGTTTACCTTTTACATACATCATCATCATCATCATCATACCTCCGTTTTTCCCTGTGGGTCCTATTCAGCACAGCATCTCTCCACTTGTCAATGTCCTTTGTCATCTCCCCCGTGAGTTTCAGCGATCTGAGGTCTGTTCTCACCACCTCCGCCCATGTTTTACGTGGTCTCCCTCTACTCCGTCTTCCTTCTACTGGCATTTCTTGGCACTTCTTTCCCCAGCTGTCATCCTCCATGTGCCTCACATGTCCATACCATCGTAGTCTTCTCTCCCAATCACCACAACTTATCCCTCTCAACACAGCCATCCTCTGTCGTTCACATACATTAACAGTGTATATATATATATATATATATATATATATTAAAATAACAGATTAAAGTTTAAGCAAAGAATCGCTGCTTTCACCCTTGCACATAACATCACAGCTTCAAATTTAGCTAAACTACCTAGCCGTAGGAACACGTGCAATCCTGTAGTTAGTACTAACTGTAATTGTAGGAATCGGGTTGATTGCCCCCTTTCCGGGAAATGCCTCTCTAGTAACATTGTCTACAAATGTAAGGTTGTAACACCCACGTCCCATAGGGCCTACATAGGGTTGACCGCCAATAGATTCAAGCAGCGTCTTTACACGCATACCCATTCTTTTCGTTTCCCTCTAAGAAGGAATATGACGTCACTTTCAGCTTATATCTGGAGTCTAAAAGACAACCACAACCAATATAAGTTACACTGGGAGATCCTAGCTAGGGCTAGATCGTATAACGGAAATAAAAGACCATGTGACCTCTGCGCCGCTGAGGCCCTGGAAATACTCTACACCACAGACCACATCTTAAACAAAAAGTCTGAGGCAATTTCGGCTTGTAAACATAAATTGCACAAAACCTTCCTGTATTACAGCCCCACGTTATACCCTAACGGATAGTACGATCTATACGTGGATATTTTACGTCTTGATGTGGGAGCTATGTATATGTTTTGTTTATACAATTACTTATTTGCATAGCGAACGTTTCCACGAACCAAAGTATCGTCTTCCTGTCTTCCTCCGATTGCAACGTTTTTTGAAATATCCACTTCTGCGTTTACAGATTGACTTTGTTAGTTTCAGAAGATCCCGTTAAGGGTGAAAGCAGCGATTCTTTGCTTAAACTTTTAATCTGTTATTTTAATAAATATTTGCTCTACGGTTCTTATGTATTTGATATATATTTATCCTTATCGAGCCCTCTTTGGATTTTAGTCTTGAAATTTATTATTATTACTATATATATATCATCATCATCATCATCAACGTTTAACGTCCGTGTTCCACGCTTGCATGGGTTTGGACGGGGGTAGTCCCACTTGAGGCAAGAGTGATTGTCTTGCTCGCATAGGACTGTCTGGCAGGTTTACTACAGTTGGATGCCCTTCCTAACACCAACCACATTTACAGTGTGGGTCTGGGAGGTTTTTACCGTGTTGCCTACACGGCCACATTACAGCGTGGACTGTGTGTTTTTTTGTCGTGACACCTACACGATCTCATTTGTTTCGGCCTCGATGGCGCGGCACCAACATAACTTTACATAGAACGGGGTGGTGTGGATGGGGTGGGGGTGGTGGTGGTGGGACGGGGTGTATTTTGTTAGAGATGCCTACTGGCTGGAGTAGGTTTTACTATATATTTAGGTAAGGCGGGTCTTCTCTGTTACTGAGTACCGCCAAAGGTCTCGGTCCAGTGACATTGTCTTGGAGAGGTGTAAGTGTGTGATGTCGGAGTTTATCAGCTCATCCCAGGTTTTTCTAGGTCTGCCTATTCCGTGACTACCGTCTATCTTTATTGCCCTGCACTTTGTTATACAGCTATCGTCCTTCATGCGCATCACGTGACCATACCAACGTAGCCTTCTCTCGAGTAAACAACATCTGATCCCTCTTATCTCTAATTTTTTCCTTAGTTCGTTTATGCTTTGCCGTTCACGTATATTACTGTTACGCATCCAGCGGAGCATGCAAGCTTCGTTCCTCTCTAGTCTGCGTATATCCTCTGCACACAATGCCCAGGTCTCACTGCCATGCAGCATTGCTGTTCGTATGCAGGCATCGTACAACCTGCCTTTCATTTTTAGGGAGAACCCTTTAGCAGCTAATAGTGGTATAAGCTCTCTGAACTTTTTCCAACCAGTTCTGACTCTAGCTACTGTACTTTCAGAGCACCCACCCCCACTGCTGATTTTATCGCCAAGGTAACGGAAGCTGTCCACTATTTCTATAGAACCCTCTGCGCAATTGAAAGAGGTAGTATTTTGTGGGCACTTGCTGCTACTTATTGCACCAGAGCACCGGCCACATGTAAAATCTATGTTCTTAGTTAGCTTACCTGTGATACCACTACATCTTTTATGCACCCATACTTTGCATTTAGGACATAAAATGGAGTTTCTACCTACGCCTTTCCTACACACCGAGCACGACCATTTCCCAGAAGGGGCCGCCGCCGCCTATATATATATATATATATATATATATATATATATATATATATATATATATATATATATATATATATATATATATATATATATATATATATATATATATATATATATATATATTATATATATATATATATATATATATATATATATATATATATATATATATATATAGTGGTTAGAGCATTGGCCTTGCAATCGAAAGGTTGTGAGTTCAATTCTCAGACCGGGTGATGTGTTGTTTCCTTGAGCAAGACACTTTATTTCACATTGCTCCAGTTTACTCAGCTGTAGAAATGAGATGATAGGGACTGGGGTCCCTATCATACCACTGCAAAGTGGTCGTGGAGGTGCCACGGCAAAAAAGCACCCAGCACTCACTGTAAATGAGGTTGGTGTTAGGAAGGGCATCCAGCTGTAGAAATCAAGCCAGAATCAGTTCCCATCCAACCTTGCAAGCAGGGAAAAAGCGGACGTAAAATGAAATGAAATGATATATATATGTATATATACACACACAGACACACAAATGTATATAAATATGCCATATAGATATATTCTCTCTCTCTTTTGTAGGATGACCATTTACTTACGATAGCTCGTCGTTGCCGTATCTTACTTTACCTTAACATTTCTCACACCTTCATAACTGACGTGGCTTTAAGAATAATTACTCGGTATGATTCATTAATTATTCTTCTCCTAGTACTTTCTTTTAACCCCTTAGCATTTAAACCGGCCGTATCCGGCTAGAATTCTCTCTTTCTGTTGAAACTGGCTGTGACCGGCTGCTCATACTTATGTTAAGGTATTGTTCTCAAAATAAATAATACTAAAATATCATAGATTCAATATTATGTGAGATATTATGTAAGTTAAAGCCTTTACTCTGAAAATACAATAGTATATATAAAGTAATGTAAATATTATGTGAGATATTATGTGAGGTAAAGCCTTGAGTGTGAAAATACAATAGTATATATAGAGTAATGTAAATGTTATGTCACATAACATTTACAGTACTCTATATATACTATTGTATTTTCACAGTAAAGGCTTTACCTTACATAATATCTCACATAATATTCACATTACTCTATATATACTATTGTATTTTCTCGGTAAAGGCTTTACCTCACATAATATCTCACATAACATTTACATTACTCTATATATACTATTGTATTTTCACAGTAAAGGCTTTACCTCACATAATATCTCACATAACATTTACATTACTCTATATATACTATTGTATTTTCACAGTAAAGGCTTTACCTCACATAATATCTCACATAACATTTACATTACTCTCTATATACTATTGTATTTTTACAGTAAAGGCTTTATCTCATATAATATCGAATCTATGGGATTTTTATATTTATTTTGAGAACAATACCTTATCGTCAGTAGGAACAGCTGGTTTGAACTAAGAGGGGTGAGAGAATTGTCGCAGGATACGGCCGGTTTAAATGCTAAAGGGTTAAGTCTGAATATGAAACAGAATTTCAATAATGTCAAACCAACTTGCATGATTTTTTTCTTTCTCTCTTTCTTTCTTTTTCTCTACTTCTTCAAGGTATTTTGGTAACTTACTTTGCCTAAGTTTGGCATTTTGTAGAAAGTTCACTGACAAAGGAATGACTTACCTGGCACAAGGAGAATGTTGTAAGAATTTAGAATATTTGGACATTTCTAGTTGTCTTCAGGTAATTTAATGGATCCGTATTTCAGTTTGAAATATCATCATCATCATCATCATCATCACCGTTTTACGTCCATTCTTCCATGCTAGCATGGGTTAGACAAGTTGCCCTGTTATGAGCAATGTTAGGTCAGGTGTCTATGTCTTGCTCATACAGAACTGATTTTGGCTTGATTCCTACAACTGGATGCCCTTCCTAATGCCAGCAAAAAAGAAAAAATATTTTATCATTTACATGTCTATGTTGCTATATAAGTGTGTGTATGAGAGTGCGTGTGTGTGATGGACTACTCTACTACTACTACTACTACTACTACTACTACTACTACTACTACTACTACTACTACTACAACAACAATTGTTTCATACAAATGATAAAAAAAAATAATGATAAATTTTTTCAGAAGTTATTTTAAAATCAAACAGCTTCTGAAAATAAATGTACCATTTTAAAAATAACCATAAATATTTTGAAAATAAATACATTTAACCCTTTATCATTTACGTTACTCTATATATACTATTGTATTTTCATAGTAAAGGCTTTACCTCACACAATATCTCACATAACATTTACATTACTCTATATATACTATTGTATTTTCACAGTAAAGGCTTTACCTCACATAATACCTCACATAACATTTACATTACTCTATATATGCTATTGTATTTTCACAGTAAAGGCTTTACCTCACATAATATCTCACATAACATTTACATTACTCTATACTAGCTGACGTACCCAGCTTCGCCCGGGTAAACAGATAAGAGAAGACAGGTAAAAGAGAAAATGACTGTATTGGATGTTTGTTTGGTTACAGTATGAGGCGAGTCCGTGGTGTCTGTGTGATACCAAAAACAGTAAAAAAAATGTTCCAGATATACCAGATTCTTCGTTGTACCGTTTGTGCATAGTATATGAACAATTCTAGGTGCTCCCACCTAGAATAGTGACCTCTAGGAAATGGTTCATCTTCTACCTGACTGTAAAACGGGTATCATTGCATAGACGTGGTTGTTCCACGTTTCTCAAAAGGATGATGGAAGTTCCAATCTTTTATATTATATGTAGATATAGATATTGATAATTAATATAAAAGATGTCCGTCAATGTAAAAATGGTCCCTATTTACTTGAAATGGTTTATACAAATGCCAAATTAATATGGATATGGATAACATGCTTATCTATAAGTGGTCAGCTATAATAATAAAACAACAAATTATATGACACAAAAATGTATTCAATAATTTCCAGGCTCTTAGCTACTGAGTAATAGACAGTCAATGTTGCCCAGAGTTCAACTCGGGGAGGTGGCCTGGTTTGAACTCCAAATGGCGGATCCTTCTACTTCGAAAATAGAATCGTTTTTCAATATTACTCTAGCCCTGGCCGGCCATAGGCATCAAACTTTTTGCCAGACTCAGCATATGATGAGGTTTTATTACCACCGCTATCAGAAGCGATAAATTTGAAGGCAATTTCTACCAATACTTGTTGGTTTTTATTGCTCATTATCAACAATAAATGACATTGAACAGAAATGATAACTCTGTCAAAGCTCACAATACTGATCAAAGGACACCAATGTCTGAATCATTTACGTCGAATATTCATAGCAGTGAAGGCAATTTCTACCAATACTTGTTGGTATTTATTGCGCAACATAGCAGTGAAAGCAATTTTTACCAATACTTGTTTGTTTTTATTGCTCATAACGACATTAAATGACATTGAACATAAATGATAACTCTGTCAAAGCTCACAATACTGATCAAAGGACAGCAATGTCCGAATCATTTACGTCGCTTATTGATAGCATTAAAGATATGCACACATCAGCTCAAAGCTTCATTATAGACAATATTCAGGGTTGTTCCTCTGTTAGTGGTATCAATTGCAAATTTTACACCATCAGGATGGCACACTCGAGATGCAGCAACATACAGTTGCCCATGGTTGAATGCTGGATCATTCAAGTAGACACCAACTCACTTGAAAGTCTGTCCCTGTGCCTTGTTGACAGTCATGAAGAAGGCCAAATTGACGGGAAACTGTCTCCTTTGCCAAATGAATGGCAGCAGATCTTCACTTGGTCTCAGCATGATCCTCGGAATGAGAACCGATTCGTCTCTGCCTGGGAGTTTAGCTTCTAAAACTCTTCCGTTAATCAATCTCTCAACAATCAATCTGGTACCATTGCAAAGACCCATTTTATGATTGATATTTCTAAGCAATATAATCGGCATACCCTTTTTCAACCTCAGAATATGTGGGGGGAATCCGGGTATTTGAAGTGAATTCAGATACTCAGTCGGAACATCCATATTGTTCTGCTGATTAAGCTCCATTGCATCTGCACTGACGGTCAACCATTCCTCTCCAGGAAACTTTCTGGCTACTTGTGAATTTATTTCATCGATCGTTGCATTCGTAGGAGTTAGAATAACGCGTTCCGATATCCAGGAGATATTCTGCCAAAAAGCATTCAAATTAGGGAACACCCAGTCAATCAATGCTTGGCGGTCCAGTGGCATGACCAAATGGTCTGGGATTCTTACAGTCTGATTATCACCAACGTGTGGCAATTCATCGTTTCCCAACTGCATCAACCATTGGCCGTATGTCTCAGCCTCTTCTTTTTGCCCGAACATACGAAGTCGCATATTATCGTGTAATCGCAAAACTCTGAAATAGCGCCACAATGGGGACTTTTTCAGACATGCATCGACAATTTGCGCTCTTTGAGCATTCCTAACAATTGGTTGCACCTGTCTGAAATCGCCACCAAGAATGATAGTCTTACCACCGAGTGGCAGGTCACTACCGCAGATATCTCTCAAAGTTCTGTCCAATGCCTCCAGCAAATATCTGTGTGCCATTGGAGCCTCGTCCCAAATAATCAGAGACGTATTGCGTATAAAGCCCGCGAGTTCACTTTGTCCTGTAATGTTACAGACACTCAACTCATCCAGAGCCAATGGAGCCTTGAAGCATGAGTGGAAGGTCCTTCCACCACTCAGCAAAGTGGCAGCGATCCCACTGGTGGCCACAGGGAGAGCAATCTGAGCTCTGACTGCCGATAACATAGTGTTGAAACAGAATGTCTTTCCGGTGCCTCCTGGAGCATCTATGAAAGCACAAAGTTGCTCATTAGTGGAAATCGAGTGGAGAACGCCATCAACCAATTCTCTCTGAGATTGGGTCAACATTGGCATACGTTCATTCACAATACGTTGCTGTTCCAGTGGATCAAACTGGAATAGTTCCCTCCGATCGAGTGGCAACCGTCTAAGCTGCAATCTCAAGTTGCCGCATTTCTTCATCAGGAATTGGCAAATTGAAATCTGTTAAACATTTGAAATGAACTTCAAGCAGTTGCTCAATATTGAGCAAAACAATAGCTTTCATCAAATTTTCATCATCGACCTGAAGATGATGCCTAAAATCATCAGCCATAATTCCCCAATGGCGTTCAAATAACTCTCTTGGATTGGCAGGATTGCAGAATCCTAGAATCGTGACAAACAACTTGCCTTATTTGAGCTGGCATCTGTGTTGTTCCTGCAGCTTCCATGGCGTTATTCCATTCAGCGTCATCCTGAAGGAGTCCCAGATGCTGACACACAGCCTGGTATGTTTCATATTCCATGCCATTGATTGTTTTCAAATCTGTGAAGCTCTGTTTACCTCTCGAAAAATCATTATGCAACAGAATTCGGAGATAAAACACATCACCAGATGCTGGATCGACATTACAAACCTGTCCAATAGTCATGAATCTCAACTTTTGTTTTCTATCATTCCATTTCTTTCCCTTCTTATCCCACGTATAGTGCGAAGGGAAATCGCAGTAGAGTTGCTTTTGATCCGGGTTCAAAGCATGTTCCCTATTATGCTTGAACCACTCAGTCAATTCCGTCTTAGGAGGTGGTGCGTTAGCAATTCTTTCGACACATCTTCTAGTGTCCTGAAAACAGACCATTTGCCTATTCTCTAAGTGAACCGTCAGTTTCTGAACGCTGGGTTTGCGTTCATTGAGATCAAAATCGAACAATCTCCAGCAAGCTTCGCTAGATCCAATCGAGCGAACATCCTGGAACCTGCCAACTTCATCTCCTTGGTTCGCTTCCTCATTCCTGACATTGATCATTGCCCGATCATGACCTTTGTAAACATATTTGAATAGATATTTGCAAGCTTTCACTGAGCTACAAATTTCCACATTAATATGACAACGATATTTCATAATCAAATATGGATTGTATGGCACAACCCATTGATTTGTAACCTGTCGACTGTTCACATTTTCGACCAAACCGCCATCTGCAGGCAACTATCTTCTGTATGAGGGATGAGCATCCCCATCACTCCAGGAAGTGTTCGTGACAAAAGATTTCGGAAAGTGCTTACTGCATTGGTCACTTTTCATTTGCCACTCCACATTGGTTGTGCACCATTGACTTTGCCACCAAGTTGCGTGGTGCCTCATTCTCCAGCAGTTCAGCACACACAATGCTGTCGACATCCTCAGCACATCTCAATTTGCAATCTCTATGTAAAATGATCAGCAAATGTGCATGTAGCAATCCTCTTTTTTGGAATTCAATTACGTATGTAAAAGCAACTATACCTCCAAAGATTCCCTCTTTTTCCACATCATCCATTATCTTTTTCAGATATCCTTTGAATACTCTTGCCACAATATCAGGACGGTCCTTTGGCTGTTGTCCTGGCAAAAGTGCATCCTTAATATCAGTCCATTTAGGATTGCATGTAACCGTTATAAACAAATCTGGCTTTCCAAACTTTCTGACAATAGCCATTGCATCCTGATAGCGAATGTTCATATATCTCGGGCCGCCGATGAACGATGATGGCAAAATGATGCGTCGACCAATTTGCTTGTAATTGGCATCATTGGCTGTTATCGCATCCTGTATATTATTATACAATTCAGCTCTGATATATTGCTGATGTGTAGCTATATAATTTAGCATTTGATTTTCGATCTTTGCGAATGCCATATAACAGTATTCCTGGAACAATCTGCTGGCTTGAAATAGCGCATTTCTCTGTTGATTCCTCTCGTTCAAACGGAACGCATAAAAGCCGCGAATCAAATTATTGTGTCTATTGCCACCTCCCTGTTGATGCTGATTCTCATGATCATCTAAATGAACAGACATGTTCCATCCATTTTCACCTTTTGGGAATAAAGGAACATAATAGATCATATGCCCTGTTTGACTCATTGATAGTCTTGAGACCACCATCTCTGCGATTGAGGACAATATCTCTCGATCCAGGCTTATCGTCCATCAACACAGCAACTTCATGAAATCCTTCAGGGGCATTATATCGCCGTTCGTGTTGATTCCTTGGCACTGCGTCAGCCTTAATCACCAATGTTTGCTGCTGAACATTTTGCAGTTCAGCCACCAACATGAAATCCATAACATAAGGATGACACTGTCTAAGACATGATTGCAAATCACAGATCAAATCACTTAACTTTGTCGTTCAAGTTCAGTTATATTTCCCGGCAACTTCATCCAACCAATCCTGATATCCTCCTCCGATTCACTATAATCTGGATCGTTAACGTAAATGTGAGCGAATCGAGGCCTCTCTCCTGGGGTAACTTCTAAATTACCGATACAATGATACAAATGGCCTTGAATGACTACATTCGGTTGTCATGCTCCACACTCAAACATCTCACAAACTCTCTACAATGCTAAAGCTAATGAATTGTTAATTTGCCGCGAATATTTGCGCAGTAATCTAAATCGGTCTCCTAGATCACCCCACATACTTAGTATTTTAAACTCCGGTGACTCCTCATCATCCGGCATTCGCAAGAGTTCTAGTTGAACTGCTCCTTTATGACAGCACATTGTGGTCCACGTCTTTTCGTGCCTCCAAAGCAATGCTCCACAATGTGGACACTCTGCTCGTCCACCAATCTTAAAATGACACGGTTGCCATGATCCATTTTTAATATCATCCGTTCGCCTTCTAGCCTCTTTACTGGAATGAGGAGCACTTTGGCGACACATTCTCTGAACTTCTGTATTGCACTGGCGCTGTTCAGCTAGCTCCTCTTCATCCATCGCAGCACGCCGTTGCTGCTGAATTCCGGCCATCTGCTGATGATGCTCAGCCAGTTCGTCTTCAACCATCACAGCACGCCATTGCTGTTTGGCTCCAGTGTTTCGTTGGCATTGTTCAGCCAGCTCCTCTTCATTCATGGCGGCACGTCTTCGCCTCTGAAGTTCGGTGTTCCGATGGCGTTGTTCGACCCATTTTTCTTCATTGCTGGCTGCACGCCGTCACCGCTGTAGTTCACTGTTTGATAAAGTTGAATTGCTTTTATCATCAGTATTCATTTCGAGCAATTTGTCAAAAAATGACACAATAATAAATATAAAAGATGTCCGTCAATGTAAAGAAAAGTCCCTATTTACTCCCTTCACAACTCTGTGTATGTTAGACTGACAGACAGGCACACAGACAGATAAACTGCGTGCGATTGTGGAACGCCACACACAAACACGCATGGAAATGTGCACACACACGCAAACTTACACACGCACACACTCACACATGTTGATAGTTTTTACTTTCGGTGGAACGCTGCACGCATACACACACACATAAACATACGCGCACGTACATACACACGCACACATGTTAATAGTTATTTAACACAGCATTAACACTCTCCCCTCTCACTCCCTCATTGGCATTATACATATTAATTTCAGTTTGGCGTCGTTGAGGTGGGCGGAGTCATTTGAAACCTATGAACCAATGATAATCGAGAATTATGACACACGGAATACTCACGTTGTTGAAATTAATATATAGATATACTTTTATATTTTCACAGTAAAGGCCTTATCTCACATAATATCTCACATAACATTTACATTACTCTATATATACTATTGTATTGTCACAGTAAAGGCTTTACCTCACATAATACCTCACATAACATTTACATTACTCTATATATACTATTGTATTGTCACAGTAAAGGCTTTACATAATATTTCACATAACATTTACATTACTCTATATATACTATTGTATTTTCACAGTAAAGACTTAATCTCACATATCTCACATAACATTTACATTACTCTATATATACTATTGTATTTTCACAGTAAAGACTTAACCTCACATATCTCACATAACATTTACATTACTCTATATATACTATTGTATTTTCACAGTAAAGGCTTTAGCTCACATAATATCAAATCTATGAGATTTTGATATTATTTATTTTGAGAACAATACCTTAACATAGGTATGAGCAGCCAGCTATGACTGGTTTGAACAGGAAGAGGTGAGAGAATTCTGGCCAGATATGGTTGGTTTAAACGCTAAAGGGTTTAAAAATAAACAATTTTAAAAGCAACATTTTCAAAATAAGCATAAAAATAAAATAAATAAACAAAATAAAAAAAAAACCATAAAATTTAAAAAAATAGACAAAAAATGTAGAAAATAAACATAAAGTAAAGAAAATGTAAATTTTTCAGTTAACACCGGAGGGATTTAAACCAATGTTCAACAAATGTGAGAATCTTAAAGTTTTTATTGTGGATGACTTCCCTACCTTAACTGACCAATGTATACAGGTAAGGCTTCATTTCTTTATCATTATCACTGTCATCATCATCATCATATCCATCATCATCATCATCATCTTCATCGTCATCACCATCACCATCATTCTCATTATTGTCATCATCATCATTGTCATAATCATCATCACCATCATTGTTATTGTCATCATCATCATCATCATAATATCAGACCTGGTTCTCTGAAATAAAATTATCCATTTTAAAAGTTTCCTTCATTTTACTGAAAAATAAAACTGGCACTGTAGCTGTGTAAAATATACTCAGCAGTCAACACAGCAACTGTAGTATACACAGCAGTCAACACAGCACCTGTAGATGTGTAAAATATACACAGCAGTCAACACAGCAGCTGTAGCTGTGTAAAATATACTCAGCAGTCAACACAGCAACTGTAGCTGTGTAAAATATACTCAGCAGTCAACACAGCAACTGTTACTGTGTAAAATATACTCAGCAGTCAACACAGCAACTGTAGCTGTGTAAAATATACTCAGCAGTCAACACAGCAACTGTAGCTGTGTAAAATATACACAGCAGTCAACACAGCAACTGTAGCTCTGTAAAATATACACAGCAGTCAACACAGCAACTGTAGCTGTGTAAAATATACACAGCAGTCAACACAGCAACTGTAGCTGTGTAAAATATACACACCAGTCAACACAGCAACTGTAGCTGTGTAAAATATACTCAGCAGTCAACACAGCAACTGTAGCTGTGTAAAATATACTCAGCAGTCAACACAGCAACTGTAGCTGTGTAATATATACACAGCAGTCAACACAGCAACTGTAGCTGTGTAATATATAGACAGCAGTCAACACAGCACCTGTAGCTGTGTAAAATATACTCAACAGTCAACACAGCAATTGTAGCTGTGTAAAATATACACAGCAGTCAACACAGCAACTGTAGCTGTGTAAAATATACACAGCAGTCAACCCAGCAGTCAACACAGCAGCTGTAGCTGTGTAAAATATACACAGCAGTCAACACAGCAACTGTAGCTGTGTAAAATATACACTGCAGTCAACACAGCAACTGTAGCTGTGTAAAATATACACAGCAGTCAACACAGCAACTGTAGCTGTGTAAAATATACACAGCAGTCGACACAGCAACTGTCGCTGTGTAAAATATACACAGCAGTCAACACAGCAGCTGTAGCTGTGTAAAATATACACAGCAGTCAACACAGCAACTGTAGCTGTGTAAAATATACACTGCAGTCAACACAGCAACTGTAGCTGTGTAAAATATACACAGCAGTCAAACACAGCAACTGTAGCTGTGTAAAATATACACAGCAGTCAACACAGCAACTGTAGCTGTGTAAAATATACACAGCAGTCAACACAGCAGCTGTAGCTGTGTAAAATATACACAGCAGTCAACACACCAACTGTAGCTGTGTAAAATATACACTGCAGTCAACACAGCAACTGTAGCTGTGTAAAATATACTCAGCAGTCAACACAGCAACTGTAGCTGTGTAATATATACACAGCAGTCAACACAGCACCTGTAGCTGTGTAAAATATACTCAACAGTCAACACAGCAACTGTAGCTGTGTAAAATATACACAGCAGTCAACACAGCAACTGTAGCTGTGTAAAATATACACAGCAGTCGACACAGCAACTGTCGCTGTGTAAAATATACACAGCAGTCAACCCAGCAGTCAACACACCAGCTGTAGCTGTGTAAAATATACACAGCAGTCAACACAGCAACTGTAGCTGTGTAAAATATACACTGCAGTCAACACAGCAACTGTAGCTGTGTAAAATATACACAGAAGTCAACACACCAACTATAGCTGTGTAAAATACACACAGCAATCAACAGGTTAATAATTTTAGTAAATCCCTCAAATTCTTTCAGTAATTAATTGAAATGTGGTCATGAAAGGGTTAATCTTTATATTTCTCTCTCTTTCTCCAAAGACCATCTTACAACATTCTACCAAACTAGAACATATTTCATTCCTTGGTTCTCCATTGCTCACTGATGCAGCATTCCAGAAACTTCCAAAACCTCTGAAAATTATCAAAATTGAAGGTATTTAACCCTTTAGCATTTAAACCAACTGTATTCAGCCAGAATTCTCTCACCTCTCTTTGTTAAAACCGGCTGTAATCGACCACCATACTGATGTTAAGGTATTGTTTCCAAAATCTCATAGATTCAATATTATGAGATAATTATGAAAGATAAAGCCTTTATTGTGAAAATACAATAGTAAATATAGAGTGTGTACATGTGTCTGTGAGTGTATATATATGTGTATAGATGCTGGTAGCATGAGCATTGAATCTACCATCATATCCTCTCAAATGCATTGGGTAGGCCATGTTGTGCGCATGAATGAGGAAAGACTCTCAAAGCAGTTATTTTACAGTCAACTGCACTCTGGGAAACGTCCTCAGCACAAGCAAAGAAAAAGATAAAAGGATTGCATAGAAAACAATCTTAAAGATCTACAGTTTGAAGTTAAGAATTGGGAAGTGCTTGCTTTAAAGAGAGTTAATTGGAGAGGATATATGAAGGAAGGCTGCAGATATTTGAAGAGAGACGTCTTGATCATGAAAAACTTAAAGGTCAGCTTCAAAAGGGCCACAGTATTAACCTCAATAAGAACATAGAGAGCTGGAGTTGTGAAGTGTGTGGTTGTCTAATGCTCTCTAAATCTGGGTACACCCCTCATTTAAAATCACATAAAAAGCCAACTGCATGCAGCTCTATCCCTCCAAGCTAGGTGAGACATGTGTGGTGAGCAAAAAGATCTGCAAATTAATCTCTTCTCTTAAAAGGCATATGAGGGTACATAAGGATGACATCCCACAAACTGACCTAATCAATCCAATAGAGGGCACATCTTTGGTCTGTCACATTTGCTGCAGACCTACAAATCTAATGCTGGACTTAAAAGCCACTTAAGATGCCATGCATGGACGTTTGGAGTTGGTGATGGTTGATGGGGGGGGGGGGAATCGGGAGACAGCAGTCATCTGCAAAGATGAAGCAATCAGCACCATGTATATGTGTGATAGTCTACTAAGTTATCCTCTGTTACAGGTAACCATCGTATCTCGGACATGTGTATCAAGCTACTGAGTCGAATGTGTCCCAACATAAGCCATATCTACTTAGCTGATTGCCAGAGACTATCAGACATAAGTCTTCGATATTTAGCAACTTGCAAGCAACTTTCAGTTCTTAATCTTGCTGAATGTATAAAGTAAGTTCATTATCTATATTTTTGTTCATAGGCCGACTCTGAAGGAATGATGTTAGAGCTGTGAAATCTTACATGCATTTGGCAGTATCGGTAGAGGGTCGGACGCCATGCTTTCCACCATAGTTACGTCCCTTTACGATCTGAGTTCAAATCCTGCCGAGGTTGACTTTGCCTTTCATCCTTACGGGGTCGATAAAATAAAGTACCAGTAATGCACTGGGTAATTGCTGGCCTTGTGCCTAAAGTAGAAACAATTATTAATAACTGTATTGCTTTTTTCTGGGGGCTATTTTGAAAAATAAACTTCAATTGGTCATTCCATGAGAGTATCTTCGTCACCCCCATATCATGTATATCAACATCATCATCATCGTTTAACGTCCATCTTCAACGCTAGCATGGGTTAGACGGGTTTGTCCCATTTAGAGTCAAGTTGGGTCAGGAGACCGTGTCTCACTCATATAGGACTGTTTCTGGCAGTTTTTCTGTATGTTAATGAGTTTAAAGAGCTCATAAACGTAACTAGAATTCTATAAGAATCCAGCTTCTATAACTCCTGGCAGAAGCGAAGGGGTATGTAGTCTTGACAACCATTTACAAGAGAGAAACGGTACCACCATCGATTACTCCCCTTTGCTTTTGCCGAGACTAAGTATGTGACGTAGGTCACTACTTTAGAATTCATAGCAAATGGCCTTCAAAATGTTTTAAAATAAACATACAATATATTATTAAATATACAATACGTAATTCATATATACATCATTATTTCAGATAAAATAAAGTACCAGTAATGCACTGGTTAATTGCTGGCCTTGTGTCTAATATAGAAACAATTATTTCAGAGCATAGTTACGTCCCTTTACGATCTGAGTTCAAATCCCGCCGAGGTTGACTTTGCCTTTCATCCTTATGAAGTCGATAAAATAAAGTACCAGTAATGCACTGGGTAATTGCTGGCCTTGTGCCTAATATAGAAACAATTATTTCAGAGCATAGTTACGTCCCTTTACGATCTGAGTTCAAATCCCGCCGAGGTTGACTTTGCCTTTCATCCTTACGGGGTCGATAAAATAAAGTACCAGTAATGCACTGGGTAATTGCTGGCCTTGTGCCTAAAGTAGAAACAATTATTTCAGAGCACCAATACTGATATATATATATATAACTGTCTAACCCATGCTAGTGTGGAAGATGGACGTTAAACGATGATGATATATAATAGAAAAAAACAAGGAAGTTTTGTTTACATATGAAAAATATTTATTGCGTATCGACCTGTTACACATGTTTCACAGAGGATTGGCTCAAGGTGATCCATAGGAGTTATGGACCTGACTCCAGTATTGATCTGCTCATCAGACTGGAGATGGTCACCTTGACCCAATCCTCTGCAAAACATGTAACAGGTCGATACACAATAAGTATTTTTTATATGTAAATAAAACTTCCTTGTTTGTTTCTATTATATACACTCTGCCTGTACATAGAGTGCTTGAATTGGTACCAGCACCAGTAATTCACTGAATCACCTACACTATATATATATATATATAGGAAAAGAGTCAGGACCCCAGTGGCTGAGCTCTGGCTGTTTTGACAGCTATATCTGTTCGGATCTAGCTGTTGAAACAGCTGGAGCTCAGCTGCCGGGTTCCTGACTCCTTTCCTATTACCCACTCTACTACCCTAAATATCAAGTACTCTGGTGCGTTATGGTCCACCTGGTTTCTTACCACACTTTCTTTGTTATATATATAATCATCATCATCATCATCATAATTTTATGTCCGCTTCTCCCTGCTTGCAAGGGTGGGACGGGTCTTATTCAGCACAGCATCTCTCTTCACTTGACACAGTCCTTCATCATCTCCACCGTGAGCTTCAGCGATCTGAGGTCTGTTCTCACCACCTCCGCTCATGTTTTTCGTGGTCTACCTCTACCACGTCTTCCTTCAACTGGCATTTCCTGGCACTTCTTCACCTATCGGTCATCCTCCATGCGCATCACATGTCCATACCACTGCAGTCGCCTCTCTCGCACACTACATTCTATCCCTCTTAGACACAGTTTCTCTCTCAACACATCCATGCTGGGTCGTTCACGCACATTTACACTGCACATCCAATGGAACATGCTTGCCTCATTTCTCTCCAGCCGTCGCATATCCTCTGCAGTTGCTGCCCAAGTCTCACTACCATGCAGCATCGCGCTCCTCACACAGGCATCATATAACCGGCCTTTCGTACGCAGGGAAAAACCCTTCTTCATCAGCAGAGGAAGCAGATCCTTAAACTTCTTCCAACCCATTCTTATTGTAGACACTATGGCCTCGGAACACCCCCCTCCCATGCTAATCTGATCTCCTAGGTACCGGAAGCTATCCACCACTTCTATAGCATCCGTCTGCATTTGAAAAATGTGTCTATCAATGCGACTTCTACTGTCTAATTTCCCTGAACATCTACTGCATACGTATTTCTCCCTACCTGTTAGTTTGCCTGCTATCCCACTACATCTCTTGTGTACCCAGGATCTGTATTGTGTGCATTTTATAGAATTTATGCCAGTTCCTTTCCTACATATCGAACATGGCCATTTCCCTGGACATTTATAAAACATATTTTGTATTTTATCTGATGAAAGCACACCAAAATTGCCTTGGTTGCCCTTGAAATATATATAATAAGATAATTATGGTTTTATAAATATAGTTTCCATTTATTAATATATTGAATATTTACTCCAGTAACTTGTTGAGTGCTTTATATCAGTTATAAAACTTTTAAGCTTGTTGAATCCCAACAAATTAAATATAACTTCTGCATATATATATATTTATACACACACATTCAACACAGAGAAAGGAGCTGGTCAACAGGTCAGTCACCTTAGTGTAGATAGGGCACTGACTTATTTGGTGGTGGTGGTGGTGGTGGAGAGCGAGTGTAGACGTTATTGTGGTGGTGGGGGGCAGTGAGCTGTATCAAGTTCATAGTTCACTTCTCCCTTTTCCTCTCTTTTCAAAATTTGAATTTATGGCCATTTTGCAGTGGGGGACAAGTAAACGTAAAATGTAAAATTTAAATAGAGATTGTTCTGGAAAAATATATGGAATATTTCTGTAGCTTCTACAGCTTTTGTCAGAACATTTCCCCAGAGTCCAATGAGCAAAAATTTGTATTTTGATCTTCCAGAATAAGAAAATTAATAAAAACTTACCCCCACGAATATATAAATATTTGTAAAAGGTAAACAGAAATAACAACACAAATGGTACAATATATGGAAGGAATATATTAGTTTAATGCTTGAAATAGCAGGAAAAGGGTTTTAACGTTTCAGATGCTAGTCTTTCATTGGAAGAAAGAATGAGAAATAAGGTAGATTGAGAGGATGAGCAGGGTGGAATCAGAAAAAACTTTTTAGAGGAAAATAACAGGTCCATTGATGTTGCCATTTTTTGGAATGTACTGTTTTACCTTTTCCAGCCATGCAGCTGAGGACAGAGAAAACATGATTATCTTTTCAAATAAATAAAGTTAGAATTATATGTAGCATTACAGATGCTGGAATTCGAAGTTTTTCTGATGGGATGTGTGCCATTAAACTACGCGAATTGAATCTGTCAAACTGTGTGCGTCTGGGAGACATGTCTTTGGCCATCATTTCCAGAAAGTGAGTCAAAGAATTTCAGTTGTATTCTGTTTTTTTAAACACACACACACACACACACATATATATATACAACAAAATTTAATATAGAAATGGCTTCTACAGGACTAGAACTGTTTCATTCGAAGGAAATCACCATCAAATGAAACAGTTCTAGTCCTGTAGAAGCCATTTCTATATTAAACTTTGTTGTATATACTCTACCAATGTATTGAGTACGTACCTTACTTACTTGAAATACATACATATGTATATATATATATATATATATATATATATATATATGTGTATTCCTAACGATCGACTTTCGTCAAATCGGACCGAGGAAACAGTGTTTCCATTGGTCTTTCCAATTGCTAATACTATCTATCAGTCGCAACTCCAGGTAGAAGGAGCAACGTGAAATATATATATATGTATATATATCATCATCATCATCATCATCATCTTCGTTTAACGTCCATTTTCCACGCTAGCATATATATATGTATATATATATACATATATATATGTATATGTGTATATATATATATATATGTAGTGGGATCACAGGTAAGCTAACTAAGAACATAGATTTTACATGTGGCCGGTGCTCTGGTGCAATAAGTAGCAGCAAGTGCCCACAAAATACTAGCCCCTTCAACTGCGCAGAGGGTTCTATAGAAATAGTGGACAGCTTCCGTTATCTGGGTGACAAAATCAGCAGTGGGGGAGGGTGCTCTGAAAGTACAGTAGCTAGAGTCAGAACTGGATGGAAAAAGTTCAGAGAGCTTATACCACTATTAGCCGCTAGAGGGTTCTCCCTAAAAATGAAAGGCAGGTTATACGATGCCTGCATACGAACAGCAATGCTGCATGGCAGTGAGACCTGGGCATTGTGTGCAGAGGATATACGCAGACTAGAGAGGAACGAAGCTTGCATGCTCCGCTGGATGTGCAATAGTAATATACGTGAACGGCAAAGCATAAACGAACTAAGGAAAAAATTAGAAATAAGAGGGATCAGATGTTGTTTACTCGAGAGAAGGCTACGTTGGTACGGTCACGTGATGCGCATGAAAGACGACAGCTGTATAACAAAGTGCAGGGCAATAAAGATAGATGGTAGCCACGGAGTAGGCAGACCCAGAAAAACATGGGACGAGCTGATAAATTCCGACCTCACACGCTTACACCTCTCCAAGACAATGTCACTGGACCGAGACCTTTGGCGGTACTCAGTAATAGAGAAGACCCGCCTTACCTAAATACAAAGTAAAAACCTACTACAGTCAGTAGGCACCTCTATCAAAACACACCCCCGTCCCACCACCTCCACCCCACCCACACCGCCCCTTTCAATGTAAAGTTATGTTGGTCCCACAACATCCAGGCCGAAACAAATGAGATCGTGTAGGTGTCACGACAAAAAACACACAGTCCACGCTGTAAATGTGGCCGTGTAGGCAACACGGTAAAAACCTCCCAGCCCCACACTGTAAATGTGGTTGGTGTTAGGAAGGGCATCCAGCTGTAGAAAACCCGCCAGACAGTCCACGCTGTAATGTGGCCGTGTAGGCAACACGGTAAAAACCTCCCAGCCCCACACTGTAAATGTGGTTGGTGTTAGGAAGGGCATCCAACTGTAGAAAACCCGCCAGACAGTCCTATGCGAGCAAGACAACCACTCTTGCCTCAAGTGGGAAAACCCCCGTCCAAACCCATGCAAGCGTGGAACACGGACGCTAAACCTGATGATGATGATGATGATGATGATATATATATATAAATCTAACCCATGCTAGCATGGGAGATAGACGTTAAACGAAGGTGATGATGAAATATAAGGAAAAGAAATCGAAAATGCAACTGGAGTCTTTTTAAGAATATTTATTTATTTCCTTTACTTTACTCTACCGGTTTCACAGTTATTATGTTTTTCAAAAGTAGAATTGAGATGGAGGGTTTGTGGTTTGTCTCGCATCTAGTTCGTGTTCAACATTTTTTTCTGTTTTACCCCACCCCAGCTATGTGAGCCACTTTTTCCACATAAAACAGAAAGAACTTTCAAACACCAACTAGATGCGAAACAAACCACAAACCCTCCATCTCAATTCTACTTTTGAAAAGCATAAGAACTGTGAAACCGGTAAAGTAAAGTAAAGTAAATAAAATAAATATTCTTAAAAAGTCTCCAGTTTTATCTTTTCCCTATACTTTCACCTGTGTAGGAGACTCGTTTTTTTTATTAATAAAAACAACTCATTTTCTTATATATATATAAAAGGAACGATCAACTTTCGTCAAATCGGACCGAGGGAACAATGTTTCCGTTGGTCTTTCCAATTGCTAATACTATCTATCGGTCGCAACTCCAGCTAGAAGGAGCAACATGAAATAAAGTGTCTTGCTCAAGATATATATATATATATATATATATATATATATTTTATAGAAGGAGCTTCTACAGGACTAGTACTGTTTCATTCAGATGAAATCTTCAGGAAGCTGGGTGTCATATTAAGTTCCAGAACTTAATATGACACCCAGCTTCCTGAAGATTTCATCTGAATGAAACAGTACTACTCCTGTAGAAGCTCCTTCTATAAAATAAAAAAATTTTACTCTGCCATGTATTGAGTACCTTACTTACTGTGGTTATCCCCGACTCAACCCGGGACCTACGTATATATATATATATATTGGTGCTCTGAAATGGTGATGTATACATGAATGTATGTATAGTATATTTGGCAATATACCATATGTTTAATTAAAAACATTTAGAAGACATTCGCTATCAGTTTTAAAGTAGTGACTATGTCACTTACTTATTTTCAGCAAAGGCCTTTGCCGAAAATAAGTAAGTGATATAGTCACTACTTTAAAACTCACTAGCAGAATTGCTCGGGATTCTAAACATAGATTGGCATGTTTACCCCTCATTTCTCACACAGTTTCATCATATGTTCACCAATTGATGCAGAAGTCCTAATAAAAAGTGAAGTTGCCTTGGGTGAATAGGCAAATAAATTTCCATTAAGATTTTTCAAAAGCATGTAATTGCGTTTCCTCTCCTTTTTGTTGTTGTTTTTGCTGCTGTCGAGCTTCGTGAAATAAATACGTTTGTTTATATTTTGTTATTGTGTATCAAAAATATCTGTACACGAATATATAATTATATATATATATATATATATATATATTAAAATAACAGATTAAAGTTTAAGCAAATAATCGCTGCTTTCACCTTTAACGGGATCTTCTGAAACTAAAAAATCAATTTGTGAACACAGAAGTAAATATTTCGAAAAACGTTACACACTATATATATATATATACACACACTATATATACACACACACATAGTGTCATAATGTCATAATGCAGACAGCCAGACATACAGACAGATATTATAAATGCGTGACATTATAGCTATCTAATGCCATCCTTAGGGCATTGGAAATTTGAAATAGGTTTTGCTCAAAACACCCACACGACCATAAGTATTACATGTGTGAAGTTTGAAAAAAATCGGTTGGGTGGTTCTCGAGTTTTAGGGAGTCAGACAGACGGACATTCTCTGTTTTAGATATATAGATAACGAATGGTCTTCTAAATATTTTTAATGAAACATATGGTATATTACCAAATATACTATACATATATACATATATATATATATATTCATATATATATATATTTATATACATTTATTCATATATATATATATATTTATATATATATATATTCATATACATATATTCATATATATATATATATGAATATATATATATATTTATATACATATATTCATATATATATATATATATATTCATATACGATATTAACAAATGGAAACTATATTTATAAAACCATATTTATTTTATTATACATATTTCAAGGATACCATGTTAAGTTATGGTATGCCTTCATCAGACAAAATACAATATATACCAGTTTTATAAATAAACATTGACAGTTGCATTTAGAAAGGGTACGTCAATGTTTATTTATAAAACTGGTATATATTGTATTTTGTCTGATGAAGGCATACCATAACTTAACATGGTATCCTTGAAATATGTATAATAAAATAAATATGGTTTTATAAATATAGTTTCCATTTATTAATATCGTATTTTTACTCCAAATACTTGTCGAGTGCTTTATATCAGTTATAAAAATATTTGCTTGTTGTATCCCAACAATTTAAATAGAACTTTTGCATATATATTCATATATATATATATATTCATATACATATATTCATATATATATATATATTCATATATATATATATATTTATATACATATATTCATATATATATATATTCATATATATATATATTTATATACATATATTCATATATATATATATTCATATATATATATATTCATATACATATATATTCATATATATATATATATATATTCATATATATATATATATATATATTTATATATATATATATATATATATGCAAAAGTTTTATTTAAAATTGTTGGGTTACAACAAGTAAATATTTTATAACTGATATAAAGCACTCGACAGGTTTTGGAGTAGATATACGATGTTAAACAAATGGAAACTATATTTATAAAACCATATTTATTTCATTATACATATTTCAGGGATACCATATTAAAAATATGGCATGCCTTCGTCAGATAAAATACAATATATAACCAGTTTTATAAATAATGTTGACGTACCATAAATATAGCGACCATTAAGGTAGGAAGCTACCTTAATGGTCGCTATATTTATGGTACGTCAACATTATTTATAAAACTGGTTATATATTGTATTTTATCTGACGAAGGCATGCCATATTTTTAATATGGTATCCCTGAAATATGTATAATGAAATAAATATGGTTTTATAAATATAGTTTCCATTTGTTTAACATCGTATATATATATATATATATATATATATATATATATATATATATATACATATATATTCATATATATATATATATATATATATATATATATATATATATATATATATATATATATATATATATACATATATATTCATATATATATATATATATATATATATATATATATATATATATATATATATATATACATATATATTCATATATATATATATATATATATATATATATATATATATATATATATATATATATACATATACATATATATTCATATATATATATATATATATATATATACATATACATATATATTCATATATATTTATATTTCACCAGATTACAGAATCTGACATACCTTAGCCTGAGCTTTTGTGAGAACATGAGTGAAACGAGCCTGGAAATATTGGGACATGCCCCGAATCTAGTTTCATTGGACATTTCAGGGAGTTGGTGTTCTGATCAGGTTTGTGTTTAGATATTAATTCTATATTGGTTGAAGCAAGGTAGGAGTGGAGGAAGGTAGGAGTGGAGGAGGAGAGGCATGGAGGAAGAGAGGAGTGGGGGAAGAGGGGAAGAGAGGAGTGGAGGAAGAGAGGAGTGGAGGAGGAGGGGAGTGGAGGAAGAGAGGAATGGAGGAAGGTAGGAGTGGAGGAGGAGGGGAGTGGAGGAAAAGAGGAGTGGAGGAAGAGAGGAGTGGAGGAAGTGAGGAGTGGAGGAGGAGGGGAGTGGGGGAAGGTAGGAGTGGAGGAAGAGAGGAGTGGAGGAGGAGGGGAGTGGAGGAAGTGAGGAGTGGAGGAGGAGGGGAGTGGAGGAAGGTAAGAGTGGAGGAAGAGAGGAATGGAGGAAGGTAGGAGTGGAGGAGGAGGGGAGTGGAGGAAAAGAGGAGTGGAGGAAGAGAGGAGTGGAGGAAGTGAGGAGTGGGGGAAGAGGGGAAGAGAGGAGTGGAGGAAGAGAGGAGAGGAAGAAGGTAGGAGTGGAGGAGGAGGGGAGTGGAGGAGGAGGGAGTGGAGGAAGGTAAGAGTGGAGGAAGGTAGGAGTGGAGGAGGAGGGGAGTGGAGGAAAAGAGGAGTGGAGGAAGGTAGGAGTGGAGGAAGAGGGGAGTGGAGGAGGAGGGGAGTGGAGGAAGTGAGGAGGGGAGTGGAGGAAGGTAGGAGTGGAGGAAGGTAGGAGTGGAGGAAGAGAGGAGGGGAGGGGAGGAAGGTAGGAGTGGAAGAAGAGAGGAGTGGAGGAAGTGAGGAGTGAAGGAAGAGAGGAGTGGGGGAAGGTAGGAGTGGGGGAAGAGGGGAGTGGGGGAAGAGAGGAGTGGGGGAAGAGAGGAATTGAGGAAGAGAGGAGTGGAGGAAGAGAGGATTTACGGTGGATTGGTAGTGTCGGTAGAGCGTCAATGTATTACTTTGCAGCTTAGAGTTATGGCCCTTTATGGCCCTTTGCATTCTGAGTTCAAATCCTGCTGAGGCTGGCTTTGCCTTTCATCCTTACGGGGGGGGGGGGGGGGGTGTCTCTAAAATAAAGTACCAGTAATGCACTGAGGTTGATTCAATAGACTTTCCCCTCCCCTCCAAATTACTGGCCTTGTGCCCAAAGTAGGAACAATTAGTCTTTGATATAAAACTCCCAAATGTATCGAGTGAAAAACGAAATTCTAATTTTTGTTTTGGCAGAGTATTTCCTCAATTGGAAGCAGAACCAGAATAAAAGACATCAGCATTTCTCAGTGTTCCAATGTAACAGACTTAGGTCTACAGAAGTTTGCTAAGCAGTGCCAAGGCTTGGAACAGATTGATCTCTCCCATTGTCTGGTAAAATATACTTCAGTATCATCATCATTTCATCATTTCATTTTACGTCCGCTTTTTCCCTGCTTGCAAGGGTGGGACGGGAACTGATTCTGGCTTGATTTCTACAGCTGGATGCCCTTCCTAACACCAACCTCATTTACAGTGAGTGCTGGGTGTTTTTTTTGCCATGGCACCTCCACGTCCACTTTACAGTGGAATGATATGGACCCCAGTCCCTATCATCTCATTTCTACAGCTGAGTAAACTGAAGCAATGTGAAATAAAGTGTCTTGCTCAAGGAAACAACACATCACCCGGTCAGAGAATTGAACTCACAACCTTTCGATTGCAAGGCCAATGCTCTAACCACTAAGCCATGTGCCTCCATAACAATATATTCTATTGTCTCTTGATTCATTTATACATTATTGGTGGATTGCCAGTATTGGTAGAGGGTTGGATGCCATGCTTTGCAGCACAGAGTTACACCCCTTTACATTCTGACTTCAAATCCCGCCGAGGTTAACTTTGCCTTTCATCCTTACAGGGTCAAAATAAAGTACCAGTAATGTACTGGAATAATTGCTGGCCTTATGCCAAAAGTAGAAACAAGTATTACTTAAAAGTACCAGTAATACACTGGGGTCGATTTAATTGACTCTCCCCTCTCCCCAAAATTGCTGGCCTCGTGCCTATAGTAGAAATCATTATTACTTATATTGAAAACCTGTTTAACAATAAGTTCCTCTCTATCACTCATTGGCTGTGTTTAGACCTGGAGAGGAGAATGGCTCTGCCAGGTTTCAGAACTTAAGGATCCATACATAAAAAATACCAGTCCGACATTAGGGTCTATCTCTTTCTCAATTCTTCTATATAACTTTCTTTCTCCTTTCATTGAAGAAATGGGGTGTGTTCAGATTTGGAGAAGAGATCGGTTCCACTTGGTTTAACCCTTTAGCATTTTAGACAAAGTTTTAATGACTCTGCCATGACATACATCATATATACACTTATCCAAATTGAGATGAGTGTGAAATACATTGTGTTCTTGAGCAAGACACTTTATTTCACATTGCTCCGGTTCACTCAGCTGTAGAAATGAGATGTCACATCACTGGTGCCAAGCTGTATCGGCCATTACCTTTCCCTTGGACAACATCAGTGGTGTGGAGAGGGGAGACTGGAATACATGGGTGACTTTCTGGTCTTCACAAACAACCTTGCCCGAACTTATGCCTTGGAAGGACATTTCTAGGTACAAATCCCATGGTCATTCTTGACCGAAGGGGGGTCTTTGCAACCTTTCCCGGACTTGTGCCTCAGAGGGGAACTTTCTAGGTACAAATCCCATGGTTATTAGTGACCGAAGGGGTCATTACCCTTACGTAACATGTAGTGTGACATTTGCTCTTATGTTTCTTCTAGCAAATTACAGACATTGCTATCAAGAATTTAGCTTTCTGCTGCCGTCTTTTGAGCTGTGTGAAGTTATCTGGCTGTAAATTTGTAAGTTATATTTAAAGGTATCTCTTTAACAAATAATAGACCTTTTTTTGTCTCTCTTTAATTTTGGAATTTAATAAAGTATATTTAACCCTTTAGTATTTACTCTATATTTATTATTGTATTTTTATGGTAAAGGCTTTACCTTACATAATATCTCACATAATATTGAATCTATGAGATTTTGATATTATCTATTTTAAGAACAATACCTTAACATCAGTATGAGTGGCTGGTTACAGCCAGTTTGAACAGGAAGAGGTGAGAGAATTCTGGCTGGATATGGCTGGTTTAAATGCTAAAGGATTAGAATTATTGCTGGCCTTGTGCCAATATTAAACACTATTTATTGGTCTTTGAAGTTTTACTGTTGGTTTCCTCTGTAGATCACTGACCTTACATTACAGTATTTGTCTGGTGTCTGCCATTATCTTGTCCGGCTTGATCTTAATGGCTGCTCTTTAATTACGTGAGTATTTTTCTGTAATTAATAAACACCTTTAATGAATACCTTTAATGAATTAATAAACATTTTTATTAATTCATTATTTCATCAAGATAAACTACTCATATATTTCCAATTCCACCCTGCCCGTCCCCTCAATCTATCTTATTTCTCATTCTGATGAAGGACTAGCGTCCGAAATGTTACGACCCTCTTCCTGCTATATCAAGTGTTAACCTAATATATACCTTCCATATACTGTACCGATTGTGTTGTTATTTCTGTTTACCTTTTACATACATACATATATATATATATATATATATATGTGTGTATATATAAGGTAAATTATATGAGTTGATACAACTGTGTAAGGCATTCAGATATTTAAAGCTCGTGCCTTGTCCTAGCCCACATCTGACTGTACTAGAGTGTCTTTCTCTTTTTGTGGAGGGGCCAAGTTCCATTGGTCAGGTAGTCCATCTGCTGTCAACACCCGCTACGTGGAGGGCTGGGTATGCTATGGCTGAGGATGCGCTGAAGCTAGAGCATCTCCAACTTTTCCTTGATGCTGAACAGGTGTGGTTACCGTTCGCTAGACATGTTTTTACCCAGCTCATCTCCTTGATGGAGCTACAATCTTGGGGCCAAGTGAAGACTGAGAGGGAGCATTTGGAGACCGGAATGTCTTCAAGCGTTCAAAGCCCTCAGCCAATGGGGCAGTACAAGCGATGGAAACTCCACCTTAGCGTTCTATAAAGGGTTAGTGGAACGTACGAGTGATGATGTCCTTGGGGAGACTGAGTTGACAAAAATCAACTAGCTACTCTTTTCCAGAGGACTTTCGGTCCAGGGCCCATGGACAACTTCCAGAAATCCCTGGCCCTGCAATGTTACCAAGGAGCTTTGCCAATTCGAGATAAACTCTACAAGCATAGAAGTGCCATCAGTCGGGCCTGTTTGATGTGTGCGCAGGGCGACAAAACCATCCTGCACGCACTCATCGAGTGTATGAGTATTGCTGACCTGTTGGTTTATCTCGAGCACTTGCTATCACGTGTAGGATGGATCCAACTATCAACTGAGTCCATTGTGAAGATCACCCAGCTGTCCTACAGTTTTTATCTGCCTGGTGACCATGGCTAAAGAGGTCATGTGATGGATGGATTTGAAATGGTTGAAGACTGCCATTTTCTTCTTCGGTGAAGCCCTAATTTACTTTTTCAGGTTTCACCTGAAGAGGAAGATCAGAGTGGAGAGGGAAGTATTACCTTCCAACCAGTTTGTTGAAAGGTGGGTGGGAGTGGTGAGCATGGTCCATGTGAATGGGCCTGCCCTGAGCATACGCCTGTAGATTGGAGTAGAAAAACTGGGAGAGGGAGCTTTGCCCTAGTGGACAGGGTGACTGTGGCTTTTGTGGGGTTTCTCCACAACTGACCTTTAGAGTCTCCTCAACTTATTATGTTATGTTATTTTAAATGTTTATTTAAATGTTTGTTTTAAATCTTTATTTTTTTAGTTTCTTATATCAATTTTATTTATATAAGTGAATCTTAAAATAAGTATATACGAATATTTATGTTTAATCAACAGATACAAAATTTAGTAGATAAAATATGTAATATTCATTCATTATTTATTCAAAGTAAGGGCGGTGGATTGGCAGTATCGGTAGAGGGTTGGACGCCATGCTTTCCAGCATAGTTATGTCCCTTTACGATCTGAGTTCAAATCCCGCCGAGGTTGACTTTGCCTTTCATCCTTACGGGGTCGATAAAATAAAGTACCAGTAATGGGTAATTGCTGGCCTTGTGCCTAAAGTAGAAACAATTATTTATTCAAAGTAAAGGCGGTGGATTGGCAGTAACGGTAGAGGGTCAGACGCCATGCTTTGACGTATAGAGTTACGGCCCTTGCCATTCTGAGTTCAAATCCCACCGAGGTTAACTTTGCCTTTCATCCTTATGGGGTTGATAAAATAAAATACCAGTAATACACTGGGTAATTGCTGGCCTTGTGCCAAAACTAGAAACAATTATTTATTCAAAGTAATCCAACTTATTTTACTAACGGGATAAAAAAATATAAAATGGATGCAGTCCCACACTCCTCCTTTATTATAGATTATTATTTCCACTATTATTTTTATTATTATATTTAATTATTCAGGGATAAAGGAATGAAATATCTCCTGAAAGGCTGCAGTTGGTTATCTGTCCTCAACATTCTCTACTGTAAAGGTATTTCAAAGTGTGTATAACATTGTTATGGTTATTTTAGTGGGCTTTGTGTGTGTGTGTCTGTGTGTATGAGTGTCTGTGTGTATGAGTGTCTATGTGTATGAGTGTCTGTGTGTATGAGTGTCTATGTGTATGAGTGTCTGTGTGTGCATCTGTGTTTGTGTGTATGTGTGTATGTATGTATGTGTGTGTGTGATTGACTACATGCAAATGTGTGACTGTGTGCAGTTGTTTTATAAACTACATACATACTTTAATTTGTTGGGTAGGCATCGTTATGGCTTAAGAAGTTTTGTGTGTGTGTGTGTGTATGTCCATGTGTGTTCCCCATCCATATTTCTGTGCGTGTATATGTATATATGTGTGTGTGTGTGTATATGTCCATGTGTGTTCCCCATCCTTATTTCTGTGCGTGTATATGTATATATGTGTGTGTGTGTGTGTGCATGACTAGATATATGTATAGTTTGTCCTCATAATTTGGCATCAATAATATACTGGTTGGATGCCCTTCCTATCACCAGCACCACTTTACAGCATGAATTGGGGCCTTTTATTTGTGCCACCAGCAATAGAGAGGTTGTCTTACTAGACTCAGGGGTCCTCTCCACCCCATACTTTGGCATGGTTTTAATGGCTGAATGCCACTTCCATCAGCTCCACTTTACAGCATGGATTGAGGGCTTTTATTTGTGCCACCAGCACTAGAGAGGTTGTCTTACTAGACTCAGGGGTCCTCTCCACCCCATACTTTGGCATGGTTTTAATGGCTGAATGCCACTTCCATCAGCTCCACTTTACAGCATGAACTAGGTGCCACCAGCATTAGGGAAGTCATCTTACTGGATTTAGGGGGTTTCTCCACCCCGCACCAATTTATTCGGAGTGGTTGCTCTCCTAGACAGGTTGCCTACACTTCAAACTTACGGAGCCTCCGTCGACCCTAGATATGTCAAATCTAATGCAGGGTATTCTCACTCCTGTTGGAGGAACCCCTCCCTGGTTGACCCCACTGCTTTCTCTTTGGTTTTGGTCATGTCAGAGTGTAGTCATACTCACCACATTTGGCCAATTGTAGGTTGGTGAGGCTATTTAACCCGTAGTTGGGGTGGATGGCTGTTGACTCTGAGGAATTCATCCACCCTTTTAATAGCTCTTGTTTTTTGTGCTGTTGGGGTTCCACTTACCCTTTTTTTATAACCCTTTCTACTGGTTATATTTTCTACGATGCGGGGGTACTAACAATTTTATCTCAGGTGTAACTTCCAACTACAAAACATGAGACTTTCAAACGAGACTCCAACTGAACTCCAGACAACAAGACACGTTGCTTATTTATAATAGTCCACCGAGTCCATTTCTTTAATCCCAAAGGGGTGGTCACCACAACACCTTCTCACCAGACCCTTGTCTAGTGGGTGGGCTAGTTTAGTTACTGACCACATGACCATGAAGCAGGTTGTACTGGATTACATGGTACCAGGCCGAAGCCTGATCCTACCATCATCATCATTTTATGTCCATTTTCCCCCCGCTAGCATGGGTTAGACAAGTTGTCCTGTTGTGACTGTTGCTAGGTCAAGTGACCATGTCTCATACAGGACTGATTTTGGCTTGGTTTCTAATGTAAACCTCATTTACAGTGAGTACTGGGTGCTTTTTGTTGTGACACCTACATGACCACTTTACAGTGAGTACTGGGTGCTTTTTGTTGTGACACCTACATGACCACTTTACAGTGTGGACTGGGTACTTTTTGTTGTGACACCTACATGACCACTTTACAGTGTGGACTGGGTACTTTTTGTTGTGACACCTACATGACCACTTTACAGTGTAGACTGGGTACTTTTTGTTGACACCTACATGACCACTTTACAGTGTCGACTGAGTACTTTTTGTTGTGACACCTACATGACCACTTTATAGTGTGGACTGGGTACTTTTTGTTGTGACACCTACATGACCACTTTACAGTGTGGACTGGGTACTTTTAGTTGTGACACCTACATGACCACTTTACAGTGTGGACTGAGTACTTTTTGTTGTGACACCTACATGACCACTTTACAGTGTGGACTGATTACTTTTTGTTGTGACACCTACATGACCACTTTACAGTGTGGACTGAGTACTTTTTGTCATGACACCTACATGACCACTTTACAGTGTGGACTGGGTACTTTTTGTTGTGACATCTACATGACCACTTTATAGTGTGGACTGGGTACTTTTAGTTGTGACACCTACATGACCACTTTACAGTGTGGACTGGGTACTTTTAGTTGTGACACCTACATGACCACTTTACAGTGTGGACTGAGTACTTTTTGTTGTGACACCTACATGACCACTTTACAGTGTGGACTGGGTACTTTTTGTTGTGACACCTACATGACCACTTTATAGTGTGGACTGGGTACTTTTAGTTGTGACACCTACATGACCACTTTACAGTGAGTACTGGGTACTTTTTGTTGTGACACCTACATGACCACTTTACAGTGGGAGGGTAGGGTGGGGCATATTATACATATGGTTCATCAGTCGGGTCTTCTATATTACTGCGTAACACCAAAGACGTCAGTTCTGTGTCATCACCTCTGAGAGGTGTAATTAGGCAAGGTGAGCTTTTATCAGCTGATCCCAAGTCTTCCTGGGTCTTCCCACTCCACGGCTTCCTTTTATGTATTTCTCTACATTACATGTAGACTAGATTTAATCAGATACCAGTGTCTGTGTGTCTCTCAACAGGTCTGTAGTTCTGAAAATGAAGAAATCCATCGACACTGTCAACTATAATGGTGAAGAATGGCAGCTACCTGAAGATGATTAACCAGAGTTTGCAGTATTGGTAGAGTGTCGGATGCCATGCTTTGGCGCATAGAGTTACGGCCCTTGCCATTCTGAGTTCAAATCCCGCCGAGGTTAACTTTGCTTTTCATCCTTACGGGGTCGATAAAATAAAGTACCAGTAATGCACTGGGTAATTGCTGGCCTTGTGCCTAAAGTAGAAACAATTATTATTGATTATTTGAACTCAGACCATAAAGAGTTACGGCCTTTTATGGTCAGAGTCCAAATCCCGCCAAGGTTAACTTTGCCTTTCATCCTACACTGGGATAATTGTTGGCTTTGTGCCTATAGTAGAACAATTTTTATTGGTAAAGAAATGTTTGGTGTGACTTGAGAACCATCATCACCATCACTACCACTAACACCACCATCATTATCATTTAACATATTTTTCAAATAAACTTTATTTGTTTTTTTATTTGTTTGTTTATTTCCTTTCCTTTAATAACTACACACACAGACACACACACATATATATATATATATATGATGATGATGATGATATTTGAAATGTTGAGAATTTAAATCTGCTTGTAGATATTTTTTTCTCAAAAGGTTTTATTATATTCTTCAGTTGATCTCAGTTTGACCTCAGCTGGACCTCAGTTTGACCTCAGTTGGACACGTGAACAGCTGGCTTTCTCCTGCAGATAAGTCATGAACTTAGTACAACTACTAATAGAAGGAACTAATGTGGTAGCTCCAAATATTGGTCACTCTCTGACAGGTTTGCAGTCGAGCCCCTAGCAGTGGAGACTTCTGGTGTCCTTGGCCCTAGGGCCACCTCCTTACTCACCACCCTTGGCACAGAGTTGGCTACCTGTAGCAGTGGAGACTTCTGGTGTCCTTGGCCCTAGGGCCACCTCCCTACTCCCCACCATAATGAAATTCACGGTGTATAAAACAATTTGTTGTAACGAAAAATTCTTTATAACGAAGTTGACTGAAACAAATCGAGCATTTGTTTGTTATTACTTCAGAGATTGAAAAAAAATTTGTTATAACTGAATTTTACCTGTACAGGGGAAGAATTAAGCCCAGGACTTGATGGTACATTTTTTTATCAACTTTGAAATGATGAAAGGTAAAGTTGACTCTTAGCTTCACTAACACTGAACAGAAAGAGGCATAAAAGTGCTATTTTAGGAGAAGTGTTGATTGATGAAAATACATAGGAGAGAGAGGGTCTCTTCCAAGTGGTCCTAATGAAATGATTCATCATCTGGTGGAGACTTCTGCTGTTCTTGGTCCCCATACCACCTCCCTACTAACTGCTACCAGGGCAGAGTTAGCCAACCGCAGGAGTGAGCCCTGTAAGTTGGAATGGCTATTTCAGGATGTCTCCCTTGTCATCCTTCAGGGTAATGCTTTCTGGCTGGACCATGAGTCAGCTTGCACCAGGGAAGGGTAGGTGAGAAGATTTTCTACGTGTCATAGAGCTTTCTTTGAGACTGGTTAGGTACCGTATCATTGGAGTAGCAATGGTATAGGTTGGTGTTACACTGGTTAGGTACCGTATTGAAGTACCAATGGTATAGGTACATAGCTCTTACACTGTGTGAATATCAAATATATAAAATACTTTGCTGAGAAATAACTGCAGAAGTTGACACTACTACAGTTACAAGCATAATTTTAATCACGACAGGGAAGACAGAGCAGACAGCTGGTCTGCCAGAAAGAGTCACTGAGTTGCTTAAAATATCTGACAGAAATAGGTTGCATGCTTCCACTCACATAGTCAATAAGGTTGTATAGGAAAGTGTCATACTCAATGACAGGTATAACAATATCATTATCAACCTCTTCAGAGGTAAAGCAAAAGTAAGAAAGACTACAAGGATCAGTTAAAAAGTTCATAGGCTGACCAAGATACTCTCATGGAATGACCAAATGAGGTTTATTTTTCAACATAATCCCTGGAAAGAAACAATGTAGTTATTAATAAGAAGACTTGATATTAATGCATACAAGATTTCACAGCACTAATATCACTCCTTCATAGTCAACCAAAGAACTGTTCAGCCAACCCCCGTATTATAGACATCAAATTGCTGGACGAAGTTGTGAAATTCCACACACGGAGGTGAGTATTAGGACTATTGATTAAGAACTGAATTTGTCTAGATGAGATGCAAGTGTGATTTGGGGCGAAGAAGAGGTACTTACTGTTGATTTTAACCTCCTAGTGAGACTATTACAAGAGAAGTGAAGTACTTAGCTAGAAATAAACACCAACACCTGGTTTCCATCGACTTGCAGAAGGTCTTTGACTGAGTTTCACTGGTCGCTATGGAAACTAGGAATAGATAAATGACTTATGAATGTCGTATAGACAATAGACTATGTACGAAATAACGAGAGAGAGCCTTTGGTATAGACAATAGACTATGTATGAAATAACGAGAGAGAGCCTTTGGTATAGACAATAGACTAAGTATGAAATAACGAGAGAGAGCCTTTGGTATAGACAATAGACTATGTATGAAATAACGAGAGAGAGCCTTTGGTATAGACAATAGACTATGTACGAAATAACGAGAGAGAGCCTTTGGTATAGACAATAGACTATGTATGAAATAACGAGAGAGAGCCTTTGGTATAGACAATAGACTAAGTATGAAATAACGAGAGAGAGCCTTTGGTATAGACAATAGACTATGTATGAAATAACGAGAGAGAGCCTTTGGTATAGACAATAGACTATGTACGAAATAACGAGAGAGAGCCTTTGGTATAGACAATAGACTATGTATGAAATAACGAGAGAGAGCCTTTGGTATAGACAATAGACTAAGTATGAAATAACGAGAGAGAGCCTTTGGTATAGACAATAGACTATGTACGAAATAACGAGAGAGAGCCTTTGGTATAGACAATAGACTATGTATGAAATAACGAGAGAGAGCCTTTGGTATAGACAATAGACTATGTACGAAATAACGAGAGAGAGCCTTTGGTATAGACAATAGACTAAGTATGACATAAAGAGAGAGAGCCTTTGGTATAGACAATAGACTATGTACGAAATAACGAGAGAGAGCCTTTGGTATAGACAATAGACTAAGTATGAAATAACGAGAGAGAGCCTTTGGTATAGACAATAGACTATGTACGAAATAACGAGAGAGAGCCTTTGGTATAGACAATAGACTATGTATGAAATAACGAGAGAGAGCCTTTGGTATAGACAATAGACTATGTACGAAATAACGAGAGAGAGCCTTTGGTATAGACAATAGACTATGTATGAAATAACGAGAGAGAGCCTTTGGTATAGACAATAGACTATGTATGAAATAACGAGAGAGAGCCTTTGGTATAGACAATAGACTATGTACGAAATAACGAGAGAGAGCCTTTGGTATAGACAATAGACTATGTATGAAATAACGAGAGAGAGCCTTTGGTATAGACAATAGACTATGTACGAAATAACGAGAGAGAGCCTTTGGTATAGACAATAGACTATGTATGAAATAACGAGAGAGAGCCTTTGGTATAGACAATAGACTATGTATGAAATAACGAGAGAGAGCCTTTGGTATAGACAATAGACTATGTATGAAATAACGAGAGAGAGCCTTTGGTATAGACAATAGACTATGTACGAAATAACGAGAGAGAGCCTTTGGTATAGACAATAGACTATGTATGAAATAACGAGAGAGAGCCTTTGGTATAGACAATAGACTATGTACGAAATAACGAGAGAGAGCCTTTGGTATAGACAATAGACTATGTACGAAATAACGAGAGAGAGCCTTTGGTATAGACAATAGACTATGTATGAAATAACGAGTGAGAGCCTTTGGTATAGACAATAGACTATGTACGAAATAACGAGAGAGAGCCTTTGGTATAGACAATAGACTATGTACGAAATAACGAGAGAGAGCCTTTGGTATAGACAATAGACTATGTATGAAATAACGAGAGAGAGCCTTTGGTATAGACAATAGACTATGTACGAAATAACGAGAGAGAGCCTTTGGTATAGACAATAGACTATGTATGAAATAACGAGAGAGAGCCTTTGGTATAGACAATAGACTATGTATGAAATAACGAGAGAGAGCCTTTGGTATAGACAATAGACTATGTATGAAATAACGAGAGAGAGCCTTTGGTATAGACAATAGACTATGTACGAAATAACGAGAGAGAGCCTTTGGTATAGACAATAGACTATGTATGAAATAACGAGAGAGAGCCTTTGGTATAGACAATAGACTATGTACGAAATAACGAGAGAGAGCCTTTGGTATAGACAATAGACTATGTATGAAATAACGAGAGAGAGCCTTTGGTATAGACAATAGACTATGTATGAAATAACGAGAGAGAGCCTTTGGTATAGACAATAGACTATGTACGAAATAACGAGAGAGAGCCTTTGGTATAGACAATAGACTATGTATGAAATAACGAGAGAGAGCCTTTGGTATAGACAATAGACTATGTACGAAATAACGAGAGAGAGCCTTTGGTATAGACAATAGACTATGTATGAAATAACGAGAGAGAGCCTTTGGTATAGACAATAGACTATGTATGAAATAACGAGAGAGAGCCTTTGGTATAGACAATAGACTATGTATGAAATAACGAGAGAGAGCCTTTGGTATAGACAATAGACTATGTACGAAATAACGAGAGAGAGCCTTTGGTATAGACAATAGACTATGTATGAAATAACGAGAGAGAGCCTTTGGTATAGACAATAGACTATGTACGAAATAACGAGAGAGAGCCTTTGGTATAGACAATAGACTATGTACGAAATAACGAGAGAGAGCCTTTGGTATAGACAATAGACTATGTATGAAATAACGAGAGAGAGCCTTTGGTATAGACAATAGACTATGTACGAAATAACGAGAGAGAGCCTTTGGTATAGACAATAGACTATGTATGAAATAACGAGAGAGAGCCTTTGGTATAGACAATAGACTATGTACGAAATAACGAGAGAGAGCCTTTGGTATAGACAATAGACTATGTATGAAATAACGAGAGAGAACCTTTGGTATAGACAATAGACTATGTATGAAATAACGAGAGAGAGCCTTTGGTATAGACAATAGACTATGTACGAAATAACGAGAGAGAGCCTTTGGTATAGACAATAGACTATGTACGAAATAACGAGAGAGAGCCTTTGGTATAGACAATAGACTATGTACGAAATAACGAGAGGGATCCTTTGGTATAGACAATAGACTAAGTATGAAATAACGAGAGAGAGCCTTTGGTATAGACAATAGACTAAGTATGAAATAACGAGAGAGAGCCTTTGGTATAGACAATAGACTAAGTATGAAATAACGAGAGAGAGCCTTTGGTATAGACAATAGACTAAGTATGAAATAACGAGAGAGAGCCTTTGGTATAGACAATAGACTATGTATGAAATAACGAGAGAGAGCCTTTGGTATAGACAATAGACTATGTATGAAATAACGAGAGAGAGCCTTTGGTATAGACAATAGACTATGTATGAAATAACGAGAGAGAGCCTTTGGTATAGACAATAGACTAAGTATGAAATAACGAGAGAGAGCCTTTGGTATAGACAATAGACTAAGTATGAAATAACGAGAGAGAGCCTTTGGTATAGACAATAGACTATGTATGAAATAACGAGAGAGAGCCTTTGGTATAGACAATAGACTAAGTATGAAATAACGAGAGGGATCCTTTGGTATAGACAATAGACTATGTATGAAATAACGAGAGAGAGCCTTTGGTATAGACAATAGACTATGTACGAAATAACGAGAGAGAGCCTTTGGTATAGACAATAGACTATGTACGAAATAACGAGAGAGAGCCTTTGGTATAGACAATAGACTAAGTATGAAATAACGAGAGAGAGCCTTTGGTATAGACAATAGACTATGTACGAAATAACGAGAGAGAGCCTTTGGTATAGACAATAGACTAAGTATGAAATAACGAGAGAGAGCCTTTGGTATAGACAATAGACTAAGTATGAAATAACGAGAGAGAGCCTTTGGTATAGACAATAGACTATGTACGAAATAACGAGAGAGAGCCTTTGGTATAGACAATAGACTAAGTATGAAATAACGAGAGAGAGCCTTTGGTATAGACAATAGACTAAGTATGAAATAACGAGAGAGAGCCTTTGGTATAGACAATAGACTAAGTATGAAATAACGAGAGAGAGCCTTTGGTATAGACAATAGACTATGTATGAAATAACGAGAGGGATCCTTTGGTATAGACAATAGACTAAGTATGAAATAACGAGAGAGAGCCTTTGGTATAGACAATAGACTAAGTACGAAATAACGAGAGAGAGCCTTTGGTATAGACAATAGACTATGTACGAAATAACGAGAGAGAGCCTTTGGTATAGACAATAGACTATGTACGAAATAACGAGAGAGAGCCTTTGGTATAGACAATAGACTATGTACGAAATAACGAGAGAGAGCCTTTGGTATAGACAATAGACTAAGTATGAAATAACGAGAGGGATCCTTTGGTATAGACAATAGACTATGTACGAAATAATGAGAGAGAGCCTTTGCAACTACGTGGTAGTCACTCAGCAATTTAGACATAGCAGCCAAACCTTCTTTAGATCATATCACGGAGTGACAGCGGACAACGGAGGCTCGTACCACCAGGTATCTGATGAAACTCGAGAGGGTGCTTGGTTATTTCATCGTCTTAGCCTCGCCATCAGCCAGAGTAATGCTGAGTGTTGGCTTATTAGAGGGAGGCTCTAGCACCCCTTGTTGTGATGTATGCGGGTCCTCCTGGCTCTTTTTATCTTTTTTTCTTTAGTACTGTATAAATCTGCATAGTATATTCACGAAAAATAAATCTTCTTCGCCCACTTATTCCTGAGAGGGCCGTAGGGGTAGAGTCCTCAAACACTCTTTCCAGCAGGTCCTGCCAGAAGCAACCGATTCCAACTCATCCTGTTGGATCCCTAAGCGAGACCAGCCAAGCTCGTGGATGTTATCCAACCATCTTGCACGGGGTCTACAGCTTGGTCACTTGCTGGTTTGTTTTGTCCGTAAAATCTGTCAAGCAAATCCTTCCTGAGACATTCTAACTACATGCTCAAAAATAAATCGACATTCTAAATTCAAATTTTTAATTGTTTTTAATCACACTCCAGCAATTTATAAAAATGGGAGGACATATTTGAATAACTAAGTCCTAGATACACTATCTGTGAGAAAAAGACGAGACGATCGTAGCTGGAATTCCGTTAACTTGGGACTAAGTAAAGACAACAGAGTAGAGAAGTTAAATAAGAGTTATGGGCCTTGCTGAAACTTTCAATGTAGTTGTTATCTCCCTTTGAATGGTATGAAATCTCCAATTTACAGAGTCACGTTTTCCCTTTATTATGGTGGAATCCGAAGTTGTTATCGTTAATTGTAATTAACTGTAAGTCGATATTTCTTCGGACTAATATATATACAAAGACTTACTATACTTTGAAAATGATGGAGCAACTTAATCCAATTTCCACTGATGTTTTACAGCAGTTTAAAACAAAGGTATAACTATCATCTACTCGTATTTCATATTTGGCGATTTGAATGAAAATACAGAAAAATATACACACTAAAGTACATACACACACTATATATATATATATATATATATATATATATATATATATTTATATATATATATATATATATATTATACTGTGTTGTTGTTGTCTTAGTTTATTTATAAAGATTCCACTAAATAGTGATACTTCGAGGCTTTTTTTTGTTGTTGCTTTTGTAAAATTCTAATATAAATATGAAAATAAATCACTGGGTGTGTTGTATCCATTCGAATAAATAGGCTTCTTATTACTGTTTACAATAAATAGTTTTCTAACAACTGACATTATTTTAAAAGAAATAACTTATATTTTCTAATCTTACTGACCGGTGAAGTAATGTCCACAATGTTGAGTTGTTAAGCCATGTGGGAGGACATCCAGTGTTTTTATTGTAGTTTATCTTACTAATTATTTTATAGTTTCGTTTGTTAAAATACAGCATGACTCCTACTCTTTTTCATTTCGTGTTTGGTTAAGGTTAACACCCATTAGTTCTTTTATTATTATAATTTCTCTGGAAGAGTCTATGTAGCCGGTAAGAGTGTCAGACAACATGAGTTGCGATCCGAGTTAAGACAATTTCAAATCTTTTCCACCATCAATTGTTAAAAAACAGGTTAAAATCATTTAGCCGTCCATTATGTTTTAGTTACATTCACACACATCTACAAGTAAATACATAAACAGATAACAGAAGGAAGGGGCTGGTGAAACGTTATAGCGATGTGTGTTGCGTTTCTTTAGGGTTTACCGGCTACGTAGCCTATTCAAATTTGTCTTTATGCCAATTTCATGACGGTCCCGTGAAGCGTGAGATGAACTTTCGACGAACAAGGTTTATTAGCTTTTATGGCTATTTTGATTCCTCTAGGCCCTATTTAGGTATGGGCGAGGCATGAATGTCATTTCATCGTGCTTTAAATTTGAGGCATATTGGCAGTATCGGTAGAGCGTCGGATAAAATGCATTGTGGAATTTGGTTATGTCTGTCTTTCTACGTTCTCAGTTCAAATCACGCCGAGATCTTTACTTTTGATCCTTCTGGGAGTTGATAAAATAAAGTAAGAGTAAAAAACTGAAGTAGATATAATCCCCCTCCCCCCCCCCCAAACAAAAAATGTCTGGCATTGTGCCAATTTTAGAAATAATACATTTGATTTCGAACCGGCCGATGCGTTATGTCCTTGAGCAAGACACTTTATTTCACATTGCTCCTTGTGACTGGATTTGCGACTGACGGATAGTATTAGCAATTGGATAGACCAATGGAAACATTGTTTCCTCCACCCCACTTGTTAAGTGAATGATAATCTGGGATCTTGTCGATCGACCGTCGAAATTTGAGGCTTTTTGTTAAAAGTGAAAAAAAAAATGTTTTAAAATTAACTTTAAATATGTTTGTCATTTAATTAAAAAAGTGAAAGATAAAGACGAAGTTATGGCGTTCATGGCTTTCCCAAAGGTTCTCGACCCACCGACAGTTTACTTCTTGCTTTATGAGATTTGCATTCCTTTCATACATGTATTTCATAAAGAGAAGAAAATTAAGGTTTTACCAAAATCTATTTCACCCGCCTCACTTTGGAGGGGAAAGTTGTTTTTCCTGTGGTTTTTTTATGCATTTTGAACGAATATGGCATTCAAAACCATTGGAAATCATATAAATTTGGAAGAGGCTATGTAGCCAGTAAGAGTGGCAGACACCATGATTTGCGGCCCGAGTTAAGACAATTTGTTAAAAAACAAGTTAAAATCATTTAGTCGTCCATTCGTAACGTACGTTACGCTTTAGTTCCACACATACACACACATCTACAGGTAAATACATAAACAGATACAGACAACAGAAGGAAGGGGCTGGTGAAACCCTATAGCGATATGTGTTGCGTCCCTTTAGGGTTTACCGGCTACATAGCCTATTCGTATAAATTTCACCTCCAAAACGAGACCAGTGGAATAGTAAAAATTTACCAAAGTCACATTAAATCAGTCAATAAGATCGTTTTAATATTTTTGTGTTTTTATTTTTATTTAAGATGTTGCATAAAAATTCTTTTCACATATGTGTAACGCCATTACATAGTCTATGGGGGTTAGGGGTTACCTTGCTCCCTAAACGTCCTGTCTAAAAAACGTCTATAAACCCCCTAACCTAAATTTAGGATGCTACATTTGTAAACATTATGGGGACTGTTTATAAATTCTGCTACAATTGTGTCAAACAGGCTATTGATGCATAGCTCCCCTAACCCTAATTTGGGGTCATGCTTGCCTAGTTCCTTAAACGTCATTGTCTAGAATGGATGTTTACATAGCTCCTTAAATGCTAGAAACCAGCTACAGATTTCTTGGCCCTAATTTGAACTTCAAGGTTTACTAAACAAACAACTTTTCCAAATTTTGAACATCACACCCTACTTAAAATAGATGAGGATGCCCCAGCATAGTCACAGTTCAATGACTGAAACTGCACCCCCCCCCCACCTCAAAGAGGCCCCATTAATAATGTGTCTGTCCTGTATGCTATTCATATGTATTATAAACTTGCATATTTTTCTATTTGTAGTTAAAAGAGGCCATATATCTTTTTAACACCATGCCGGATTGTTTAAAACTCGAAGCTGTCCAACTATGGAAAGTTCTTTCAGTTGCTATAAAATTTAGTCCTTCCGATCAACCAACCCCATCTGATGAGGACTTGAGAGAAGTTGAATTGCAGCCAGTCGAAGAAGTAGTGACTTCCTTAACGGAAACCACTAGCAATGAGAGTGACGCAGCAAGCTTGATGGTGTTGGCTGATAAACTACGGGTGACATACTCTGATCAGACATCAAAGTTGTTGACAGAAGGAAATGGTATCTCTTCAAATGAAGAAGAGGAGGTGACAGAAACAATATTCTGTTACCCAAATATTGACATTGTCACCTGTGATGGTACCGGTGAAAAACAGACTATAAAACTACCTCCTCCTATAGATATGGCAAGACTATATGCAAAGAAAAACATTTCATATACTAAAAAATTAAAACAGCCTTCAACTAAAAAGAATGATGATGTAAAACTAGTTTCAGCAGAATCTAAGCTGGATGGTTGTAGAGACGAGTCTAAGCTGGATGGTAAAAATGAAAATAATAATTCAGCAACAGGTTTGCGGAAGAGCAAGAGAATTCGTATCCGAAAAGACAAAACTGATCTTTACTTTGATTTAGAGTTACCCGATGGTGGAGGGCCAGCCCGACTAATCAGTACAGGACAAACTAACCTTGGGGACCCTGTTTGTATTGAAGCCTTAGATATTATCTCCAAAGAAGTGAAGGCCACAATACAGCCACAGATTGAGTGTAAAAAGAAAAAGACCAATTTCCAGTCGTCAAATGGTGCCTATACTTGTGAGATTTGTGGTGTGGAGGTCCAATATTTAGCTTCCCTTATTGGTAAGATCTACCATTTTCTAAACTCCACTTTAAATCTGGGTTTTAAATTCATCTCTATAACTGTAGTCTACACACCTATACCTAGTCTACACATCTATAACTGTAGTCTACACACCTATAACTGTAGTCTACACACCTATAACTGTAGTCTACACATCTATAACTGTAGTCTACACATCTATAACTGTAGTCTACACACCTATAACTGTAGTCTACACATCTATAACTGTAGTCTACACATCAATAACTGTAGTCTACACATCTATAACTGTAGTCTACACACCTATAACTGTAGTCTACACATCTATAACTGTAGTCTACACATCTATAACTGTAGTCTACACATCTATAACTGTAGTCTACACACCTATAACTAGTCTACACACCTATAACTGTAGTCTACACACCTATAACTGTAGTCTACACACCTATAACTGTAGTCTACACACCTATAACTGTAGTCTACACACCTATAACTGTAGTCTACACACCTATACCTGTAGTCTACACACCTATACCTGTAGTCTACACATCTATAACTGTAGTCTACACATCTATAACTGTAGTCTACACACCTATAACTGTAGTCTACACACCTATAACTGTAGTCTACACATCTATAACTAGTCTACACACCTATAACTGTAGTCTACACACCTATACCTGTAGTCTACACACCTATAACTGTATTCTACACATCTATAACTAGTCTACACACCTATAACTGTATTCTACACATCTATAACTAGTCTACACACCTATAACTGTAGTCTACACACCTATAACTGTAGTCTACACACCTATAACTGTAGTCTACACGTCTATAACTGTAGTCTACACACCTATAACTGTAGTCTACACACCTATAACTGTAGTCTACACATCTATAACTAGTTTACACACCTATACCTATAGTCTACACACCTATAACTGTAGTCTACACATCTATAACTGTAGTCTACACATCTATAACTGTAGTCTACACATCTATAACTAGTCTACACACCTATAACTGTAGTCTACACACCTATAACTGTAGTCTACACACCTATAACTGTAGTCTACACATCTATAACTGTAGTCTACACATCTATAACTAGTCTACACACCTATAACTAGTCTACACACCTATAACTGTAGTCTACACACCTATAACTGTAGTCTACACATCTATAACTGTAGTCTACACATCTATAACTAGTCTACACATCTATAACTAGTCTACACACCTATAACTGTAGTCTACACACCTATAACTGTAGTCTACACACCTATATCTGTAGTCTACACATCTATAACTGTAGTCTACACACCTATAACTGTAGTCTACACACCTATAACTGTAGTCTACACATCTATATCTGTAGTCTACACGTCTATAACTGTAGTCTACACACCTATAACTGTAGTCTACACACCTATACCTGTAGTCTACACACCTATAACTGTAGTCTACACCTATAACTGTAGTCTACACACCTATAACTGTAGTCTACACATCTATAACTGTAGTCTACACACCTATAACAGTAGTCTACACATCTATAACTGTAGTCTACACACCTATAACTGTAGTCTACACATCTATAACTGTAGTCTACGCACCTATAACTGTAGTCTACACATCTATAACTAGTCTACACATCTATAACTGTAGTCTACACACCTATAACTGTAGTCTACACATGTATAACTGTAGTCTACACACCTATAACTGTAGTCTACACACCTATAACTGTAGTCTACACATCTATAACTGTAGTCTACACACCTATAACTGTAGTCTACACACCTATAACTGTAGTCTACACACCTATAACTAGTCTACACATCTATAACTGTAGTCTACACACCTATACCTGTAGTCTACACACCTATAACTGTAGTCTACACATCTATAACTGTAGTCTACACATCTATAACTGTAGTCTACACATCTATAACTGTAGTCTACACATTATTAAGAAAGATGTGAGTGAGGCGAGGGGGGAGCAGTGTAGTTCAGTTTGTAGATGAGAAATAATTCATAAAAGATAGGGCAACTGGGGTAGCCCCAGAGGGTATTAAGCCCCACCACACTACATATAATCTATTTGCAGTGTGATGAAGGTTAAAACCCTCTGGGGCTTAGTACTCCCATTTACTCTACAGAAGAAAAATATAAATAGGCAACTGAAGAAAGGGTAATTGGGGATGGAGTGACAGACTGTTTTTTCCCCAATCTGAGCGGCACATTTCAACTGTGCCTCAAGGACTAAATGGTGAAAGCATTGCTGCAGAGAATGACTTGCGACACTTGCTGCAACATTCTCTCTAGCTCAAGTACTCCTTCTTCAGGCAGGCTGCAAAGGAAAACAGCAGTGCTGGGACAGGACACCTGAGGTCTCAATGGTGACCAGTGCACAAAGGAAGCAGTCTGGCCAGAGGAGAGAAAGATAACCAAATACCGGGGTTTGACTCATTAAATACTTATTGATTGGTATTCAATACAGGGATATTGAGTCTCCAGTGGGTTGAGACATGTTATTTCACTTACATTCTCGCCCCCTACCAAGTACTGAGATGGGTCGGTGACCAGCAACTCCCATACAATCGTGCACCCTACCAAGTACTGAGATGGGTCGGTGACCAGCAACTCACATACAATCCTGCACCCTACCAAGTACTGAGATGGGTCGGTGACCAGCAACTCGCATACAATCGTGCACCCTACCAAGTACTGAGATGGGTCGGTGACCATCAACTCACATACAATCGTGCACCCTACCAAGTACTGAGATGGGTCGGTGACCAGCAACTCACATACAATCCTGCACTCTATCAAGTGCATTTTATTGCGACACCAGCTGAACAGTCCTGGTTTGCCACAATAAAAAGCACCCAGCCCACACTATAATGTGGTTAGTGTTAGGAGGGGCATCCAGCCATAGAAACCAAGCCAAAATACAGATCTGTATGAGCAAGACATGGTCTCTGGACCTGACTTGTCTCTTAATGTGATAACCTGTCTAACTCTTGCAAGTGTGGAAAATGGACGTTAAATGATGAAATGTGAAAATCTCTGCTCATGTTAATTAATCTTTGTTAATTTGTTAGCTTGTCTGTTAAAGTTGATGAGGGTTGCTTTTCTTTATTAATTTACTACCTTGTCCCTGTTAAGTAAGAATTATTGTTAACCCTTTAACATTTACATTACTCTATCAGGGGCGAAGGGTCCATGCATGCAACGCATGCAGTGCATGCGTTATAGAATCTTGAGTTGATCAATTGCATCGGTTGAAGCAAGCAGAATTTTGGCTGCTTACTAAATCATATAGACACAAAAAAAGATAACACACACACTCACACACACACACATACACACACACTTGATAACACAACATGCGGCTTTGACCGGGAGGGCCATTTAGAGGGAATTGGGGTGGGGCGTAAGGCTGCACAACTTCACTTTCCGTCATGGTGATTGGACTGTATGCCCTGCTTTCCAGGTTACCCTTCGCCACTGTACTCTATATATACTATTGTATTTTCACAGTAAAGGCTTTACCTCACATAATATCTTACATTACTCTATATATACTATTGTATTTTCACAGTAAAGGCTTTACCTCACATAATATCTCACATAACATTTACATTACTCTATATATACTATTGTATTTTCACAGTAAAGGCTTTCCCTCACATAATATCTCACATAACATTTACATTACTCTATATATACTATTGTATTTTCACATTAAAGGCTTTACCTCACATAATATCTTACATAACATTTAGATTACTCTATATATACTATTGTATTTTCACAGTAAAGGCTTTACCTCACATAATATCTCACATAACATTTACATTACTCTATATATACTATTGTATTTTCACATTAAAGGCTTTACCTCACATAATATCTTACATAACATTTAGATTACTCTATATATACTATTGTATTTTCACAGTAAAGGCTTTACCTCACATAATATCTCACATAACATTTACATTACTCTATATATATACCATTGTATTTTCACAGTAAAGGCTTTACCTCACATAATATCTCACATAACATTTACATTACTCTATATATACTATTGTATTTTCACAGTAAAGGCTTTACCTCACATAATATCTTACATAACATTTACATTACTCTATATATACTATTGTATTTTCACAGTAAAGTCTTTACCTCACATAATATCTCACATAACATTTACATTACTCTATATATACTATTGTATTTTTACAGTAAAGGCTTTCCCTCACATAATATCTCACATAACATTTACATTACTCTATATATACTATTGTATTTCACAGTAAAGGCTTTCCCTCACATAATATCTCACATAACATTTACATTACTCTATATATACTATTGTATTTTCACAGTAAAGGCTTTACCTCACATAATATCTCGCATAACATTTACATTACTATATATATATTATCGTAATTTCACAGTAAAGGCTTTCCCTCACATAATATCTCACATAACATTTACATTACTCTATATATACTATTGTATTTTCACATTAAAGGCTTTACCTCACATAATATCTTACATAACATTTAGATTACTCTATATATACTATTGTAATTTCACAGTAAAGGCTTTCCCTCACATAATATCTCACATAACATTTACATTACTCTATATATACTATTGTATTTTCACAGTAAAGTCTTTACCTCACATAATATCTCGCATAACATTTACATTACTCTATATATACTATTGTATTTTCACATTAAAGGCTTTACCTCACATAATATCTTACATAACATTTAGATTACTCTATATATACTATTGTAATTTCACAGTAAAGGCTTTCCCTCACATAATATCTCACATACCATTTACATTACTCTATATATACTATTGTATTTTCACGGTAAATGCTTTACCTCACATAATATCTCACATAACATTTACATTACTCTATATATACTATTGTATTTTCACAGTAAATGCTTTACCTCATATAATATCTCACATAACATTTACATTACTCTATATATATTATTGTATTTTCACAGTAAAGTCTTTACCTCACATAATATCTCACATAACATTTACATTACTCTATATATACTATTGTATTTTCACAGTAAAGGCTTTACCTCACATAATATCTCACATAACATTTACATTACTCTATATATACTATTGTATTTTCACAGTAAAGGCTTTACCTCACATATCTCACATAACATTTACATTACTCTATATATACTATTGTATTTTCACAGTAAAGGCTTTACCTCACATAATATCTCACATAACATTTACATTACTCTATATATACTATTGTATTTTCACAGTAAAGGCTTTACCTCACATAATATCTCACATATCAAATCTATGAGAGTTTGGTATTATTTATTTTGAGAACAATACCTTAACATAAGTATGAGCGACCGGTTATAGCCAGTTTGAACAGAAAGAAGTGATAGTATTCTGGCCGGATATGGCCAGTTTAAATGCTAAAAGGTTAAACTTTTTTCTTTCTCTTTTTTTTAGTTCATCGCCGCCGACATAGCGGAGAGAAACCTTTCACTTGTTCAACTTGTGGACGAGGGTTTACCACCAATGGAAACAAATTACGACATGAAAAAACTCATTCTGGGGAGAAGCCATTTGAATGTTTGGAGTGTAAGAAACGTTTTACAGAGAAGAAATCATTGAAAGTTCATATGAGAAGTCATACAGGAGAAAGGCCTTATAAGTAAGTTATATCTCAAGTTCCAGGTTTCAGATAGGGCTGGCGCTTCAATAAAAGGCACCCAGTCCACTCTGTAAAGTGGTAGGGCTGGCGCTTCAATAAAGGGCACCCAGTCCACCCTAGAAAGTGGTAGTGTTGGTGCTCCAATAAAGGGCACCCAGTCCACCCTGGAAAGTGGTAGTGTTGGTGCTCCAATAAAGGGCACCCAGTCCACCCTGGAAAGAGGTAGTGTTGGTGCTCCAATAAAGGGCACCCAGTCCACCCTGGAAAGTGGTAGTGTTGGTGCTCCAATATAGGGCACCCAGTCCACACTGGAAAGTAGTAGTGTTGGTGCTCCAATAAAGGGCACCCAGTCCACACTGGAAAGTGGTAGTGTTGGTGCTCCAATAAAGGGCACCCAGTCCACACTGGAAAGAGGTAGTGTTGGTGCTCCAATAAAGGGCACCCAGTCCACCCTGGAAAGTGGTAGTGTTGGTGCTCCAATATAGGGCACCCAGTCCACACTGGAAAGTAGTAGTGTTGGTGCTCCAATAAAGGGCACCCAGTCCACACTGGAAAGTGGTAGTGTTGGTGCTCCAATAAAGGGCACCCAGTCCACCCTGGAAAGTGGTAGTGTTGGTGCTCCAATATAGGGCACCCAGTCCACATTGTAAGGTGATAGTACTGGAGTTACAACAAAAGGCACCCAATTCCCCCTCTTAGGTAGTGGTGCTGGTGCCATGACAACAAAAAACACCCAGTTATGTTGTGACCACCTTATAGGGTAGGCTGTAAAATAATATACAAAAATATAGCAAAAAAATATGTGGGTTGGCTGAAAAGTTCATAGGCTGACTATGAAGGAGTGATGCTAGCGCTGTGAAATATTGCATACAGTAATTTCACCTCTTATTAATAATAACTGCATTGTTTCTTTCCTAAGAACTATGTTGAAAAATAAACCTCATTTGGTCATTCCATGAGAGTATCTTGGTCAGCTATGAACTTTTCAGCTGCCGTCATATAACTCTGTATGTAGAGTTATATATGAGAGTATATAACTTGACTTCCCACCACTCGACTTCACTCAACTTGACTTCCCTCCACTTGACTTCCCACCAGTCGACTTCACTCAACTTGACTTCCCTCCACTTGACTTCCCACCAGTCGACTTCACTCAACTTGACTTCCCACCAGTCGACTTCACTCAACTTGACTTCCCACCAGTCGACTTCACTCAACTTGACTTCCCTCCACTTGACTTCCCACCAGTCGACTTCACTCAACTTGACTTCCCTCCACTTGACTTCCCTCAACTTGACTTCCCACCAGTCGACTTCACTCAACTTGACTTCCCACCACTCGACTTCACTCAACTTGACTTCCCTCCACTTGACTTCCCACCAGTCGACTTCACTCAACTTGACTTCCCTCCACTTGACTTCCCTCAACTTGACTTCCCACCAGTCGACTTCACTCAACTTGACTTCCCACCACTCGACTTCACTCAACTTGACTTCTCTCCACTCGACTTCACTTCTCTCCACTCGACTTCACTCCACTCGACTTCACTCAACTCGACTTCCTTCCACTCGACTTCCCTCCACTCGACTTCCCTCCACTCGACTTCCCTCAACTCGACTGGACACGTTACCTCCATATAGACTGAGCTCAATGACTGAAAGAATATATTTTTCTTTATTTTTCTTTCACATGTCACTTGTAAAATCATATTTTCAACTGTTATGAAAATTGGGATTATCACTCCTGATTGCTATTGCTTATGGAGTACGTTACTCAATAAAGTGTGTAGCTCGGGGATCAAAGAGTCATTTAAGTTAGAGCCACTACTTCTTAGAATTGAGAGATCACAGCTCCAATACTATGGACATGTGGTTAGAATGTCTCAGGAAAGAATCACTGGACAGATTTTACAGGCAAAAACAACCAGCAGGAGACCTAGGGGTAGACCCCGAGCAAGATGGTTGGATAACATCCATGAGCTTGGCTGGTCACACTTGAGGATCCAGGCTGATCAGTTGGAGATGGTTGCTTCTGACATGACCCACTGGAGGGAGTGTTTGAGGACTCTCTCAGGAATAAATGGGCAAAGAAGATACTGTGTAATTATATACAGCATAGCTGAAACTACTGTCTAGCAATAGGCTGCTTTAGAATTTTGATTCCATCTATTTATTTGTTTGTCATTGTCAACATCATTGTTTAACGTCCATTTTCAATGCTAGCATGGGTTAGAAAAGTTGCCCCGTTGGGAGATGAGACAGGTCCTATGACCATAGCTTGCTCATACAGGACTGGTTTTGGCTTGGTTTCTATGGCTGGATGCCCTTCCTAACACCAACCACATTTACAGTGTTTGCTGAGTGCTTTTTTTCATGACACCTACATGACCACTTTATATCATCATCATCATCACCGTTTTACGTCCCTTCTTCCACACTAGCATGGGTTAGACGGGTTGTCCTGTTGTCGGCAGTGTCCAGTCGGCTGACCTTGTATTGCTCATACAGGAACTGATTCTGGCTTGATTTCTACAGCTGGATGCCCTTCCTAACACCAACCTCATTTACAGTGAGTGCTGGGTGCTTTTTTGCCGTGGCGCCTACATGTCCACTTTGCAGTTGGAGGAGGTGGGGCCTTATTGCCTATATGCTTCAGCTTCGGCTTGTACCCGTGGGAAGTTGGGTCTTCTGTATTACTGCATGACGCCAGAGGTCACGGTCGTGTGTCATCGCCTTTGAGAGGTGCAATTGGGTACGGTCGGTTTTTATATATTTATATACATGATTCTTGTATTGTAGGTGTAAGATATGTGGTTGAGGGTTTGTTCACACTGGTGTCCTACCGACACACATGTGGTTGAGGGTTTGTTCACACTGGTGTCCTACCGACACACATGTGGTTGAGGGTTTGTTCACACTGGTGTCCTACCGACACACATGTGGTTGAGGGTTTGTTCACACTGGTGTCCTACCGACACACATGTGGTTGAGGGTTTGTTCACACTGGTGTCCTACCGACACACATGTGGTTGAGGGTTTGTTCACACTGGTGTCCTACCGACACACATGTGGTTGAGGGTTTGTTCACACTGGTGTCCTCCCAACACACGTGGTTGAGGGTTTGTTCACACTGGTGTCCTCCCAACACACATTTACCTCCATGGTTCTATTCATTTTGAGAGAAGTTATTTTGCAGTAAAGGTTGGATCAGGAGCAAAATTAAAATGTACCGTATCTAGGAGGCGAAGAGCTACAGGGAATTACCCCCCTTCAATCAGCTGCATCCATCGTTATTCCGGAATCCCTGCTGTCTACTTTCATGGGCAATAATTTTATTCTCCATGACAGTGGTATAAGTGTTGAGAAAGGGATAATAACTTTCGGCACTAATTAAAGTCTTACCTGGCTGAGAGACAATCGTCACTAATTAAAGTCTTACCTGGCTGAGAGACAATCGTCGCTAATTAAAGTCTTACCTGGCTGAGAGACAATCGTCGCTAATTAAAGTCTTACCTGGCTGAGAGACAATCGTCGCTAATTAAAGTCTTACCTGGCTGAGAGACAATCGTCACTAATTAACTGACGGAACTTTCAAAACGGCTCCAAGTATTTTCCTACAAATTCTTAGGTTAGCTTAACAGGCATCACTTGACTTGACTTCCTTCAACTTCCCACCACTCGACTTCACTCAACTTCCCACCACTCGACTTCACTCAACTTGACTTCCCTCAACTTCCCACCACTTGACTTCACTCAACTTGACTTCCCATCACTCGACTTCACTCAACTTGACTTCCCACCACTCGATTTCACTCAACTTGACTTCCCACCACTCGACTTCACTCAACTTGACTTCCCTCAACTTGACTTCTCTCCACTCGACTTCATTCCACTCGACTTCACTCCACTCGACTTCCCTCAACTTCACTCAACTCGACTTCCCTCCACTTGACTTCCCTCCACTTGACTTCCCTCCACTTGACTTCCCTTCACTTGACTTCCCTCCACTCAACTTCCCTTCACTTGACTTCCCTCCACTCAACTTCCCTCCACTTGACTTCCCTCAACTTCCCTCAACTCGACTGGACACGTTACCTCCACACAGGCTACATATATATGTTTCTTGTATTGTAGGTGTAAGATCTGTGGTCGAGGGTTTGCTCAGACTGGTATCCTGCAGACACACATTTACCTCCACACAGGCCACAAAGGGCACCTCTGTGATACATGTGGTAAAGCTTTTCGTCAGAAATCACAATTGCGTCTACATCAGAAGCGACATTTAAATCATCGAACTTTTCAATGCCCTGAAACTGACTGTAATGCATCATTTTTTACTAAAGGTTAGTGGAATCTATTTGGTTCTTTTTTGTTGTTGTTCGTATTTTTAGGATCATTCTTATCACATTTTCACACTTCAATTGCAACTACTTCCAGGTATCAATTACAACTACTTCCAGGATAGATTTCAACTACAAACAACATTTGATATCACTAAAACTAATTCTTTAACAATGTCTATCATTTTTCTTAAAGTTTTGTCCCTGGATATCATTAATGAAGAACATTTAATTATGACCATTCTATTCTAAGGCGGGTAAAATTCCCGAGATCCATGGACGAGTTCTCTCCAGCGGTCTCTGTCCCTCATTATCGCTGCCATGTCCTGCGTTACCAATAGACCAGTGTCTGTCCTTAGGGCATCAACATACGTTAACCTTGGTCTTCCTCTTCTAGTGTGTCCATGTATGTAAATCTCTCACAAAAGATACCATAACTGCACAGACTCCACACTCTAACTATCCTTAAACTGACTATTGAAGCTAATGTCTCGATTTTGTTCTTGAGAAAGCTTATTTAAAAAAGGTTTTTAAGGAACTCCTGTAGTTTTCTTGTGTAAAAAATCTATAGTTGTTGGAGATTTCTCAAAATCTTTGGTATTCTTGCTATCCGTTGTTGTTGTGATTGATATATGAGCTTGTCCCCTTCAACAACAATGTAACACACCCGCTGTAATTTATGAAGCTGTGGAAACTTCTAACCGACCAAATCAACAACAAGAGGTCAAATCCTATGTAGGTATAGCGGAGGGCCAGTTTAAAGAATGCTTCCTAAATCATCTGTCGACTATCAGGTCCCTCAAGGGCGTAGGCGTGGATTACTCCATTCAATGGAAAGTTATTACTAAGTCTAAGCCATACGGAAATGCGAATCCGTCTTGTGGGCTGTGCATTGAAGAAAAAATCAATATCCTGAGGAGTTGGCGTAGTAGTACTTGTTTAAATTCAAGGAATGAACTTTTCTTCCATTGTCTTCACGTTTGGAAACATCTATTATGTAATTACAAAGCTCCAGACTGACTAACATGGATAATCTATTATATGCTGGACTAAATAGAATGAATAATCATCTATTATTATTCTGAGTTACCACAGTCATGGGTTACTTCCCCTTTGGGAAGTGACTTCGTCTGCATATGCGTATTCGTACAATTGTTTTTCCTTTTCCGTACAATCTCATTTAAACTGAGCTGATGATTCGACCAAGGTGAAACAATTGTTCTCGGTATGGTGAACTAACTGTTATGAAACCACTTCTACCTAACTCGTCCCATGGACTGAGTGCTCTACTACTACGGATATTACCCACCAGTGTTCTACTATATAATATATATATATATATATATATATATATATATATATATACATACACATCATATATATATATATATGTACTTCGTTTTTGAATTTGTTTTGCAAGATTTCTTATTTGAAAACGTGTGTTGAAACTGATATTGTTATACTTTGGGTCATGCTGCCAATAAAAACACACGCATGTGTTGGTTTACACTTCCATTTATTATAAACTCCCAGTCAGTTAGTTTAATAACTAGATGGTTATTTATTTGTTGATAGTCAAAGCTTGTTTGTCACACATTCTGTGACCTCCTCGGCGATTAATTTATTTTGTGTCTCAAATATAGCATTTAGTTACAGCCCTTTACGTTCTGATTTAAATCCTTCCAAGGTCAACTGTGATTTTCATCCGTCATGTACTGGGGGTCGTTATAATTGACTTTCTCCTTTGGAAAGGTTTTACTGGCTGGATGTCCTTCCTATCGTCAACCTCTTCACAGTGTGGACTGGATGCATTATTTGTGCCACTAACATTATATAAGTTCTCTTACCAGTCAGAAAAGTCATCTCTATCCTATATCAGTTGTTCTGAGTGACTGCTCTCCTAGACAGGTTGCTTACATTTCAGCTTATGGACCCCTTGTTTGTTCTGTGCAGTCTTAGCCTCGTTGCCTTCATGATGGTTTCAGGAACACATGTCTGTCTCTCATGTTGGCTTTTTTTCTGGCCAAAGTACAAATCATTATCTTTATTTCAACCTCCAGTTGCCACTAAAATAAAGTACCAGTTAAGTACTGGGGTCATTATAATTGACTTTCCTCTTCCCCCTAAATTTATTGGCCTTTTACCTAAACGAGAAACCCTCCTTATTGTTGTTGTTGTTTCCTTGCAGGAGATCTGCAGCGCCACAAGTTGAAGCATTCTGGAGCTCGACCATTTCTCTGTAACCTTTGTCCAAAGACTTTCACCAGACTTCAATACCTGAAGGAACACCTGAACCAACACACGGGGACCAAGCCTTATTCGTGCAAGATGTGTGACCTCTCCTTTTATGACATGTCCACCTACTATCGTCATGTGCGGAGACACAAGCTTGTGCAGGACACTGGGACTTCGTTAGACTTACAAGGTGTGGCCTTGCCAACAACTGGAGATGCTAACGATGATGACGCAGATAAACTGGCAGCAGCAGCAGCTGCTTCGGTATTGGAAGAGGAGGAGGAGGAGGAGGAGGAGGCTGTTGCTGATGAGACTGTGGCCGTGGAGGACAATACTGCACCTGTCATGACGTACATAGTAACGTCGGCCAATGTCACAGACGAGGAGTGCAAGGCCCTGGAGCAGCAGGCGGTTGTGGCCGCTGCAGCTGCCGCTGAATCTGGGGTGGCTCACCCCAGCTCGGCGACCACCACCCACCACCTGACCACCATCCCGAGCGAGGGGCAGCACACAGCGACGGAGGTGTATCAGATCACTGTTGACCCTAGCCTGATAGCGAGGGATGAACAGACCGGTCAACAGGTGGTCACCACCGTCGACTTCTCGGCCATCAACCTCTTAGCTAATGCAACCACAGAGCAGTACTTAAGTACCTGATTCCCTTCTATAAAGTCTCCATTGACAAGTGGTTGTTATTATTGTTGGTGGTGGTGGTGGGGAGTGAAGAAGAATTCATGTGGGAGGGTCATATTGGGAAGAAAGACAAGCAATGAAGATCAAAGATTGTTGAATTTTAACCCTTTAGTATTTACATTACTCTACATATACTGAAGGCACGTGGCTGAGTGTTTAGAGAATTGGATTTGCAATCATTAGGTGATTCTCAGACCGGCCGATGTGTTATGTCCTTGAGCAAGACACTTTATTTCACATTGCTCCTTCTACCTGGAGTTGCAACCGACAGATAGTACTAGCAATTGGAAAGACCAATGGAAACATTGTTTCCTTGGTCAGATTTGACGAGCTCCACCTCACTCGTTAAGCGAATGAGGTCTGGGATCTCGTCTATCGACTGTTGATATATATACTATTATATAGTATCACATATCTCATATAATGTTGAATCTATGAGATTTTGATATTATTTATTTTGAGAACAATATTTTAACATCAGTATGAGTGGCCGGTTATGGCTGGTTTGAACAGAAAGATGTGAGAGAATTCTGGCCAGATATGGCTGGTTTAAATGCTAAAGGGTAAAACAAATTATTTTTGTGTCATTGCTGTGCTGTTGAAACAGTACAATGTAAAATGTCTATGTCGGCTATCCCCGCCCTTTTTATTTCAAGTATTATTTACTTGATAATTACACTGCTTTAAATTTGAAATGTACATCATCATCATCATCATCATCATCATCGTCTCATCATCATCATCACCTCCATTATCATTTTTACGTCACTTTTCCATGCTGGCATGGGTTGGACGGAATGTTTCGAGACACTGTGTTTTACAGCCTGATACCCTACCTGATGCCAACCCTTTTTATTGCCTCTTATAATACACAGTGATACAGTGTATCTATTATATAAACTGGGGTATGCACGGCATCATATATATTCTGCTTTTCATGCTTATATGGGTTGGACAGGCTATCAATGTCCAAGGTTTGACAAACTGTCACTGTTCAAGGTTTGACAGGTTGTCACTGTCCAGGGTTTGACAGGCTGCCAATGTCCAAGTTTTGACAGGCTATCAATGTCCAAGGTTTGACAAACTGTCATTGTTCAAAGTTTGACAGGCTGTCAATGTCCAAGGTTTGACAGGCTGTCATTGTCAAAGGTTTGGCAGACTGGCAATGCCCAATGTTTGGCAGGCTCTCACTGTCCAAGGTTTGACAGGCTATCACTGTCCAAGGTTTGACAGACTGTCAGTGCTTAAAGTTTGACAGGCTGTCAATGTGCAAGGTTTGACAGGCTGTCAATGTCCAAGGTTCGACAAACTGTCAATGCTCAGGGTTTGACAGACTGCCACTGTTTAACAGGCTGTCCAAGGCAAGCCGAGATGGATTGAGAGGTGGACATGAGGGGTATTTTGATCCCTCATGTCAAAAATAGAAGATATGAGAGTAAAATGTGGTTCCCCACCCACTGAGCTGTCCTTGCTTGCGTGGACAGTGGATGTAAAATGAGGATGATGATGACACACACACATACACAGACACACACACATATATACATTTGTGTAAATAGAGAACAGCTTTCCTTTCAAATATGTTTATTAAAAACACAACTGTTCAGCTTTGTTCTTTGTTATTTAAGATTTTTTACGTTTCAAATAAGAACAGGAGCATAAGTCTTTTAATGTTTCCAGACATGCATAGCTCCCATGTTGTGTTAAGTAGGTATGTTTTTAATGGTTGCTAGACCTGAAGGTACATGACTTAGTGGTTAGAGTGTTGGGCTTACAATCATGAGGTTGTGAGTTTGATTCTCGGACTGGTTTTTGTGTTGTGTTCTTGAGCAAAATACTTTATTTCACGTTGTTCAAGTTTACTCAGCTGTAGAAATGAGTTGCGATGTCACTGGTGTCAAGCTGTATCAGCCATTGCCTTTCCCTTGGACAACATCATTTATAGTGTATATATATAGAGTATAGAGTGTATATATAGAGAATAGAGAGTATATATAGAGTATGCTGCGATGTCACTGGTGCCAAGCTGTACCGGTCATTACCTTTCCCTTGGACAACATCATATCTGGTGTATATATAATGTATATACAGTGTATATATGAGTTGTGACATCACTGGTGCCAAGCTGTATCGGTCATTACCTTTTCCTTGGACAACATTGGTCGTGTGGAGAGGGGAGACTGGTATACATGGGTGACTGCTGGTCTTCCACAAGCAACCTTGTCTGGACTTGTGCCTCGGAGGGAAACTTTCTAGGTGAAATCCCTTGGTATTTTTGACCGAAGGGGGTCTTTACCTCCCATAATATCTCAAATAACATTTACATTACTCTATATATACTATTGTATTTTCACAGTAAAGGATTTACATTACTCTATATATACTATTGTATTTTCACACTAAAGACTTTACCTCACATAATATCTCACATAACATTTACATTACTCTATATATACTATTGTATTTTCACAGTAAAGACTTTACCTCACATAATATCTCGCATAACATTTACATTACTCTATATATATACTATTGTATTTTCACAGTAAAGGCTTTACCTTACATAATATCTCACATGACATTTACATTACTCTATATATACTATTGTATTTTCACAGTAAAGTCTTTACCTCACATAATATCTCGCATAACATTTACATTACTCTATATATACTATTGTATTTTCACAGTAAAGGCTTAACCTCACATAATACCTCACATGACATTTACATTACTCTATATATACTATTGTATTTTCACAGTAAAGGCTTTACCTCACATAATACCTCACATAACATTTACATTACTCTATATATACTATTGTATTTTCACAGTAAAGGCTTTACCTCACATAATACCTCACATAACATTTACATTACTCTATATATACTATTGTATTTTCACAGTAAAGGCTTAACCTCGCATAATATCTCGCATAACATTTACATTACTCTATATATACTATTGTATTTTCACAGTAAAGGCTTTACCTCACATAATATCTCACATAACATTTACATTACTCTATATATACTATTGTATTTTCACAGTAAAGTCTTTACCTCACATAATATCTCGCATAACATTTACATTACTCTATATATACTATTGTATTTTCACAGTAAAGGCTTAACCTCACATAATACCTCACATAACATTTACATTACTCTATATATACTATTGTATTTTCACAGTAAAGGCTTTACCTCACATAATACCTCACATAACATTTACATTACTCTATATATACTATTGTATTTTCACAGTAAAGGCTTAACCTCGCATAATATCTCGCATAACATTTACATTACTCTATATATACTATTGTATTTTCACAGTAAAGGCTTTACCTCACATAATATCTCACATAACATTTACATTACTCTATATATACTATTGTATTTTCACAGTAAAGGCTTTACCTCACATAATATCTCGCATAACATTTACATTACTCTATATATACTATTGTATTTTCACAGTAAAGGCTTTACCTCACATAATATCTCACATAACATTTACATTACTCTATATATACTATTGTATAAATACTGCAAAGTGTTCTATCCAATGTTCTGACACTAACATTGTGGTAATGGTATATAAGGTAGTGGAGGCACGTGGCCCAGTGGTCAGGGTGTTGGACTTACAATCATAGTGTGGGTTTCATTCCTGGGTTGTGTGTTGTGTTCTCGAGCAAAACACTTCATTTCACAGTGCTCCAGTATACTCAGCTGAAAATAAGTACCAGCAATATCTGGGGGCTTAACTCTTTAACATTTACATTACTCTATATTTTCATGGTAAAGCTTTTACCTCACATAATATTGAATCTATGAGATTTTGATGTTTATTTTTGAGAATAATACCTTAACATCAGTATGAGCAGCTGGTTTAAACAGAAGGAAGTGAGAGAATTCTGGCCAGACACGGTTGGTTTAATTGCTAAAGGGTTAACCCTGTGATGGACTAGAGTCCTCTCCAGGTGGGCGAGTCTTGTACTCTCAGTTGCTTAGCACCACATAAATTGGTATAAGCACTGGCTTGAGACAGATTATAGCCCTGCAATGGACTGGCATCCTGTCCAGGGGGAGGGGGGGGGGAGTCTTGTACTCTCAGTTGCTGAATTCCATGGTAACTGTCCTGATGAGCCTCTCATTTCAAGACAAACTTTAGACAAGAATACAACCAAGAATCACATAAAAACTTCTCAGTGTTAGACTCTTCAGCACCTTCACTACATCAAACATTACGGAGTCAGCAACAATCAGTGGCGGCTGTGCCAAATGGTGTTGATTGCCATCAGGTCTTTTTGAAACGTTCGTAGCGAGGTCAACCAGGGGAAAACCCCGCCACCATTGCCAGCCAGGTGGAGTCTAGTTTATCACCGTTTTTCAGTGTCGTTGGTTGAGCAGATGCAGAATATGGCCAGCCAGGTGGCAGGTGGCACCGACAGTCTGTGACCATCCTCTGTAGCATCCATGGCTCAGCTCTCCGTAGGATTTCCTCGTTTCGCCTCTGGTCGCGCCAGGAGACACAAAAGATCCTTCACAGGCACCGCTGGTGGAATGAGTTCAGTTGTTTCTCTATAAAAACTACCTGGATTTAATTATTGAATGATATTTAAATATGTCATTAAAAATGTTCCTAGTAATCTCAGGAGCTATTGCTACCACTGGAAAGCATATGTACAATACACCACTACTACAATCATTGCTACTCTGAAGATGAGGTTGTGAAAGTCTCAAAACAAAGGAAAGATGAAAAATCCTTAATAAAAAAAAAATGAAACTGGAACACAGTCATGATTTTGATACAATGTATGTATTTTTTTTTTTCATTCATTTCATTTTACATCCGCTTTTTCCCTGCTTGCAAGGGTGGGACAGGAACTGATTCTGGCTTGATTTCTACAGCTGGATGCCCTTCCTAACACCAACCCCATTTACAGTGAGTGCTGGGTGCTTTTTTGCCGTGGCACCTCCACGACCACTTTGCAGTGGAAAGATAGGGACTGGGGTCCCTATCATCTCATTTCTACAGCTGAGTAAACTGGAGCAATGTGAAATAAAGTGTCTTGCTCAAGGAAACAACACATCACCCGGTCTGAGAATTGAACTCACAACTTTTCGATTGCAAGGCCAATGCTCTAACCACTAAGCCATATGCCTCCATATGTATGTATGTAAATATGAGAAGAATGGAGTGCTGCGTGGTTGCACATGAGTTACATATGAATAAAATTAGTCCTTCATCAGTGATTTTTAAACTTTCATTGGTATTTCATCGCTTTAAAAATCAGATACCTTACCTCTAGTTGGTGCGAGCAATAACTAAATAAAGCTATTGGGACAAGTAATATAGCGTGAAGCGAGCGAGACATGTAAACAAACAAAGATGGTATTACAACGGAAAGATAGAAAGAAACAAGTACATGATATCTTTTAAGCTTAAGCTTGGTGAATTCATGGACGAGAGATACAGACCTTCCGACATGGGTGAGATGTGAGTGAGAAAAGGATTTCACACAGGTCAAACGGGAGGAAGTGAGAGAGGGGGAAAAGCAGAGAGTGAGTGAGTGGAAGTGTGAGGAAGAGGCCAGTCGAGAGATAGTGTGACTGACAGAGGGGGTAAAAGAAGGTGAGAGATACAGAGAGGAGGGGGGGGGGGGGAAGCAGTAAGAAAGAAACAGACAATCGCAGCTGAGGAAAAAATATAAATATAAGAATGGTGCGCTGCGTGGTTGCACATGGGTTACATATGAATAAAATTAGTCCTTCATCAGTGATTTTCCAACCGTCATTGGTATTTCATCGTTTGGGTGTATGTGTATGTATAAGTGCGGTGATATAGAAATAGTCGGGCTGGACACCGATTGCGCGGTTAAACAACTGGGAGTGAAGGACACCTAGCCTTTGTCAGGGCATTCTTCTAGAAGGCAACTCAGGAAACTGGGATAACTACGATATAAAACCTGCGGCTCAGTAGTTACCGATGATGTTGATCTTTTCTTCTTTTCGGGTTATAGTTACTGTCTCTCAGAGAGTGGGATTGGTTCAGTGCACAGTCTTTCCTCACTTTAAAAAATATCTTCATGCACAGGCATTGCACGATAGAATTAATTATTAATAATGGTATATTGTGCAATGGCCATACTCAATAACGAGGGGGCAGCTGTCATACATATAAGCAATGAGTTAATTAATTTGTTGGTTATTCAACAAATATGTTTATAACAGATTAGAATCGTCTGGAGTATAATATCAAGAATATTAATAAATGAAAACTATCTTTATAGAACCATATTTATTTTATTATATATATTTCAAGGGTACCAAAACTTTTTGTACGCTTTCATCAGATAAAATATAAAAGTTGTTTTACAGATAGTGACATATTCAGACAAGAACTTATCGTTTTGCGTTCTGTTTGACTATTCAAACAGAAAGCAAAACGATAAGTTCTTGTTTTGGATATGTCACTATCTATAAAACAACTTTTATATTTCATCTGATGAGCGCGTACCAACAATTTTGGTACCCTTGAAATATATATAATAAAATAAATATGGTTCTATAAAGATAGTTTTCATTTATTAATATTATTGCTAGTGTGGAAGATAGACGTTAAACAATGATAATGATGAGAATATATATATATATATATATGTATATAGTAATAATAATAAATGTGAAGACTAAAATCCAAGAGTTTCAGAAGATCCCGTTAAGGGTGAAAGTAGCGATTCTTTGCTTAAACTTTAATCTGTTATTTTAATAAATATATAAGTTCCACGACAGTTAATTAACCATTGTTGATGACAATTTGTTTCAACAGAGCTGAGGATCCGCAAAGTAAAACAAATTGTCATTGACAATGGTTAATTAGCTGTTGTGGAAATAACTTCTACCAGACTCATTCCATGGACTGAGTCCTCTACTACTACAGATATAACCTCCTAGTGTTCTGCCATCTCTCTCTCTCTCTCTCTCTCTCTTTCTATATCATCATCATTTCATTTTACGTCCGCTTTTTCCCTGCTTGCAAGGGTGGGACGGGAACTGATTCTGGCTTGATTTCTACAGCTGGATGCCCTATATATAGTGTATGAAGGTCACTGAATTTATTTCTGCAAGCTCTGGCCACTACTTGGCTGGTCTTGCTTGGAGATGAAGCTGGATCAGTTGGAGATGGTTTGCCCTCTGACAGGACTTGTTGGAAGGAGTGTTTGATGACTCTGCCACCAAGACCCTCTCAGAAATAAGGGAGCAAAGAAGATGACTTGCTACATCATTCATGAAGGTAAGTGAAGAAAAAAAGACACCTTTGAAAATGGTGTAGAACAATATTAAGGAGTGCCATTTCCAGCTCTATTAGGAAAGGAGAGGGCTAAGGTGGCAATACTGAAGATGGTTTATTGGAAAATCCTTACAGGTATGTAAATGAGTTGTTCGAGGAGAGAAGAAATGGTAACTTTATATACAGTAAAGCCAAGATGGAGTCACACTTGTGCAGTGTTTTTTGTGGTAATCTCTGTAAAATATCTCTAAGACTGATGCAGGAGACACCAAATGTAACCCAGATGCTGAAGGGAGTACCAAATGTAACTCTGATGAAAATTGGATGTTAGCAATGTTCGAATGAAAAAAATATTTGGAAATGGAACTCATGATCCTACGATTATTAGCTGAACCCTCTAATACCTAAACTACGCTCCATCTCCCTCTTCCCCCTCTCTTTCTCAGGTTAAAAAAATTCATTATTTTTAAAGAAACAGTCGTGTAGATGAGCGATTAACTTTCAAAAGTTATTTCCCTTAACTTGAAATTATAAAATATCAGACAGACAGGTGTGTGTGTAACTCTTGATAGTCATAGGAGCGCTCTAGTGATTGAACATACAGTGTGTTGGTCAGTTTTAAAAACGGCAAGTTCCTTTCCTCTCTCTATGTATAATAAACACAGCCGATTTCTTCCAGGGAGAGAGTGAGAAAGAGGAAGTAAGAAAGAAATACTGGGGAGGAATCGACACCAGTATTAGACTGGTACTTATTTTTATCAACCTCGAAAGGATGAAAGGTAAAGTTTACCTCCGCGGGATTTGAACTCAGAATGCAGTCATCCGGAACAAATACCACAAAACATTCTGACGTTCTAACGACTCTGCCAAATAAGGCAGGAATAATACTGCGAAGGATTGGATTCCACGCTGAAACAAATGTAAAAAATAAGATAAAATGGCGGAGAGAGAGAGATTGTGTCTAGACCTGGATTAACATGGATGTTCGTGTATTGAATTAAACTCTTTTAAAATGTATCAACTAGAGTAGTCTCCCTTATGTAGTATTTACTGAAAGGCGGACAAGAGTCGTTAGAACGTCAGATAGAATGACAGTCGTTAGAACGTCAGATAGAATGATCTACAGTGTTCGTTTCGGTTCTCTGCTCTCTGAGTTCAAATCCCACCGAGGTCAATTTTACCTTTCTTCCTTTCGAGGTCGGTAAAAAAAAGGAGTTAGTTCAGAAATGGGGTCGATTCTTCCTCTATACCTCTCTCTCTCATTCTCTCTCTATCCTTCACATTAAGAAATCTGCTGTACTTCGGTCTAGAAAAGCGATGGGCCTCACCAGGTTTTAAAAATGCCCCATATCTCTCATTCCTTCCTCTCTCTGTGGAAGAAATCGGTTGTATTCCTGGAGAGGAAGAGCTAGACTTCGCCAGGTTTGAAAAAATTGCCCAAGACACATCATCATCATCTTCGTTTAACGTCCATCTTCCACGCTAGCATGGGTTAGACTAGATATATACACGCCAATGTATATCAATCACTACACCACTCCTACGACTCAGACGTTCTAACCACTTTATGCAATTTTCTGCCTTAATATGTGATTAGTGCAACGGTAATTTGATCAGCTTAAATACCAATGTATGAGGTCAGTTGTTGACATTCTTTAGCTTTTAGCTTATATAAATATAATTAGGGAAGCATTGACTTTTATCCCTGCAGTTTCATACATATTAATATATTGGCAGTGAATTGGCGGAGTTGTTAGAATAAATATTGGCTCTGTTAGAATAAATATTGTACTCCGAGTTCAAATCCCACCGAGGTCAACTTTACCTTTCATCCATTAAAGGTCGATATAAAAGTACCAGTCACGTACTGAGGTTGATTCTTCCGGCATACGTCAAAATGGCCGGTCGCAAAAGTGAAACTAATTTTTGACAGTTACGTACGTCATTATTTTAATTTTGGATTGTGAAATTGTTTGTTTTTTATGCCTATATATATATATGCATACATACATACATATATGTATACATATGCGTATATATATACATACACACATATATATGTATATACACACACACAATATATATGTATGTATATACAGACATATATATGTATATATATATATATATATATATATATATATATATAGTAATAATAATAAATTTGAAGACTAAAATCCAAAGAGGGCTCGATAAGGATAAATATATATCAAATATATTATGAAATACTGTTGGCTTCACGCTCACAATTATTTCTATACTTTCATTTATTTATATATATATATATATATATATATATATATATATATGGCATATATATATTGTAAAAAAAAACAACAATTTCACAATCCAAATTGAAAGTAATGACGTACGTAACTGTCAAAAGTTAGTTTCACTTTTGCGACCGGCCGTTTTGACGTATGCCGGTTCTTCCTCTATATCTCTTCCTTATTTCCAGTCTCTCTCTCTCTCTCTCTCTCTCTCTCTCTCTCTCTCTCTCTCTCTCTCTCTCTCTCTCTATCCTTCTTTGGAAGAAATCTTCTATATTCAGACCTGGAGAGGAGATGGGCTCCACCAGGTTTAGAAATGCCCTAGTATCCCCATATGTCAATACGGTGCCTCTACGACATGTTCAGGAGTTACGGGACCAGGCATGCATGTATCATTTTCTTTTGCCAAGGTTAACTTAACTTTTTATCCTTTCAAGGTAAATAAAATAAAGTACCAATCAAATACTGGCATTTAATCCTTCCACCAAAATTGTGCTTAAATTGGGAATCAATACTAGAGGCCAATGCCGAGTCATTAGAATGTTGAGAGCTTTCCTGCGTTCATTCTGACTCTCTACTCTCTGAGTTCAAATCCCGCGGAGATCGACTTTGCCTTTCAACTTTTCAAGGTTGGTCACACTCATTTTCATACAGTGTAAGTCTGACAAGCTGGGATTAATTAGCAGTAGCACTAACACAGCGTAATTCATAATATAGATGTTTATGCAGATGTATACGATATGTTTATGTATAATAAACGTATCAGTCTTGTTATGAATATTTTAAGTTGTGATCATGTCACAGCTATCTCAGGGTAGGTAAAATATTATATAATATATATAAATATACACAACACACAAAAACAAGAGGGTGTAAGACAGAACAAAGGAGGGACGCAAAATAAGAAATCAGTCACTGAGGAGGTCACAGAATATGTAATGAAAGAGCTTTGACAATATATAAACAACCATCTTGTTATTGAACCAACCAACCGGAAATTTATAATAAATTAAAGTGAAAACCAACACGTGCGTGTGTTTTTATTGGCAGCTGACCCTCCCAAAGTATAACAATATCTGTTTCAACACACGTTTTCATCTTGCAAAATAAATTCAAAAACGAAGTATATATATATATATATATATATATATATATATGTAAATACGTATAAACATGAGAAAACTCATCGTTAGAACAGCGCTTAAAACAGCTAAATGCTGTTAAAGACAGCAATGGACAAATTGCCTGAGAGGACAGACTAGTGACCAGTGGTCAACAGAGAGACAATCCACAGGGTGGGTGACAGATAGATGATATATAATGCCACAGAGACCAGTGGTCAACAGAGACAATCTGCAGGGTGGGTGACAGGTAGATGATATATAATGTCTCAGAGGACAGAGACCAGTGACCAGTGGTCAACAGAGACAATCTGCAGGGTGGGTGACAGGTAGATGATATATAATGTCTCAGAGGACAGTGACCAGTGGTCAACAGAGACAATCTGCAGGGTGGGTGACAGGTAGATGACATATAATGCCACAGAGGACAGTGACCAGTGGTCAACAGAGACAATCTGCAGGGTGGGTGACAGGCAGATGATATATAATGTCTCAGAGGACAGTGACCAGTGGTCAACAGAGACAATCCACAAGGTGGGTTACAGGTAGATGATAGATAATGCCACAGAGGACAGTGACCAGTGGTCAACAGAGAGACAATCCACAAGGTGGGTGACAGGTAGATGATATATAATGCCACAGAGGACAGAGACCAATGACCAGTGGTCAACAGAGAGACAATCCACAGGGTGGGTGACAGGTAGATGATATATAATGCCACAGAGGACAGAGACCAGTGACCAGTGGTCAACAGAGAGACAATCCACAGGGTGGGTGACAGGTAGATGATATATAATGCCACAGTGACCAGTGGTCAACAGAGAGACAATCCACAAGGTGGGTGACAGGTAGATGACATATAATGCCACAGAGGACAGAGACCAGTGGTCAACAGAGAGACAATCCACAAGGTGGGTGACAGGTAGATGACATATAATGCCACAGAGGACAGTGACCAGTGGTCAACAGAGAGACAATCTGCAGGGTGGGTGACAGGTAGATGACAATGCCACAGAAGACAGAGACCAGTGACCAGTGGTCAACAGAGAGACAATCCACAGGGTGGGTGACAGGTAGATGATATATAATGCCACAGTGACCAGTGGTCAACAGAGAGACAATCCACAAGGTGGGTGACAGGTAGATGACATATAATGCCACAGAGGACAGAGACCAGTGGTCAACAGAGAGACAATCCACAAGGTGGGTGACAGGTAGATGACATATAATGCCACAGAGGACAGTGACCAGTGGTCAACAGAGAGACAATCTGCAGGGTGGGTGACAGGTAGATGACAATGCCACAGAAGACAGAGACCAGTGACCAGTGGTCAACAGAGAGACAATCCACAGGGTGGGTGACAGGTAGATGATATATAATGCCACAGTGACCAGTGGTCAACAGAGAGACAATCCACAAGGTGGGTGACAGGTAGATGACATATAATGCCACAGAGGACAGAGACCAGTGGTCAACAGAGAGACAATCCACAAGGTGGGTGACAGGTAGATGATAGATAATGCCACAGAGGACAGAGACCAGTGGTCAACAGAGAGACAATCCACAAGGTGGGTGACAGGTAGATGATATATAATGTCTCAGAGGACAGTGACCAGTGGTCAACAGAGACAATCTACAGGGTGGGTGACAGGTAGATGACATATAATGCCACAGAGGACAGAGACCAGTGGTCAACAGAGAGACAATCCACAAGGTGGGTGACAGGTAGATGACATATAATGCCACAGAGGACAGTGACCAGTGGTCAACAGAGAGACAATCTGCAGGGTGGGTGACAGGTAGATGACAATGCCACAGAAGACAGAGACCAGTGACCAGTGGTCAACAGAGAGACAATCCACAGGGTGGGTGACAGGTAGATGATATATAATGCCACAGAGGACAGAGACCAGTGGTCAACAGAGAGACAATCCACAGGGTGGGTGACAGGTAGATGATATATAATGCCACAGAGGACAGAGACCAGTGGTCAACAGAGAGACAATCCACAAGGTGGGTGACAGGTAGATGACATATAATGCCACAGAGGACAGAGACCAGTGGTCAACAGAGAGACAATCCACAAGGTGGGTGACAGGTAGATGATAGATAATGCCACAGAGGACAGAGACCAGTGACCAGTGGTCAACAGAGAGACAATCCACAGGGTGGGTGACAGGTAGATGATATATAATGCCACAGTGACCAGTGGTCAACAGAGAGACAATCCACAAGGTGGGTGACAGGTAGATGATATATAATGCCACAGTGACCAGTGGTCAACAGAGAGACAATCCACAAGGTGGGTGACAGGTAGATGACATATAATGCCACAGAGGACAGAGACCAGTGGTCAACAGAGAGACAATCCACAAGGTGGGTGACAGGTAGATGATATATAATGTCTCAGAGGACAGAGACCAGTGGTCAACAGAGAGACAATCCACAAGGTGGGTTACAGGTAGATGATAGATAATGCCACAGAGGACAGAGACCAGTGACCAGTGGTCAACAGAGAGACAATCCACAGAGTGGGTGACAGGTAGATGACATATAATGCCACAGAGGACAGAGACCAGTGACCAGTGGTCAACAGAGAGACAATCTACAGGGTGGGTGACAGGTAAATGATATATAATGTCTCAGAGGACAGAGACCAGTGGTCAACAGAGAGACAATCCACAAGGTGGGTTACAGGTAGATGATATATAATGTCTCAGAGGACAGTGACCAGTGGTCAACAGAGACAATCTACAGGGTGGGTGACAGGTAGATGATATATAATGCCACAGGACAGAGACCAGTGACGAGTGGTCAACAGAGAGACAATCTACAGGGTGGGTGACAGGTAGATGATATATAATGCCACAGAGACCAGTGACCAGTGGTCAACAGAGAGACAATCCACAGGGTGGGTGACAGGTAGATGATATATAATGCCACAGAAGACAGAGACCAGTGGTCAGTGGTCAACAGAGAGACAATCCACAAGGTGGGTGACAGGTAGATGATATATAATGCCACAGAGACCAGTGACCAGTGGTCAACAGAGAGACAATCCACAGGGTGGGTGACAGGTAGATGATATATAATGTCTCAGAGGACAGTGACCAGTGGTCAACAGAGACAATCTACAGGGTGGGTGACAGGTAGATGATATATAATGCCACAGGACAGAGACCAGTGACGAGTGGTCAACAGAGAGACAATCTACAGGGTGGGTGACAGGTAGATGATATATAATGCCACAGAGGACAGAGACCAGTGGTCAACAGAGAGACAATCTGCAAGGTGGGTGACAGGTAGATGATATATAATGCCACAGAAGACAGAGACCAGTGGTCAGTGGTCAACAGAGAGACAATCCACAGGGTGGGTGACAGGTAGATGATATATAATGCCACAGAAGACAGAGACCAGTGGTCAGTGGTCAACAGAGAGACAATCTACAGGGTGGGTGACAGGTAGATGATATATAATGCCACAGGACAGAGACCAGTGACGAGTGGTCAACAGAGAGACAATCTGCAAGGTGGGTGACAGGTAGATGATATATAATGCCACAGAGACCAGTGACCAGTGGTCAACAGAGAGACAATCCACAGGGTGGGTGACAGGTAGATGATATATAATGCCACAGAGGACAGAGACCAGTGGTCAGTGGTCAACAGAGGGTGGGTGACAGGCCAATGAAATATAGAAAATATTGAGAGTAGAGTAGTAGTAGGAGGACCAGGAGCTGGTGTACAGACGTGACTGGAAGAAGGAAATAAAGGCGATATACAAGACAAGTTTATATATTAATAAACAGTCGCACTAACACAGTGTTGTATATAAAGACATATATGATATGTTTATATCTGGTGGTGATTCTCATTTGCATATAGTGTGAGCTTCAAACATACATAGCAAGATTTGTGTATGTCTAATATATATCAGTACATCTCGACTGTACCCCTTCCATACACATGCACACGTGTGTATCATGACTCGTGCACTGTTCATTTTCCTGATGTTTGTGCATTGCGCTATGTACTGTACGTGCACTTTTTGATGAGTTGTGGTGCACCTGGGCACTGTACACAATATTTTATTATTATTATTATTATTAGTACCAGTAATGCACTAGGATGATTGCTGGCCTTGTGCCTAAAGTAGAAATAATTATTATTATTATATCATGACTCATACACTGGTCATTTTCCTGACATTTGTACATTATTCTATGTACTATGCATGCACCTTTGATGAGTTGTAGTGCACCTGAGCACTGTACACAATAATTTCATTATTATTATTATTATATATTTATCATATATCTTTACGAGGGTTGACTGATAAAGACACTCTCATGGAATGACCAAATGAGGTTCATTTTTCAACATAATTTCTGGAACGAAACAATGCAGTTATTAATAAGAAAGGTTGAAATCAATGCATGCGGGATTTCACAGCCCTAGCATCATTCCTTCATATTCAGCCAACCCTTGTATATAGTAGCTTAACAAAAGTGACATACATTTGTAAGCATTCTGCCAAAACATTCTCAGATTTCTGTACAGATGTTATTCTAGAGCAGGGGTCTCAAACATGTGGCCACATGTCGTCTGCAAAGTATTTTTCTATGGCTCACGGCAGTACAATTTTGGTGACTAATATTTTCCTAAAACTTGGTAATTTATCCTTGTTTTAATATTTGTTGAATATTTCATTTTAATTTACCCATTAAATACAATAATATAAAAAAAAAAAAAAATGGAATTTATCAAAAGTGAAAACAGAATTAACCCTTTAGCATTTACACTACTCTATATATACTATTGTATTTTCACAGTAAAGGCTTTACCTCACATAATATCTCACATAACATTTACATTACTCTATATATACTATTGTATTGTCACAGTAAAGGCCTTACCTCACATAATATCTCACATAACATTTACACTACTCTATATATACTATTGTATTTTCACAGTAAAGGCTTTACCTCACATAATATCTCACATAACATTTACATTACTCTATATATACTATTGTATTGTCACAGTAAAGGCTTTACCTCACATAATATCTCACATAACATTTACATTACTCTATATATACTATTGTATTTTCACAGTAAAGGCTTTACCTCACATAATATCTCACATAACATTTACATTACTCTATATATACTATTGTATTTTCACAGTAAAGGCTTTACCTCACATAATATCTCACATAACATTTACATTACTCTATATATACTATTGTATTTTCACAGTAAAGGCTTTACCTCACATAATATCTCACATAACATTTACACTACTCTATATATACTATTGTATTTTCACAGTAAAGGCTTTACCTCACATAATATCTCACATAACATTTACATTACTCTATATATACTATTGTATTTTCACAGTAAAGGCTTTACCTCACATAATATCTCACATAACATTTACATTACTCTATATATACTATTGTATTTTCACAGTAAAGGCTTTACTTCACATAATGCCTCACATAACATTTACATTACTCTATATATACTATTGTATTTTCACAGTAAAGGCTTTACCTCACATAATATCTCACATAACATTTACATTACTCTATATATACTATTGTATTTTCACAGTAAAGTCTTTACCTCACATAATATCTCACATAACATTTACATTACTCTATATATACTATTGTATTTTCACAGTAAAGGCTTTACCTCACATAATAGCTCACATAACATTTACATTACTATATATATACTATTGTATTTTCACAGTAAAGGCTTTACCTCACATAATATCTCACATAACATTTACATTACTCTATATATACTATTGTATTTTCACAGTAAAGGCTTTACCTCACATAATATCGAATCTATGAGATTTTGGTATCATTTATTTTGAGAACAATACCTTAACATCAGTATGACTGGCCAGTTACAGTTGGTTTGAACAGAAAGAGGTGAGAGAATTCTGGCCACATGTGGCTGGTTTAAATGTTAAAGGGTTAAGAGATATTTGAAATGGAAAAATTGACACCCTACATTTTGTACTAATTCCCATATCCCACTTTTGATGATATGTATACAGGGTGTGCCAAAAAAATGTATACACACTTCAACAGTTTTTGGAATCAAACTGTGTATATATTTTTGGGGGATCGGCTGAAAAATTCATAGGCTGACTCTCAGGGAATGACCATATATATAATAGCAGTCTCTTATCCGTATTGCAGATTAGCATTATATCTGGTGTAAATCCCAACCCACCCTCTAACTTTTGGCCGAGTGGGTAACTTCCACAGGACGTAATGGTTCTTTTGAGGCCTTGGCTTTATCCAGGGTCTTGAAATCACTCACGGAGGAGGAACCCCTCCCTGGATTCCTTCCACTGACAACTGTCCCTCGCTAGTCTAGGCCAAGAGGGTCCCAGGCGGTTGGTGAGGTTATTTATTGATATGCTCCGGGCTGTATTTTGGTGATGCTTTCCCTATGGCTCTGGTACATATCCGGTACGTACTGGAACCCTGAAAAAGTAACACCAACATTCAACCCAGAGCATATCAATGAATCAAAACAACAGAGGTAAGCTTTATTTCATCTTTAGGAGGGTTTCATTCATGTTTAGGAGGGTTTCATTCTGTTCAAGTTCTAGCTGTCTGATGAGGTCATAGCTGTTGCATAACAGTTATTGAAATATATATAACAGTGACTATGATTAAACAAAGTTAATTTTAACCTGTTGATTTATACTTCATGTTCATTAAACCGGCAGCCCCACCAAGTTTGCTTGGTGAGGAGGGTGATTTTGGACACCCTGCAGGACAAAAAACAAAACCTGACAAAGGGCGGAAGAACTCATAAGAGTCAACGGCCATCCGAAAGTGTGTAAATATGTATATACACATGTACCGCACGGTTAAACCACTGGGAGTGAAGGACCCCTAGCTTTTGTCAGGGCATTCTTCTAGGAGAAGGGAACTCAAGAAACTGGGATAACTCTGACATAAAACCTGCGGCTCAGTAGTTCCCGGTGATGTTGATCTTTTCTTCTTTTCGGGTTATAGCTACTGTCGCTCAGAGAGTGGGATAGGCTCAGTGCACAGTCTTTCCTCACTTTAAAAAATATCTTCACGCACAGGCATTGCACAATAGTATTAATTAATAATTATTAATAATGGTATATTGTGCAATGGCCATACTCGATAACGAGGGGGGAAGCCATCATATATATATATATATATATATATATATATATATATATATATAGTGTATGTGATTCAGTGAATTGTCGGTGGTGCTACTAAAATAAACTCTTGATTCACAGGCAGGGTGTATATATTGAATCACCAGTCTGAGGATCAGATCAATAATGGAATCAGGTCCATAACTTCCATGGGTGACCCTGAGCCAATCCTCTGTGAAACACAGGTCGATACACAATAAAAAACTAAATACATGTAAACAAACTTCATCGTTTCTCTTTCTCTCTCTATATATATATACACATACACACACACACATATATATATATACATATATATATATATATATACACACACACACATATATATATACACACACATATATATATACACACACATATATATATACACACACACATATATATATATATATACACACACATATATATACACACACATATATCATCATCATCATCGTTTAACGTCTATCTTCCACGCTAGTATGGGTTAGATGGGAGTTGTCCCACTTGAGGCAAGGTTAGTCGGGTGACCGTGTCTCGCTCATATAGGACTATCTGGCAGGTTTTCTATGGCTGGATGCCCTTCCTAACACCAACCACATTTACAGTGTGGAACTGGGAACTTTTTACCGTGTTACCTACACGGCCACATTACAGCGTGGACTGTGTGTTTTTTGTCGTGACACCTACACGATCTTGATCTCATTATTTATTTGGACTGGATGTTGTAGTACCAACTTTACAGAGAGAGGGTGGTGTTGGTAGGAGTGGGAGAATAGGGTAGGGGTAGTGGATTGGGGTGTATATTTGGTTAAGAGGTGCCTACTGACTGTAGGTTTCGCTTTGTACATAGGCAAGGCAGGTCTTATGTATTACTGCATAGCGCCAAAGATCTCAGTCCAGTGACATTGTCTTAGAGAGGTGCAAGTGTGTAAGGTCGGAATTTATCAGATTGTCCCAGGTTTTTCTGGGTCTACCTACTCCATAACTACCATCAATTTTGATCGCCCTGCACTTTTTTATGCAGCTGTTGTCTTTCATGCGTATCACGTGACCATACCAACATAGTCTTCTCTCGAGTAAACAGCATCTGATCCCTCTTATTCCTAATTTCTCACTTAGTTCATTTATGCTTTGCCGTTTATGTATATTACTATTACACATCCAATGGAGCATGCATGCTTCGTTCCTTTCCAGTCTGCGCAGGTCCTCTGCATGTAATGCCCATGTCTCACTGCCATGTAGCATTGCTGTTCATATACAGGCATCATACAATCTGCCTTTCATTTTTAGAGAGAAACCTTTTGTGGCCAACAGCAGTATAAGCTCTCTGAACTTTTTCCATCCCGTTCTGACTCTGGCTACTGTACTTTCAGAACACCCTCCACCACTGCTGATTTTGTCACCCAGGTAACGGAAAGTGTCTACTATTTCTATAGAACCATCTGGGCAATAGAAGGAGCTAGTATCCTGTGGACACTTGCTACTTATTGCACCAGAGCATTGGCCACATATAAAGTCTACGTTCTTAGATAGTTTACCTGTGATCCCACTACATCTTTTATGTACCCATACTTTGCATTTGGGACATAAAATGGAATTTCTGCCTACTCCTTTCCTACACACTGAGCATGGCCATTTCCATGAGGGAACCTGTGCCCTATTTTCCTTTCTACAAACTAGAACTTTAGTCTTAGACAAGTTAACTTTAAGGCTTTAAGGCCTTTTGATTCTCGGCCATGCTTCCATGTTTCAAATTTCTTCTCTAGTTCAGCCATTGATTCAGCTATGAGCGTTAGATCATCTGTGTATAGGAGGTCCCATGGGCAGCCGGTCTTGAACTCCCCTGTTATAGCCTGAAGGGCAATAATAAATATGAGGGGGGGGGGGGGGGGGGGGCTAAGGACAGAGCCTTGATGAATGCCAACTTTTACACTAAATTCTTCACAATATTCATTGTTAATTCTAACCTTACTGACTGTTTCTTTATACATTGCGTGTATAGCTCTCACTAGCCATTCATCTACACCTAGTTTTCTAAGTGCCCACCAGATAATGGAGCAGAGGACTCTGTCAAAGGCTTTCTCCAGGTCTACAAAAGCTACTACACAAACCCAAACTGTATTTCATCTAGATCAATTCGCTCTCTAATTAGTTGTGCTATAACTCTTTCTGTGACCTTCATCACCTGGTCAACTAACTTAATGCTTCTATAGTTTCTCCTATCTAGAGCATCCCCTTTACCCTTGTAGCAGTTAATGATGATGCTGCTACGCCAGTCTTTCGGTATGACCCCATTCTGTATTACTTGGTTAACTATACGGGTGACCATAGTGTGTCCCACCATACCAGATGCCTTCAACATCTTAGCAACTATCTCCGAAGGCCCAGCTGCCTTGCCTGTCTTCATATCTTTGATTGCCTTACTTATTATACTACCTTTAACTTGCACCGCTGGTCCTTCTATTGGATCGATTTGGGGCAGACTCTCTTTTTCCCATTTATTCTCATTTAATAGTCTCTCGTAGTGACACTTCCAGGCTATCTTCTTATCAGCAT
>OZ024756.1:8927258-8942753 GCA_964016885.1 Eledone cirrhosa
TACTATGTATAGAGTAACTTACTTACTGTGGTCACCCCAATTGAACCTGGGACTCACATATATATATCCCTCCAGTGACATCGTTAATGACTTCTCTGATGATTCTTAAAAGTGCAACTCTACTGTGGAATATATACATATATACCTACCTACTGTATTGTAAATGTACTTGAAGACGAAACACCGTGGAAGAATTAAATTGTTTTTAAATGTCTTGCTTTCTCCTACATATATTTCTGATTCCAGTCTCCTTCTCAACAAGGAAGTTGAAAAAACTTACCTCAACACAATCTTAAATCTTTAATTTTTAGTTTTTAATTCTTATTCATTCTTTTTAATTGTAATACTCAACATTTCATAAGATGAATTTTACTAATACATCGAAACCGGTTATACTTTATATACATTATATACATTATATACATTATATACTTTATATACTTTATATACTTTACGATCTGAGTTCAAATCCCGCCGAGGTTGACTTTGCCTTTCATCCTTACGGGGTCGATAAAATAAAGTACCAGTAATGCACTGGGTAATTGCTGGCCTTGTGCCTAAAGTAGAAACAATTATATACATTATATAATTTATATACATTATATACTTTATATACATTATATACTTTATATACATTATATACATTATATACTTTATATACTTTATATACATTATATACTTTATATACTTTATATACATTATATACATTATATACATTATATACTTTATATACTTTATATACTTTATATACATTATATACATTATATAATTTATATACTTTATATACTTTATATACATTATATACTTTATATACATTATATACTTTATATACATTATATACATTATATACTTTATATACATTATATACATTATATACTTTTTATACTTTATATACTTTATATACATTATATACATTATATACATTATATACTTTATATACTATATATACATTATATACTTTATATACATTATATACTTTATATACATTATATACTTTATATACATTATATACTTTATATACATTATATACATTATATACTTTATATACATTATATACATTATATACTTTTTATACTTTATATACTTTATATACATTATATACATTATATACTTTATATACTTTATATACATTATATACATTATATACATTATATACTTTATATACTATATATACATTATATACTTTATATACATTATATACTTTATATACATTATATACTTTATATACATTATATACATTATATACTTTATATACATTATATACTTTATATACATTATATACATTATATACTTTATATACTTTATATACATTATATACTTTATATACATTATATACATTATATACTTTATATACATTATATACTTTATATACATTATATACTTTATATACATTATATACATTATATACTTTATATACATTATATACATTATATACTTTTTATACTTTATATACTTTATATACATTATATACATTATATACTTTATATACTTTATATACATTATATACATTATATACATTATATACTTTATATACTATATATACATTATATACTTTATATACATTATATACTTTATATACATTATATACTTTATATACATTATATACATTATATACTTTATATACATTATATACTTTATATACATTATATACATTATATACTTTATATACTTTATATACATTATATACATTATATACATTATATACATTATATACATTATATACATTATATACTTTATATACATTATATACATTATATACTTTATATACATTATATACATTATATACATTATATACTTTATATACTTTATATACATTATATACATTATATACTTTATATGCATTATATACTTTATATACATTATATACATTATATACATTATATACTTTATATACATTATATACATTATATACTTTATATACATTATATACTTTATATACATTATATACATTATATACTTTATATACATTATATACATTATATACTTTATATACTTTATATACATTATATACTTTATATACATTATATACATTATATACTTTATATACATTATATACTTTATATACATTATATACATTATATACATTATATACATTATATACATTATATACTTTATATACATTATATACTTTATATACATTATATACATTATATACTTTATATACATTATATACTTTATATACATTATATACATTATATACTTTATATACATTATATACATTATATACTTTATATACATTATAAAACTCTTTTTTAAAAAGAATTGTTCCTCTCATTTTTTCAATAATGTCATCTTTGACGAATCAAAGATAGGGAAAAAAAGAAAAATAGACCCTTAAATATATTTTCCGTGCTATTTCCAATCTCATCTTCTCTCTCTCTCTCTCTCTCTCTCTCTCTCTCTCTCTCTCTCTCTCTCTCTCTCTATATATATATATATATATATATATATATATATATATATATATATATATAGTAACGAGTAGGACCCCGACGGCTGAGCTCAAGCTGTTTCGATGGCTAATTAGCCGTCGAAACGGCTTGAGCTCAGCCGTCGGGGTCCTACTCGCTCCTATTACCCACTCTACTACCCTAAGTATTGAGTACTTTGGTGCGTTATGGTCCACCTGGTTCCTTACCACATTTCCTTCGTTTTATATATATATATATATATATATATATATATATATATATATTTAAAATAACAGATTAAAGATTAAGCAAAGAATCGTTGCTTTCACCCTTAACGGGATCTTCTGAAACTTCTGAAGATCCCGTTAAGGGTGAAAGCAGGGATTCTTTGCTTAAACTTTAATCTGTACTAATAATAAATATTTGCTCTAGGGTTCTTATATATCTGATATTTATTTATCCTTATCGAGCCCTCTTTGGATTTTAGTCTTCAAATTTATTATTATTACTGTATATTCACTGTGGTCTACCCTTGGTGGTAGGGTCTGCATTGTAGATAGAACTCTCTGATGGCGAGTAATCCAGTGAAATCCATAGAAAGGTTCCGTGTTCCGCTGAGTTAATTCCGTTTTCAATGTCAGTCGTTCATCGGAAGAGAGAAGAGATGTTTGGGGGGGAAAGTGGGTAGGAGAGAAAGTACATACGTACACATACATATACACATACATATATACATACACCATCACACACATCACATACACATGCACACGCTTACAGGCATACACTCACACAGTTACACACACATACACACACACACACATACACACTCACACACATACACACACACGTACTCACACACACACATACACACACACGTACTCACACACACACACACTCACACAGTCACACATACACACACATATATACACACACACGCATACACTCACACACACACATGCACACACACACACACTCACAAATACACACAGACACTCACACACTCACACATACACATACATACATACACTCACTCACACGCACGCATACACATACATACACACATTTACACACACATGTACACATAAACCTACACATATATTCAAATATACATACATGTAGATAGGTAAATAGATAGATAAACGATATAACTATACGTGTATATATATATAAATATATATATATACGTATATATGTATATATATATATATATGTATATATATATGTATATATATATACACACACACACACACACACACACAATTATACATGCATACAGATAAATAGATAGATAAATGATATAAATATACGTATATACTGTATATACACACACATACTAGTATATATAATATATATATATATACACACACTAGTATATATAATGTATATATACATATATATAATAGCACACACATTCATGCGCTGTGTTTGTATGTGTGTGTATGTATATGTATATGTATGTATATGTGTATATGTGTGTATGCATGTACATGCATGTGTATGCATACATGCATGTACATGCATGTGTATGCATGTATACGCATGTGTATGTATGTATGTATGTATGTATGTATGTATGTATGTATATGCATGTGTATGTATGTATATATATATGTGTGTATGTATGTATGTATACGCATGTGTATGTATGTCTGTATATATATACATGTGTATGTATGTATGTATGTATGTATGTATGTATGTATGTATATACATGTGTATGCATGTGTATGTATATGCATGTGTATGTATGTATGCATATATATACATGTGTATGCTTGTGTATGTATATGCATGTATCTGTGTATACTTGTAATTACTGCAGAAACATTTAATATCAGAGATAAACTTGATTAAAATGGCGGAAATGTGCTAGAAATCTTTTCCGTGATAAAATAACCGACTAATGAATAGGGACAGATGTTAGTTTTAGAGAAGAAAACATTAGTGCAAATCTAGGAGATAATTCCATCCCACACAGAAAGTAGCTACAATAACATTTTCAGGCATTTTTCTTAGATGACATAATAAAAAATAAAAAGCAGACATGCCGCAGTGACAAATCTGTTGAACAGACGACATTGTATTCTCTCAACTAACATTTAACTATTATCTTTGTCTATACTGAAATAAACTCCACCTCACATGCATCCGAACGTCATTTTAAGAAGAAAGACAAACAAAACAAACAACAACACCTCCTCTAAATAGAAACAACAACAAAAAAAAACCCCATGCCTTCAACCTGGTCACCCTATTTGCTAGAAACAACAGCCAAATATCATTTCACATTGCTCTCATTTAATGTGGTAATACGAGGGTAGGCTGAAAAGCTTATAGACTGACTACTATGAAGGAGTGATGCTAGAGCTGTGAAATCTTGCATGCATTGTTTCTTTCTAGGGACTATTTTGAAAAATAAACCCCTCAAATAGTCATTCCAAGAGAGTATCTTTGCCAGCCTATGTAAAGGTAACCATAGTGAGTACAGTGAATTTTTTGAAATTTATTTTGAAACTTTTTCTTATTTGCTAAACCTTGATTATATATGTTCTGGCTCGTTAATTTATTAACCTGCCATTGAACCACATTGGTATATGGTTGGACAATACATGTGTCCCTGGACGCTTTTTGCGTGACGGGATATATACTTTATTATATATATATATATTTATATATATATATTATATATATATATATATATATATATATATATATATATATATATATATATATATATATATATATATATATATATATATATATATATATATATATATATATATATATGATGGCAATGAATTTGTTTTGCGAGGTTTTTTTTATATGAAATCGTATGTCGAAACAAATATTTTTATACTTGGGGAGGGTCATATTGTAATAATATTGCCAGAAATAATAACAACACACTCACTGTTTGGTTGGTTTTCGCTTCTGTATCTTTTATATCTCCACAGTTAATTCATTTTGTCCTCAATGTTTATCATTGACTGACCAACGGTTAAAAATACAGATATAAACACATATATATATAGTCTAACAAAGTTCTTTCGTTGCACATCTGCAACATCGTCAGTGGTACTATTATGTTCCTCCTGTTATATTGTATGTCTACGCCATTTTTATTTTATCTGTTTATTTATTTATTTATTTTTGTCTTCTCTGATTAAAGTGGTAGAAAAGCCAGGAACTACCATAAAATCACTGATCAGCAAAACATACCCTTTTAAGAAAACCCACTGTACTAATAGGAAATGTGTTATATGTAAAGTAAACTAAAAGTCGATGAAAACTGCGGAGTGGGGAGACCCAAGATGACCTGGGATGAGGTGATAAAAGCCGACCTTACCCAATTACACCTCTCAAGGGCGATGACACACGACCGTGACCTCTGGCGTCACACAGTAATACAGAGTACCCGACCTCCCATGGGTACAAGCTGAAGCATATAGACAATATGCCCCCACACCTTCCCACTGCAAGGTGGTCGTGGAGGTGCCACGGCAAAAAAGCACCCAGCCCACACTGTAAAGTGGACGTGTAGGCGCCACGAAAAAGCACCCAGCACTCACTGTAAATGAGGTTGGTGTTAGGAAGGGCATCCAGCTGTAGAAATCAAGTCAAATCAGTTCCTGTATGAGCAAGGCATGGTCAGCCGACCAGACACTGCCCACAACAAGACAACCCGTCTAACCCATGCTAGCGTGGAAGAACGGACGTAAAACGGTGATGATGATGATGATGATGATGATGATGATGAAACCCCCAGATAAACTGTAAAACTAGAAATGTAGTCTATAGCATAAGATGTACAGAGGGTACTTGCAGAAACATGACAACAATATACATAGGCAGCTCGAAGCATAGGAGAAAGGATAGACCAACACTGAGGGGGAATTAAAAGGACGAAAAAATGGTTCAGTACTATACGAACACGCCAGACAACAACATGACGGTAACATAGACAACATAGAAATTAAAATAATATCTAAGCATAGAAATGACCCAGCAGATAGGCAAATCTGAGAGGCAAGTGAAATAGAACTTAGAAAGCCAAAGCTAAACAGAAAAAATGAATGGAATAACAACACCCAAACAAACAATACTGACCTAAGAGAAATATAAATAAATAAATAAATATATACACAAGCACAATAATAACAAACACATATAAACAGACACTAGTAAACTAAGATAGAATACAATAACCAAAACACAGTCACCCAAATGCGAACACACACACCAAACACTATACACACACGCAAACGCAAGCGCAGAGAAGACAAAAATAAATAAATAAATAAACAGATAAAATAAAAATGGCGTAGACACAATACAACAGGAGGAAACATAATAGTACTACTGATGATGTTGCAGATGTGCAACGAAAGAACTTTGTTAGACTATATATATGTATTTATATTATATCTGTATTTTTGACCGTTGGTCAGTCAATGATAAACATTGAGGACCAAACGAATTAACTGTGGAGTTATAAAAGATGCAGAAGCGAAAACCAAGCAAACAGTGAGTGTGTTTTGTTATTATTTCTGGCAATATTATTACAACAATATGACCCTCGCCAAGTATAACAATATATATATGCACATGGCTTAGTGGTTAGAGCATTGGCCTTGCAATCGAAAGGTTGTGAGTTCAATTCTCAGACCGGGCGATGTGTTGTTTCCTTGAGCAAGACACTTTATTTCACATTGCTCCAGTTTACTCAGCTGTAGAAATGAGATGATAGGACTGAGGTCCAAATCATTCCACTGTAAAGTGGTCGTGGAGGTGGCACGGCAAAACAGCACCCAGCACTCACTGTAAATGAGGTTGGTGTTAGGAAGGGCATCCTGCTGTAGAAATCAAGCCAGAATAAGTTCCCATCCCACCCTTGCAAGCAGGGAAAAGCGGACGTAAAATGATGATGATGATATATAGATAGATAGATAGATAGATAGATAGATAGATAGATAGATAGATAGATAGATAGATAGATAGATAGATATGTGTGTGTGTGTGTACACGATGATGAGCTGAAAGGTTCATAGGCTGACTATGAAAGAGTGATGTTAGAGCTGTGAAATCTTGCAGGCATTAATTTCAACTCTTCTTATTAATAACTGCATTGTTTCTTTCCAGGGACTATATTGAAAAATAAACCTCATTTGGTCATTCCATGAGAGTATCTTGGTCAGACTATGAACCTTTTCATCTTCCTGAAGTGTTCCATGGTCGTCTTTCTGAAATGCTCCATGGTCATCTTGAAGTGCTCTATGGTTTTATTCTTGAAGTGCTCCATGGTCGTCTTCCTGAAGTGCTCCATGGTAGTCCTCCAGAAGTACTCTGTACAGTTGTCTGGTTTGATTTCCGTACACGGTTCTGTCATATATTTTTCTATCCTTTATCGAGTCTAGAAAGATGGCGGCAGAGTCATTAGAACGCTGGAGTAAATATTTTGCAGCATTATTTTGGGCTCTTTACATTCTGAGTACAAATCCAGTTGAGGTCAACTTTGCTTTGGATCCTTCCGGGGTCGATAAAACAGCAGTTATGTACTGGGGTTGATTTAATCAACTCTGCTTTTTCTCCAAATGTGCTGGCCCTGTACACAGATTAGGAATATCTAAAACGAAGAACAATGAAGGGCAGATAACTTCGTTTTCTTCTTTCGCCAATAAATTTGAAGCCATTTTTGACTTTGTAATTAATCAATGTAGTTAATCAATGTTAGACTACAGAATTTATGGATTGAAATATATTTCAAATTTCGAGTATAGATAAATGGAGGTTTATAGAAAAGGCCAAAGTTGGTTGGGGGTGGAGATGGTTCTATGGTCGGGGAATATTTCTGGTAATTACGCTGATTATGTATTGCCGGAGTCGTAGTCGCTGCAGATTATAAAATATGATGGCGGCAGTCTGATCACGTCCGTCACCCTTGTACCAGTAATATGTTCAGGTTGTTGTTTGTTCTCATGGCGGCGAATTGGCAGAGTCGTTACAATGTCGGATAGAATGCTTTGCGGTATTCATTCCGGCACTCTGAGTTCAAATCCCACCGACGTCAACTTTGCTTTTCATCCATTCAAGGGCGATAACAAAGTACCAGTCAAGTACTGGGGTTGATTCTTCCTCTATATCTCTTTCTCATTTCCACCCTCTCACCAACTGGAGTTACGGGATCACACACACATGGTGTTTGTTCTACCGTGAGGGTTGGGTAATGGTTGTGAAGGACATGTGTGATTGTATGTTTCCTGAAGCGGTATGGGCTCTGGTAAGTGGGGTCATATGAAGGTTTATGTTTGCTTGAGTTTGCAGTTAGCTTTCGTTTGTTCTGGATGTTTTTATGTTCAGGTTAAGGTAAATGACGGTCATAGTTACGTATATATATATATATATATATATATATATATATATATATATATACGGGGTAACAAATAATAGTTATATGCAGTCCACTTAGGTGTAGTCCAGTTATAGTATTCCGGGTAGTGGATGATATCAACGCTTGGCTTGGTTTGACTCAACAAAGCGTTTTCATAGTGATGTTGCGAGTATGCTGTAATTCCTATGTTGTAAACACTTGGAGTAATAATAAATCAGGAAAGAAGATTGACATGGTTTGCTATACAAAAAAGGTTTTTAATCTCATTGCTGACAATTGTTTCTCTGAACTGGTAGTTCTAGAGATCGCTATTAGCTTGTTTTCACGTTACTCGATCGCCAATACAAAATTATAACCAGTCATCTCGAGACCTACCAGTTCAGAGAAACAATTGTCAGCAATGAGATTAAAAACCTTTTTTGTATAGCAAACCATGTCAATCTTCTTTCCTGATATATATATATATATATATATATATATATATATATATATATATATATATATATATATATATATATATATGTATGTATTGTCCCGTAACTCCTGATAGAGTCGTTGGTGCGCCATATTTATATACGGTGTTATGGGGACATATTAAGCCTTTCAGAGAAAAATAGAAAGTGAGAGAGAGGAAATGAGAAAGAGATATAGAGGAAGAATCGATCCCAGTACTAGATTTTTTTTATCGACCTCGAAAGGATGAAAGGCAAAGTTAACCTCGGTGGGATTTGAACTCAGAGAGCAGAAAGCTGGAATACCATAAAGCATTATATCTGACATTTGGCAGTATCAGTAGAGGGTCGGACGCCATGTTTTGCAGCAAAAGAGTTACGTCACTTTGCGATATGAGTTCAAATCCCGCCGAGGTTGACTTTGCCTTTCATCCTTACGGAGTCGATAAAATAAAGTACCAGTAATGCACTGGTATAATTGCTGGCCTTGTGCCAAAAAGTAGAATCAATTATATATCACATTCTAATGACTCTGACAATTCGCCACCTTACGTATATCAGACTAACCCAGGCTCTGCTGCACTTCAGGCTGAGGAGAGTAAACTCTCTAAATATCGGTCGCTCTCCGACAGGTTTGGATCTCGAGCCCCTAGTAGTGGAGACTCCTGGTTTCCTTAGCCCTAGGACCACCTCCCTACTCACCACTATCAGCAGAGAGTTGGCTACCTGTAGCAGTGGAGACTTCTGGTGTCCTTGGCCATAGGACCACCTCCCCCCTCACCACCATCAGCAGAAGGTTGGCTACATGTAGTAGTGGAGACTCCTGGTGTCCTTGGCCATAGGACAACACCTCCCTACTCACCACCATCAGCAGAGAGTTGGCTACCTGTAGCAGTGGAGACTTCTGGTGTCCTTGGCCTTAGGACCACCTCCCCCCTCACCACCATCAGCACAGAGTTGGCTACATGTAGCAGTGGAAACTCCTGGTGTCATTGGCCCTAGGACCACACCTCCCTACTCACCACCATCGGTATGGAGTTGGCTACCTGCAGCAGTGGAAACTCCTGGTGTCCTTGGCCCTAGGACCACCTCCCTACTCACCACCATCAGCAGAGAGTTGGCTACCTGTAGCAGTGGAGACTTCTGGTGTCCTTGGCCCTAGGACCACCTCCCTACTCACCACCATCAGCAGAGAGTTGGTTACCTGTAGCAGTGGAGACTTCTGGTGTCCTTGGCCCTAGGACCACCTCCCTACTCACCACCATCAGCAGAGAGTTGGCTACCTGTAGCAGTGGAGACTTCTGGTGTCATTGGCCCTAGGACCACACCTCCCTACTCACCACCATCAGCAGAGAGTTGGTTACCTGTAGCAGTGGAGACTTCTGGTGTCCTTGGCCCTAGGACCACCTCCCTACTCACCACTATCAGCAGAGAGTTGGCTACCTGTAGCAGTGGAGACTTCTGGTGTCCTTGGCCCTAGGACCACCTCCCTACTCACCACCATCAGCAGAGAGTTGGCTACCCACAGCAGTGGAGACTTCTGGTGTCCTTGGCTCTAGGACCACCTCCCTACTCACCACCATTAGCAGAGAGCTGGCTACCTGTAGCAGTGGAGACTTCTGGTGTCCTTGGCCCTAGGACTACCTCCCTACTCACCACTATCAGCAGAGAGTTGGTTACATGTAGTAGTGGAGACTTCTGGTGTCCTTGGCTCTAGGACCACCTCCCTACTCACCACCATCAGCAGAAAGTTGGCTACCTGTAGAAGTGGAGACTCCTGGTGTCCTTGGCCCTATGACAACCTCCCTACTCACCACCATCAGCAGAGAGTTGGCTACCTGCAGCATCTCCACCACCACCATCATCACCACCACCACCACCATCATCATCATCACCACCACCACCATCATCACCACCACCGCCATTATCACCACCACCATCACCACCACCGCTATCATCACCACCACCACCATCATCACCACCACCACCATCATCATCATCATTAATACCATCACCATCATCATCATCATCATCATCATCTCTACCTTCAATATCATCCCCCCCCCCCATCATCATCATCAACTATGAAAATAAATTGTTTTCATTGGAAACCTAATCCTTTTTAATTACTTATCAATATTAAAATGTATCCCGCATTAATGGTGTTCCCATTAGCATCTCTGGCGACTAGTGTTCCCATTAGCATCTCCAGTAACAACAACAACAACAACAACACCCCTGGCTCTAAATGTTATTTGAAACAGAATAAGCACAAATACATAAGAAGTCTTTTAATCCGATCTAATCTACTAGAGACGACTGAAAACAGTTTGAAAGATTTTGAAAGAGTTTGAAAGAGGGTGTAATTTAGCAGAGAAGAAATCTGACCTATTTTCTTTATTGTGACTCGCAACTTACTTGTCTTATATTTCAATTACTACTTGTTCTGACGCAATTCTCATTTCATTTGTTCTATTTCAAGACCTGTCATGCAGTACTACTATCATATTTTCGAACTTTCTCTAATTAATTGTCTTTTTGATTGAAACGTCTCGAAATTCTTCTTGCATTCTTCGAGGTGAGGCAAGAACTATTTTACAGTGGGAACCGTTAACTGTTTGTGTTTCTATTTGGCATAGAAAAATGGTGAGACAAATAAATTTATATCTTGCTTCACTTGTAATTCAAACCTATTTAGTAACGCTTGCAGTTTTTGCAGAATTCCATTTTTTTTCTCAAACGAGAAATCTTTTATTATATGTTTTATAAAAGTAAAAAAAGAAAAAATATATATATATATATATATATAATAAATAAAGGGAAAAAAAAGGAAAAAAAACAACAACAAAAAAACACCAACAACAGAAATAAGAAAAAAACATTTTGTTATGGCGTAGGATTCCAGTTAATAACCAGCTGTACAATTCTTTGACTGTAGTGTCAGATGATGGTGTTAAGCAAACTTTGTTTGTACTAGGATAAATACGAGAGGCATGTAGCATAGATTTATTTCCTCTGGGACATTTGTAAAGATAAACAGAGCAGTAAAGAGCACAGAAGACGTTGAATTAATGCTTCTAACACACTCACTTATCTTCTAAACACACTGACTTATTTTCTGACATATTTTTACAAGATTCAATAAAATAATCCAGTACTTAATTCTGAAATGTATGGATTGGCAGTATCGGTAGAGGGTCGGACGCCATGCTTTGCGTCACAGAGTTACGGCCCTTTATGGTCTGAGTTCAAATCCCGCCGAGGTCAACTTTGCCTTTCATCATTACGGGGTCGATAAAATAAAGTACCAGCAATGTACTGGAATAATTGCTGGCCTTGTGCCAAAAGTAGAAAGAAATATTATTAAAAAGGGCGGTGGATTGGCAGTATGAGGAGAGCGTCGACGCCATGCTTTGCAGCATAGAGTTACGCCCCTTTACGGTCTGAGTTCAAATCCCGCCGAGGTCAACTTTGCCTTTCATCCTTACAGGGTCGATAAAATAAAGTACCAGTAATGTACTGGGATAATTGCTGGCCTTGTGCCAAAAGTAGAAATAATTATTTAAAAAAATAGAAAGAAGGGAGAGCTAGTAGCTAAGTTAGATGAGGCTATTTGTAGTGGCATTGCAACTGACGTGTTAGCGGCGAGAATAGCATTAGACCAGACATGTCAAACATGCAACTCACGGGCTGCATGTGGTCCTTTGCAAGTACACATGCGGCCTGCACAAAGGTTTTTATTGCGCGAGCATGTTTTATCTTTGTAATATAAAATTTTAAAAATTAGTTGTAATGTACACAATTAGTTATCGTGTGTGGCCCTCAGACAACACATGTGTGACCTATGTGGCCCTCAGACTACATATATGTGACCCATGTGGTCCTCGGGAGACCCTCAGTTTGACATGCCTGCATTAGACCATTTCTTCAATGCAAAACACGAAGGTTGCATTGTCAGAGCTAAGGCGCGAGCTCTAACAAACGAGGGCACCAAAGCTGTTCGATAGGCCCACATGGTGGAGGCGCAGCGTGATAATAAAACCACAATTCGATCTTTGACAGACTGAAACGAATTCAGGCAGAACGATTCCAGGCAGATGTGTGAGGCCTTTCGCCAGCACTTTGCTCAGTTGTTCGGGTGGGGGGAGGAGACGGTGGCGGATTTCAGTCCCTAACTCGACGCCCTACCGCGTCTCTCATCAACCGATGTTGGGTGCTGCGAAAGCCGATAACCTCAGTCGAGATTCAGGATGTCCTAGTCGGCTGCACGAGGTGCAAGTCACCTGGTTTGGATGGTCTGCCCTACGAGCTTTACATAGACATGCGAGACTTGTTCTCCGATCTTCACGAAGCACTCAATTGCAACTGGCAGTTTGTAGCAAAAGTAAAAGTCTTCTTAAATTTGGTAAAAATATAATTAATTCTTCTTTCTAACATTGCTACAAGGCCAACAATTGGGGGTGGGGGTGAGAGGGGATGTCGATTATATCAACCCCAGTATTTAACTGGTACTTCATTATATCAACCCAGTACTTAACTGGTACTTCATTATATCAGCCCTAGTACTTTACTGGTACTTCATTATATCAACCACCAGTACTTAACTGGTACTTTATTATATCAGCCCTAGTACTTTACTGGTACTTCATTATATCAACACCAGTATTTTACTGGTACTTTATTATATCAACCCCAGTATTTAACTGGTACTTCATTATATCAACACCAGTACTTTACTGGTACTTTATTATATCAGCCCTAGTACTTTACTGGTACTTCATTATATCAACCACCAGTACTTAACTGGTACTTTATTATATCAGCCCTAGTACTTTACTGGTACTTCATTATATCAACCACCAGTACTTAACTGGTACTTTATTATATCAGCCCTAGTACTTTACTGGTACTTCATTATATCAACACCAGTATTTTACTGGTACTTTATTATATCAACCCCAGTATTTAACTGGTACTTCATTATATCAACACCAGTACTTTACTGGTACTTTATTTTATCGATCCCTGAATGATGAAAGGCAAAGTTGAAAATTGACCTTGGCGGGCTTTGAACCCTCAAAATAGTGAACCGTGACTAAATACCACAAGGTACGAATAAATAATTCTTATTTTACAGCCGGGATTTCTTGTGAAAAATTAGTTGTCAAAGATAAATTTATGAATATGCAACTGTCCTTCTGTAAATCAAATTAAACTGGCTCTACTTGATTCTTTTATTTCTCATTCTATCCTCTGATGAAGGACTAGTGTCAGAAACGTTAAGAATCTTTTTCTATTATTTCAAGCCTTAAACTAATATATTTCTTCAGTATACTGTTTCGTTTGCTTTGTTATTGCTGTTTATGTTTTACACACACACTCACACATACACATACATATACACACACACACACATTTTACTTCTCTTCAGAATTGTATTTCACTTTCAGTCGTATCGGAATATTATCATAATATCATCATACAATATAAAAAGTTATATACACCATTGTTGGCGTCGGTGGGTGTATATATATATATAATAATAAAGTTTGAATTCCTACGTGTAAAAAATACATATAGGGAAACAAGTATTATCCAACCGTATGCCAATGTGGTTCTATGGCGGGTTAATAAATTAACATGCTGGAACATATAAAATCAAGGTCTAGCAAATAGAGAAAAAGTTTTAAAATAAATTTTAAAAAATTCGCTGTACTTACTATATGTGCCTTTACCGCAGTTTCAAGCTCCAGAATAAACGGAAAATCCAAGCGGATTTTCATTGAGAAGGGAGCAATCTTCAGAAGGCTCATCTCCCTCAGAGAATATAAAATTGCCGAGTTCAAATCACAAACTGACGCCATACAAAACCATTCTCAAATGAGAGCGAATGATGAAAGAAATAATTCTGTCTGGTGCCGTGTGCAAAGACTGGAAATCCGCTTGGATTTTCCGTTTATTCTGGAGCTTGAAACCGCGGTTTAGGCACATATAGTAAGTCAGCGAATTTTTTAAAATTTATTTAAAATTTTTTTCTCTATTTGCTAAACCTTGATTTTATATATATATATATATATATATATATATATATATAGGAACCAGTAAGACCCCGACAGCTGAGCTCAAGCCGTTTCGACGGCTAATTCTGGACTCGAAACGGCTTGAGCTCAGCTGTCGGGGTCTTACTGGTTCCTATTACCCACTCTACTACCTCAAGTATTGAGTACTTTGGTGCGTTATGGTC
>OZ024756.1:8942953-8962953 GCA_964016885.1 Eledone cirrhosa
GACATGTGATAAGATCTTCAAGGTCGACAATACTGTCCTGCAGGGACAGGTACTAGGAGGAGGGAAGAAAGACAGAAAGAAAATGGGAGGACAACATCCCGAATTGACTGACATGAGCTGGGTGAAACATGTTGGAGGACAGAGAGTGAGAGGAATGTAAGGAGCTGGTTACCAGGTCATCTGTGGTGACACAACAGTCCACCAGACTACAGGACAATGACAGGAATGTAAGGAGCTGGTTACCAGGTCATCTGTGGTGACACAACAGTCCACCAGACTACAGGACAGTGACAGGAATGTAAGGAGCTGGTTACCAGGTCATCTGTGGTGACACAACTGTCCACCAGACTACAGGACAGTGACAGGAATGTAAGGAGCTGGTTACCAGGTCATCTGTGGTGACACAACTGTCCACCAGACTACAGGACAGTGAGAGGAATGTAAGGAGCTGGTTACCAGGTCATCTGTGGTGACACAACAGTCCACCAGACTACAGGACAGTGACAGGAATGTAAGGAGCTGGTTACCAGGTCATCTGTGGTGACACAACAGTCCACCAGACTACAGGACAGTGACAGGAATGTAAGGAGCTGGTTACCAGGTCATCTGTGGTGACACAACTGTCCACCAGACTACAGGACAGTGACAGGAATGTAAGGAGCTGGTTACCAGGTCATCTGTGGTGACACAACAGTCCACCAGACTACAGGACAGTGACAGGAATGTAAGGAGCTGGTTACCAGGTCATCTGTGGTGACACAACAGTCCACCAGACTACAGGACAGTGACAGGAATGTAAGGAGCTGGTTACCAGGTCATCTGTGGTGACACAACAGTCCACCAGACTACAGGACAGTGACAGGAATGTAAGGAGCTGGTTACCAGGTCATCTGTGGTGACACAACAGTCCACCAGACTACAGGACATGAGAGGAATGTAAGGAGCTGGTTACCAGGTCATCTGTGGTGACACAACTGTCCACCAGACTACAGGACAGTGAGAGGAATGTAAGGAGCTGGTTACCAGGTCATCTGTGGTGACACAACAGTCCACCAGACTACAGGACAGTGACAGGAAATGTAAGGAGCTGGTTACCAGGTCATCTGTGGTGACACAACAGTCCACCAGACTACAGGACATGAGAGGAATGTAAGGAGCTGGTTACCAGGTCATCTGTGGTGACACAACAGTCCACCAGACTACAGGACAGTGACAGGAATGTAAGGAGCTGGTTACCAGGTCATCTGTGGTGACACAACTGTCCACCAGACTACAGGACATGAGAGGAATGTAAGGAGCTGGTTACCAGGTCATCTGTGGTGACACAACTGTCCACCAGACTACAGGACAGTGACAGGAATGTAAGGAGCTGGTTACCAGGTCATCTGTGGTGACACAACAGTCCACCAGACTACAGGACAGTGACAGGAATGTAAGGAGCTGGTTACCAGGTCATCTGTGGTGACACAACAGTCCACCAGACTACAGGACAGTGACAGGAATGTAAAGGAGCTGGTTACCAGGTCATCTGTGGTGACACAACAGTCCACCAGACTACAGGACAGTGACAGGAATGTAAGGAGCTGGTTACCAGGTCATCTGTGGTGACACAACAGTCCACCAGACTACAGGACAGTGACAGGAATGTAAGGAGCTGGTTACCAGGTCATCTGTGGTGACACAACAGTCCACCAGACTACAGGACAGTGACAGGAATGTAAGGAGCTGGTTACCAGGTCATCTGTGGTGACACAACAGTCCACCAGACTACAGGACAATGACAGGAATGTAAGGAGCTGGTTACCAGGTCATCTGTGGTGACACAACAGTCCACCAGACTACAGGACAGTGACAGGAATGTAAGGAGCTGGTTACCAGGTCATCTGTGGTGACACAACAGTCCACCAGACTACAGACAGTGACAGGAATGTAAGGAGCTGGTTACCAGGTCATCTGTGGTGACACAACAGTCCACCAGACTACAGACAGTGACAGGAATGTAAGGAGCTGGTTACCAGGTCATCTGTGGTGACACAACAGTCCACCAGACTACAGGACATTGACAGGAATGTAAGGAGCTGGTTACCAGGTCATCTGTGGTGACACAACAGTCCACCAGACTACAGGACAATGACAGGAATGTAAGGAGCTGGTTACCAGGTCATCTGTGGTGACACAACAGTCCACCAGACTACAGGACAGTGACAGGAATGTAAGGAGCTGGTTACCAGGTCATCTGTGGTGACACAACAGTCCACCAGACTACAGGACAATGACAGGAATGTAAGGAGCTGGTTACCAGGTCATCTGTGGTGACACAACAGTCCACCAGACTACAGGACAGTGACAGGAATGTAAGGAGCTGGTTACCAGGTCATCTGTGGTGACACAACAGTCCACCAGACTACAGGACAGTGACAGGAATGTAAGGAGCTGGTTACCAGGTCATCTGTGGTGACACAACAGTCCACCAGACTACAGGACAGATGACAGGAATGTAAGGAGCTGGTTACCAGGTCATCTGTGGTGACACAACAGTCCACCAGACTACAGGACAATGACAGGAATGTAAGGAGCTGGTTACCAGGTCATCTGTGGTGACACAACAGTCCACCAGACTACAGGACAGTGACAGGAATGTAAGGAGCTGGTTACCAGGTCATCTGTGGTGACACAACAGTCCACCAGACTACAGGACAGTGACAGGAATGTAAGGAGCTGGTTACCAGGTCATCTGTGGTGACACAACAGTCCACCAGACTACAGGACAATGACAGGAATGTAAGGAGCTGGTTACCAGGTCATCTGTGGTGACACAACAGTCCACCAGACTACAGGACAGTGACAGGAATGTAAGGAGCTGGTTACCAGGTCATCTGTGGTGACACAACAGTCCACCAGACTACAGGACAATGACAGGAATGTAAGGAGCTGGTTACCAGGTCATCTGTGGTGACACAACAGTCCACCAGACTACAGGACAGTGACAGGAATGTAAGGAGCTGGTTACCAGGTCATCTGTGGTGACACAACAGTCCACCAGACTACAGGACAATGACAGGAATGTAAGGAGCTGGTTACCAGGTCATCTGTGGTGACACAACAGTCCACCAGACTACAGACAGTGACAGGAATGTAAGGAGCTGGTTACCAGGTCATCTGTGGTGACACAACAGTCCACCAGACTACAGGACAATGACAGGAATGTAAGGAGCTGGTTACCAGGTCATCTGTGGTGACACAACAGTCCACCAGACTACAGGACAAGTGACAGGAATGTAAGGAGCTGGTTACCAGGTCATCTGTGGTGACACAACAGTCCACCAGACTACAGGACAGTGACAGGAATGTAAGGAGCTGGTTACCAGGTCATCTGTGGTGACACAACAGTCCACCAGACTACAGGACAATGACAGGAATGTAAGGAGCTGGTTACCAGGTCATCTGTGGTGACACAACAGTCCACCAGACTACAGGACAGTGACAGGAATGTAAGGAGCTGGTTACCAGGTCATCTGTGGTGACACAACAGTCCACCAGACTACTAGGACAGTGACAGGAATGTAAGGAGCTGGTTACCAGGTCATCTGTGGTGACACAACAGTCCACCAGACTACAGGACAATGACAGGAATGTAAGGAGCTGGTTACCAGGTCATCTGTGGTGACACAACAGTCCACCAGACTACTAGACAGTGACAGGAATGTAAGGAGCTGGTTACCAGGTCATCTGTGGTGACACAACAGTCCACCAGACTACAGGACAATGACAGGAATGTAAGGAGCTGGTTACCAGGTCATCTGTGGTGACACAACAGTCCACCAGACTACAGGACAGTGACAGGAATGTAAGGAGCTGGTTACCAGGTCATCTGTGGTGACACAACAGTCCACCAGACTACAGGACAATGACAGGAATGTAAGGAGCTGGTTACCAGGTCATCTGTGGTGACACAACAGTCCACCAGACTACAGGACAGTGACAGGAATGTAAGGAGCTGGTTACCAGGTCATCTGTGGTGACACAACAGTCCACCAGACTACAGGACAATGACAGGAATGTAAGGAGCTGGTTACCAGGTCATCTGTGGTGACACAACAGTCCACCAGACTACAGGACAGTGACAGGAATGTAAGGAGCTGGTTACCAGGTCATCTGTGGTGACACAACAGTCCACCAGACTACAGGACAATGACAGGAATGTAAGGAGCTGGTTACCAGGTCATCTGTGGTGACACAACAGTCCACCAGACTACAGGACAGTGACAGGAATGTAAGGAGCTGGTTACCAGGTCATCTGTGGTGACACAACAGTCCACCAGACTACAGGACAGTGACAGGAATGTAAGGAGCTGGTTACCAGGTCATCTGTGGTGACACAACAGTCCACCAGACTACAGGACAATGACAGGAATGTAAGGAGCTGGTTACCAGGTCATCTGTGGTGACACAACAGTCCACCAGACTACAGGACAGTGACAGGAATGTAAGGAGCTGGTTACCAGGTCATCTGTGGTGACACAACAGTCCACCAGACTACAGGACAATGACAGGAATGTAAGGAGCTGGTTACCAGGTCATCTGTGGTGACACAACAGTCCACCAGACTACAGGACAGTGACAGGAATGTAAGGAGCTGGTTACCAGGTCATCTGTGGTGACACAACAGTCCACCAGACTACAGGACAGTGACAGGAATGTAAGGAGCTGGTTACCAGGTCATCTGTGGTGACACAACAGTCCACCAGACTACAGGACAGTGACAGGAATGTAAGGAGCTGGTTACCAGGTCATCTGTGGTGACACAACAGTCCACCAGACTACAGGACAGTGACAGGAATGTAAGGAGCTGGTTACCAGGTCATCTGTGGTGACACAACAGTCCACCAGACTACAGGACAATGACAGGAATGTAAGGAGCTGGTTACCAGGTCATCTGTGGTGACACAACAGTCCACCAGACTACAGGACAGTGACAGGAATGTAAGGAGCTGGTTACCAGGTCATCTGTGGTGACACAACAGTCCACCAGACTACAGGACAATGACAGGAATGTAAGGAGCTGGTTACCAGGTCATCTGTGGTGACACAACAGTCCACCAGACTACAGGACAGTGACAGGAATGTAAGGAGCTGGTTACCAGGTCATCTGTGGTGACACAACAGTCCACCAGACTACAGGACAGTGACAGGAATGTAAGGAGCTGGTTACCAGGTCATCTGTGGTGACACAACAGTCCACCAGACTACAGGACAGTGACAGGAATGTAAGGAGCTGGTTACCAGGTCATCTGTGGTGACACAACAGTCCACCAGACTACAGGACAGTGACAGGAATGTAAGGAGCTGGTTACCAGGTCATCTGTGGTGACACAACAGTCCACCAGACTACAGGACAGTGACAGGAATGTAAGGAGCTGGTTACCAGGTCATCTGTGGTGACACAACAGTCCACCAGACTACAGGACAGTGACAGGAATGTAAGGAGCTGGTTACCAGGTCATCTGTGGTGACACAACAGTCCACCAGACTACAGGACAGTGACAGGAATGTAAGGAGCTGGTTACCAGGTCATCTGTGGTGACACAACAGTCCACCAGACTACAGGACAGTGACAGGAATGTAAGGAGCTGGTTACCAGGTCATCTGTGGTGACACAACTGTCCACCAGACTACAGGACAGTGACAGGAATGTAAGGAGCTGGTTACCAGGTCATCTGTGGTGACACAACAGTCCACCAGACTACAGGACAGTGACAGGAATGTAAGGAGCTGGTTACCAGGTCATCTGTGGTGACACAACAGTCCACCAGACTACAGGACAGTGACGAGGAATGTAAGGAGCTGGTTACCAGGTCATCTGTGGTGACACAACAGTCCACCAGACTACAGGACAGTGACAGGAATGTAAGGAGCTGGTTACCAGGTCATCTGTGGTGACACAACAGTCCACCAGACTACAGGACAGTGACAGGAATGTAAGGAGCTGGTTACCAGGTCATCTGTGGTGACACAACAGTCCACCAGACTACAGGACAGTGACAGGAATGTAAGGAGCTGGTTACCAGGTCATCTGTGGTGACACAACAGTCCACCAGACTACAGGACATGACAGGAATGTAAGGAGCTGGTTACCAGGTCATCTGTGGTGACACAACTGTCCACCAGACTACAGGACAGTGACAGGAATGTAAGGAGCTGGTTACCAGGTCATCTGTGGTGACACAACAGTCCACCAGACTACAGGACAGTGACAGGAATGTAAGGAGCTGGTTACCAGGTCATCTGTGGTGACACAACAGTCCACCAGACTACAGGACAGTGACAGGAATGTAAGGAGCTGGTTACCAGGTCATCTGTGGTGACACAACAGTCCACCAGACTACAGGACAGTGACAGGAATGTAAGGAGCTGGTTACCAGGTCATCTGTGGTGACACAACAGTCCACCAGACTACAGGACATGACAGGAATGTAAGGAGCTGGTTACCAGGTCATCTGTGGTGACACAACAGTCCACCAGACTACAGGACAGTGACAGGAATGTAAGGAGCTGGTTACCAGGTCATCTGTGGTGACACAACAGTCCACCAGACTACAGGACATGACAGGAATGTAAGGAGCTGGTTACCAGGTCATCTGTGGTGACACAACAGTCCACCAGACTACAGGACAGTGACAGGAATGTAAGGAGCTGGTTACCAGGTCATCTGTGGTGACACAACAGTCCACCAGACTACAGGACATGACGAGGAATGTAAGGAGCTGGTTACCAGGTCATCTGTGGTGACACAACAGTCCACCAGACTACAGGACAGTGACAGGAATGTAAGGAGCTGGTTACCAGGTCATCTGTGGTGACACAACAGTCCACCAGACTACAGGACATGACAGGAATGTAAGGAGCTGGTTACCAGGTCATCTGTGGTGACACAACAGTCCACCAGACTACAGGACAGTGACAGGAATGTAAGGAGCTGGTTACCAGGTCATCTGTGGTGACACAACAGTCCACCAGACTACAGGACAGTGACAGGAATGTAAGGAGCTGGTTACCAGGTCATCTGTGGTGACACAACAGTCCACCAGACTACAGGACATGACAGGAATGTAAGGAGCTGGTTACCAGGTCATCTGTGGTGACACAACAGTCCACCAGACTACAGGACAGTGACAGGAATGTAAGGAGCTGGTTACCAGGTCATCTGTGGTGACACAACAGTCCACCAGACTACGGGACATGAGAGGAATGTAAGGAGCTGGTTACCAGGTCATCTGTGGTGACACAACTGTCCACCAGACTACAGGACAGTGACAGGAATGTAAGGAGCTGGTTACCAGGTCATCTGTGGTGACACAACAGTCCACCAGACTACAGGACAGTGAGAGGAATGTAAGGAGCTGGTTACCAGGTCATCTGTGGTGACACAACTGTCCACCAGACTACAGGACAGTGACAGGAATGTAAGGAGCTGGTTACCAGGTCATCTGTGGTGACACAACAGTCCACCAGACTACAGGACAGTGACAGGAATGTAAGGAGCTGGTTACCAGGTCATCTGTGGTGACACAACAGTCCACCAGACTACAGGACAATGACAGGAATGTAAGGAGCTGGTTACCAGGTCATCTGTGGTGACACAACAGTCCACCAGACTACTAGACAGTGACAGGAATGTAAGGAGCTGGTTACCAGGTCATCTGTGGTGACACAACAGTCCACCAGACTACAGGACAATGACAGGAATGTAAGGAGCTGGTTACCAGGTCATCTGTGGTGACACAACAGTCCACCAGACTACAGGACAATGACAGGAATGTAAGGAGCTGGTTACCAGGTCATCTGTGGTGACACAACAGTCCACCAGACTACAGGACAGTGACAGGAATGTAAGGAGCTGGTTACCAGGTCATCTGTGGTGACACAACAGTCCACCAGACTACAGGACAATGACAGGAATGTAAGGAGCTGGTTACCAGGTCATCTGTGGTGACACAACAGTCCACCAGACTACAGGACAGTGACAGGAATGTAAGGAGCTGGTTACCAGGTCATCTGTGGTGACACAACAGTCCACCAGACTACTAGACAGTGACAGGAATGTAAGGAGCTGGTTACCAGGTCATCTGTGGTGACACAACAGTCCACCAGACTACAGGACAGTGACAGGAATGTAAGGAGCTGGTTACCAGGTCATCTGTGGTGACACAACAGTCCACCAGACTACAGGACATGACAGGAATGTAAGGAGCTGGTTACCAGGTCATCTGTGGTGACACAACAGTCCACCAGACTACAGGACAGTGACAGGAATGTAAGGAGCTGGTTACCAGGTCATCTGTGGTGACACAACAGTCCACCAGACTACAGACAGTGACAGGAATGTAAGGAGCTGGTTACCAGGTCATCTGTGGTGACACAACAGTCCACCAGACTACAGGACAATGACAGGAATGTAAGGAGCTGGTTACCAGGTCATCTGTGGTGACACAACAGTCCACCAGACTACAGGACAGTGACAGGAATGTAAGGAGCTGGTTACCAGGTCATCTGTGGTGACACAACAGTCCACCAGACTACAGGACAATGACAGGAATGTAAGGAGCTGGTTACCAGGTCATCTGTGGTGACACAACAGTCCACCAGACTACAGGACAGTGACAGGAATGTAAGGAGCTGGTTACCAGGTCATCTGTGGTGACACAACAGTCCACCAGACTACAGGACAATGACAGGAATGTAAGGAGCTGGTTACCAGGTCATCTGTGGTGACACAACAGTCCACCAGACTACTAGGACAGTGACAGGAATGTAAGGAGCTGGTTACCAGGTCATCTGTGGTGACACAACAGTCCACCAGACTACAGGACAATGACAGGAATGTAAGGAGCTGGTTACCAGGTCATCTGTGGTGACACAACAGTCCACCAGACTACAGGACAGTGACAGGAATGTAAGGAGCTGGTTACCAGGTCATCTGTGGTGACACAACAGTCCACCAGACTACAGGACAGTGACAGGAATGTAAGGAGCTGGTTACCAGGTCATCTGTGGTGACACAACAGTCCACCAGACTACAGGACAATGACAGGAATGTAAGGAGCTGGTTACCAGGTCATCTGTGGTGACACAACAGTCCACCAGACTACAGGACAGTGACAGGAATGTAAGGAGCTGGTTACCAGGTCATCTGTGGTGACACAACAGTCCACCAGACTACAGGACAGTGACAGGAATGTAAGGAGCTGGTTACCAGGTCATCTGTGGTGACACAACAGTCCACCAGACTACAGGACAATGACAGGAATGTAAGGAGCTGGTTACCAGGTCATCTGTGGTGACACAACAGTCCACCAGACTACTAGGACAGTGACAGGAATGTAAGGAGCTGGTTACCAGGTCATCTGTGGTGACACAACAGTCCACCAGACTACAGGACAATGACAGGAATGTAAGGAGCTGGTTACCAGGTCATCTGTGGTGACACAACAGTCCACCAGACTACAGGACAGTGACAGGAATGTAAGGAGCTGGTTACCAGGTCATCTGTGGTGACACAACAGTCCACCAGACTACAGGACAATGACAGGAATGTAAGGAGCTGGTTACCAGGTCATCTGTGGTGACACAACAGTCCACCAGACTACAGGACAGTGACAGGAATGTAAGGAGCTGGTTACCAGGTCATCTGTGGTGACACAACAGTCCACCAGACTACAGGACAATGACAGGAATGTAAGGAGCTGGTTACCAGGTCATCTGTGGTGACACAACAGTCCACCAGACTACAGGACAGTGACAGGAATGTAAGGAGCTGGTTACCAGGTCATCTGTGGTGACACAACAGTCCACCAGACTACAGGACAGTGACAGGAATGTAAGGAGCTGGTTACCAGGTCATCTGTGGTGACACAACAGTCCACCAGACTACAGGACAGTGACAGGAATGTAAGGAGCTGGTTACCAGGTCATCTGTGGTGACACAACTGTCCACCAGACTACAGACAGTGACAGGAATGTAAGGAGCTGGTTACCAGGTCATCTGTGGTGACACAACAGTCCACCAGACTACAGGACAATGACAGGAATGTAAGGAGCTGGTTACCAGGTCATCTGTGGTGACACAACAGTCCACCAGACTACAGGACAGTGACAGGAATGTAAGGAGCTGGTTACCAGGTCATCTGTGGTGACACAACAGTCCACCAGACTACAGGACAATGACAGGAATGTAAGGAGCTGGTTACCAGGTCATCTGTGGTGACACAACAGTCCACCAGACTACAGGACAGTGACAGGAATGTAAGGAGCTGGTTACCAGGTCATCTGTGGTGACACAACAGTCCACCAGACTACAGGACAGTGACAGGAATGTAAGGAGCTGGTTACCAGGTCATCTGTGGTGACACAACAGTCCACCAGACTACAGGACAGTGACAGGAATGTAAGGAGCTGGTTACCAGGTCATCTGTGGTGACACAACAGTCCACCAGACTACAGGACAGTGACAGGAATGTAAGGAGCTGGTTACCAGGTCATCTGTGGTGACACAACAGTCCACCAGACTACAGGACAATGACAGGAATGTAAGGAGCTGGTTACCAGGTCATCTGTGGTGACACAACAGTCCACCAGACTACAGGACAGTGACAGGAATGTAAGGAGCTGGTTACCAGGTCATCTGTGGTGACACAACAGTCCACCAGACTACAGGACAATGACAGGAATGTAAGGAGCTGGTTACCAGGTCATCTGTGGTGACACAACAGTCCACCAGACTACAGGACAATGACAGGAATGTAAGGAGCTGGTTACCAGGTCATCTGTGGTGACACAACAGTCCACCAGACTACAGGACAATGACAGGAATGTAAGGAGCTGGTTACCAGGTCATCTGTGGTGACACAACAGTCCACCAGACTACAGGACAGTGACAGGAATGTAAGGAGCTGGTTACCAGGTCATCTGTGGTGACACAACAGTCCACCAGACTACAGGACAGTGACAGGAATGTAAGGAGCTGGTTACCAGGTCATCTGTGGTGACACAACAGTCCACCAGACTACAGGACATGAGAGGAATGTAAGGAGCTGGTTACCAGGTCATCTGTGGTGACACAACTGTCCACCAGACTACAGGACAGTGACAGGAATGTAAGGAGCTGGTTACCAGGTCATCTGTGGTGACACAACTGTCCACCAGACTACTAGACAGTGACAGGAATGTAAGGAGCTGGTTACCAGGTCATCTGTGGTGACACAACAGTCCACCAGACTACAGGACATGAGAGGAATGTAAGGAGCTGGTTACCAGGTCATCTGTGGTGACACAACTGTCCACCAGACTACAGGACAGTGACAGGAATGTAAGGAGCTGGTTACCAGGTCATCTGTGGTGACACAACTGTCCACCAGACTACTAGACAGTGACAGGAATGTAAGGAGCTGGTTACCAGGTCATCTGTGGTGACACAACAGTCCACCAGACTACAGGACATGAGAGGAATGTAAGGAGCTGGTTACCAGGTCATCTGTGGTGACACAACTGTCCACCAGACTACAGGACAGTGACAGGAATGTAAGGAGCTGGTTACCAGGTCATCTGTGGTGACACAACTGTCCACCAGACTACAGGACATGAGAGGAATGTAAGGAGCTGGTTACCAGGTCATCTGTGGTGACACAACTGTCCACCAGACTACAGGACAGTGACAGGAATGTAAGGAGCTGGTTACCAGGTCATCTGTGGTGACACAACAGTCCACCAGACTACAGGACATGAGAGGAATGTAAGGAGCTGGTTACCAGGTCATCTGTGGTGACACAACTGTCCACCAGACTACAGGACAGTGACAGGAATGTAATGAGCTGGTTACCAGGTCATCTGTGGTGACACAACAGTCCACCAGACTACAGGACATGAGAGGAATGTAAGGAGCTGGTTACCAGGTCATCTGTGGTGACACAACAGTCCACCAGACTACAGGACAGTGACAGGAATGTAAGGAGCTGGTTACCAGGTCATCTGTGGTGACACAACAGTCCACCAGACTACAGGACAGTGACAGGAATGTAAGGAGCTGGTTACCAGGTCATCTGTGGTGACACAACTGTCCACCAGACTACAGGACATGAGAGGAATGTAAGGAGCTGGTTACCAGGTCATCTGTGGTGACACAACTGTCCACCAGACTACAGGACATGAGAGGAATGTAAGGAGCTGGTTACCAGGTCATCTGTGGTGACACAACTGTCCACCAGACTACAGGACATGAGAGGAATGTAAGGAGCTGGTTACCAGGTCATCTGTGGTGACACAACAGTCCACCAGACTACAGGACAGTGACAGGAATGTAAGGAGCTGGTTACCAGGTCATCTGTGGTGACACAACTGTCCACCAGACTACAGGACATGAGAGGAATGTAAGGAGCTGGTTACCAGGTCATCTGTGGTGACACAACAGTCCACCAGACTACAGGACAGTGACAGGAATGTAAGGAGCTGGTTACCAGGTCATCTGTGGTGACACAACAGTCCACCAGACTACAGGACATGAGAGGAATGTAAGGAGCTGGTTACCAGGTCATCTGTGGTGACACAACTGTCCACCAGACTACAGGACAATGACAGGAATGTAAGGAGCTGGTTACCAGGTCATCTGTGGTGACACAACAGTCCACCAGACTACAGGACAGTGACAGGAATGTAAGGAGCTGGTTACCAGGTCATCTGTGGTGACACAACAGTCCACCAGACTACAGGACATGAGAGGAATGTAAGGAGCTGGTTACCAGGTCATCTGTGGTGACACAACAGTCCACCAGACTACAGGACAGTGACAGGAATGTAAGGAGCTGGTTACCAGGTCATCTGTGGTGACACAACAGTCCACCAGACTAAGGGGACATGAGAGGAATGTAAGGAGCTGGTTACCAGGTCATCTGTGGTGACACAACTGTCCACCAGACTACAGGACAGTGACAGGAATGTAAGGAGCTGGTTACCAGGTCATCTGTGGTGACACAACAGTCCACCAGACTACAGGACATGAGAGGAATGTAAGGAGCTGGTTACCAGGTCATCTGTGGTGACACAACTGTCCACCAGACTACAGGACAGTGACAGGAATGTAAGGAGCTGGTTACCAGGTCATCTGTGGTGACACAACAGTCCACCAGACTACAGGACAGTGACAGGAATGTAAGGAGCTGGTTACCAGGTCATCTGTGGTGACACAACAGTCCACCAGACTACAGGACAGTGACAGGAATGTAAGGAGCTGGTTACCAGGTCATCTGTGGTGACACAACAGTCCACCAGACTACAGGACATGAGAGGAATGTAAGGAGCTGGTTACCAGGTCATCTGTGGTGACACAACAGTCCACCAGACTACAGGACAGTGACAGGAATGTAAGGAGCTGGTTACCAGGTCATCTGTGGTGACACAACAGTCCACCAGACTACAGGACAGTGACAGGAATGTAAGGAGCTGGTTACCAGGTCATCTGTGGTGACACAACTGTCCACCAGACTACAGGACAGTGACAGGAATGTAAGGAGCTGGTTACCAGGTTATCTGTGGTGACACAACAGTCCACCAGACTACAGGACATGAGAGGAATGTAAGGAGCTGGTTACCAGGTTATCTGTGGTGACACAACAGTCCACCAGACTACAGGACATGAGAGGAATGTAAGGAGCTGGTTACCAGGTTATCTGTGGTGACACAACAGTCCACCAGACTACAGGACAGTGACAGGAATGTAAGGAGCTGGTTACCAGGTCATCTGTGGTGACACAACAGTCCACCAGACTACAGGACATGAGAGGAATGTAAGGAGCTGGTTACCAGGTTATCTGTGGTGACACAACAGTCCACCAGACTACAGGACAGTGACAGGAATGTAAGGAGCTGGTTACCAGGTCATCTGTGGTGACACAACAGTCCACCAGACTACAGGACATGAGAGGAATGTAAGGAGCTGGTTACCAGGTCATCTGTGGTGACACAACTGTCCACCAGACTACAGGACAGTGACAGGAATGTAAGGAGCTGGTTACCAGGTCATCTGTGGTGACACAACAGTCCACCAGACTACCGGACAGTGACAGGAATGTAATGAGCTGGTTACCAGGTTATCTGTGGTGACACAACAGTCCACCAGACTACAGGACAGTGACAGGAATGTAATGAGCTGGTTACCAGGTCATCTGTGGTGACACAACAGTCCACCAGACTACCGGACAGTGACAGGAATGTAATGAGCTGGTTACCAGGTCATCTGTGGTGACACAACAGTCCACCAGACTACCGGACAGTGACAGGAATGTAATGAGCTGGTTACCAGGTCATCTGTGGTGACACAACAGTCCACCAGACTACCGGACAGTGACAGGAATGTAATGAGCTGGTTACCAGGTCATCTGTGGTGACACAACAGTCCACCAGACTACCGGACAGTGACAGGAATGTAAGGAGCTGGTTACCAGGTCATCTGTGGTGACACAACAGTCCACCAGACTACCGGACAGTGACAGGAATGTAATGAGCTGGTTACCAGGTCATCTGTGGTGACACAACAGTCCACCAGACTACAGGACATGAGAGGAATGTAAGGAGCTGGTTACCAGGTCATCTGTGGTGACACAACAGTCCACCAGACTACAGGACAGTGACAGGAATGTAAGGAGCTGGTTACCAGGTCATCTGTGGTGACACAACAGTCCACCAGACTACAGGACAGTGACAGGAATGTAAGGAGCTGGTTACCAGGTCATCTGTGGTGACACAACTGTCCACCAGACTACAGGACATGAGAGGAATGTAAGGAGCTGGTTACCAGGTCATCTGTGGTGACACAACTGTCCACCAGACTACAGGACATGAGAGGAATGTAAGGAGCTGGTTACCAGGTCATCTGTGGTGACACAACTGTCCACCAGACTACAGGACATGAGAGGAATGTAAGGAGCTGGTTACCAGGTCATCTGTGGTGACACAACAGTCCACCAGACTACAGGACAGTGACAGGAATGTAAGGAGCTGGTTACCAGGTCATCTGTGGTGACACAACTGTCCACCAGACTACAGGACATGAGAGGAATGTAAGGAGCTGGTTACCAGGTCATCTGTGGTGACACAACAGTCCACCAGACTACAGGACAGTGACAGGAATGTAAGGAGCTGGTTACCAGGTCATCTGTGGTGACACAACAGTCCACCAGACTACAGGACATGAGAGGAATGTAAGGAGCTGGTTACCAGGTCATCTGTGGTGACACAACTGTCCACCAGACTACAGGACAATGACAGGAATGTAAGGAGCTGGTTACCAGGTCATCTGTGGTGACACAACAGTCCACCAGACTACAGGACAGTGACAGGAATGTAAGGAGCTGGTTACCAGGTCATCTGTGGTGACACAACAGTCCACCAGACTACAGGACATGAGAGGAATGTAAGGAGCTGGTTACCAGGTCATCTGTGGTGACACAACAGTCCACCAGACTACAGGACAGTGACAGGAATGTAAGGAGCTGGTTACCAGGTCATCTGTGGTGACACAACAGTCCACCAGACTAAGGGGACATGAGAGGAATGTAAGGAGCTGGTTACCAGGTCATCTGTGGTGACACAACTGTCCACCAGACTACAGGACAGTGACAGGAATGTAAGGAGCTGGTTACCAGGTCATCTGTGGTGACACAACAGTCCACCAGACTACAGGACATGAGAGGAATGTAAGGAGCTGGTTACCAGGTCATCTGTGGTGACACAACTGTCCACCAGACTACAGGACAGTGACAGGAATGTAAGGAGCTGGTTACCAGGTCATCTGTGGTGACACAACAGTCCACCAGACTACAGGACAGTGACAGGAATGTAAGGAGCTGGTTACCAGGTCATCTGTGGTGACACAACAGTCCACCAGACTACAGGACAGTGACAGGAATGTAAGGAGCTGGTTACCAGGTCATCTGTGGTGACACAACAGTCCACCAGACTACAGGACATGAGAGGAATGTAAGGAGCTGGTTACCAGGTCATCTGTGGTGACACAACAGTCCACCAGACTACAGGACAGTGACAGGAATGTAAGGAGCTGGTTACCAGGTCATCTGTGGTGACACAACAGTCCACCAGACTACAGGACAGTGACAGGAATGTAAGGAGCTGGTTACCAGGTCATCTGTGGTGACACAACTGTCCACCAGACTACAGGACAGTGACAGGAATGTAAGGAGCTGGTTACCAGGTTATCTGTGGTGACACAACAGTCCACCAGACTACAGGACATGAGAGGAATGTAAGGAGCTGGTTACCAGGTTATCTGTGGTGACACAACAGTCCACCAGACTACAGGACATGAGAGGAATGTAAGGAGCTGGTTACCAGGTTATCTGTGGTGACACAACAGTCCACCAGACTACAGGACAGTGACAGGAATGTAAGGAGCTGGTTACCAGGTCATCTGTGGTGACACAACAGTCCACCAGACTACAGGACATGAGAGGAATGTAAGGAGCTGGTTACCAGGTTATCTGTGGTGACACAACAGTCCACCAGACTACAGGACAGTGACAGGAATGTAAGGAGCTGGTTACCAGGTCATCTGTGGTGACACAACAGTCCACCAGACTACAGGACATGAGAGGAATGTAAGGAGCTGGTTACCAGGTCATCTGTGGTGACACAACTGTCCACCAGACTACAGGACAGTGACAGGAATGTAAGGAGCTGGTTACCAGGTCATCTGTGGTGACACAACAGTCCACCAGACTACCGGACAGTGACAGGAATGTAATGAGCTGGTTACCAGGTTATCTGTGGTGACACAACAGTCCACCAGACTACAGGACAGTGACAGGAATGTAATGAGCTGGTTACCAGGTCATCTGTGGTGACACAACAGTCCACCAGACTACCGGACAGTGACAGGAATGTAATGAGCTGGTTACCAGGTCATCTGTGGTGACACAACAGTCCACCAGACTACCGGACAGTGACAGGAATGTAATGAGCTGGTTACCAGGTCATCTGTGGTGACACAACAGTCCACCAGACTACCGGACAGTGACAGGAATGTAATGAGCTGGTTACCAGGTCATCTGTGGTGACACAACAGTCCACCAGACTACCGGACAGTGACAGGAATGTAAGGAGCTGGTTACCAGGTCATCTGTGGTGACACAACAGTCCACCAGACTACCGGACAGTGACAGGAATGTAATGAGCTGGTTACCAGGTCATCTGTGGTGACACAACTGTCCACCAGACTACAGGACAATGACAGGAATGTAATGAGCTGGTTACCAGGTTATCTGTGGTGACACAACAGTCCACCAGACTACCGGAGAGTGACAGGAATGTAATGAGCTGGTTACCAGGTTATCTGTGGTGACACAACAGTCCACCAGACTACAGGACAGATAAGATAAGATGAGAACTTTGTTAAATGTTTCTGAGGGTAAGGCATCGAAATAATTTTCCCACCCACTCGGAATATATTTAGAAGGAAATTGATAAAGTAATTCCTTCCGTTTTTTTATATTTAAATCTTGTTTGTGAATTTTACAATCATTTATAAATATCCTTCTTTTATTTAATATACACTTTTCACAATCGACATTCGTCACAAACATATATTGCTACTTCATTTTCGATTTGAAGTAACTTAAACTATGACATATATAAATGATTCTTATCTTGGCTGAACAATAAACCTTATTCAGTGATATATTAAGAGTTATTTTATCATTGCTGACAATGTGAAACCTGTGAACAGAGCCGAAAGGAAGTCGCTTTCTAATGTCACAGTACTGTTCTCTGTGTGGAAGATACCATCTTGGTTGTTATCATATAACTTTCAGTTAGTTTCCATGGCAGAGGTTCTCAAATTGGGCGTTACTGCCCCTTCCCCCGGGGATGGAGGTGCCGATGAGAAAGTCCAGGGGGAGGGGGGGCTAAGCCTAAGGAGGTGGTGGAAAGATGATATAATAGTATATTAAATATCAAATTATATATATTATATATAAATATAGTAAAATATAAAATATATAATATTTATTTATACATAGTATATATTATATTATTTATTATATATAAATTAACCATTTTATTTATTATATATTATTTACAACTTGTATGTAGGTAGGTCTGTCTGGAAATAGGGGGGGGGGGCTGAGGGTATTATATAGCCGTGAGGGTAGGATGATACCAAAAGTTTAAGAACCTCTAAGTTAAAGGTATGTGCTGCTCTATTTTTGGTCTTCTGGGCTTGGACCTTTTTTCTAAACGAATTGTATGCATAGTGTCGAGGGTGGATATAGGGAAGGATGGGGCAGGGAGAAGGACAAGAGCAAATTCAAGGACTGACCCGAGCGGTAAACATTCTAGTTACGTCACTGACCGCAAAACCTACTAATCCAGCATTCTGCTTAAAACTCTACATTACTTCACCATACGTCAGGACATCTGTTCCTCACCAGGACAGTTCTCCAAAAAGGGGGTGAATTGGCAGAGTCGTTAGAACGTCGGATAGAATACTTTAGGGTATTCCAGCTCTCTGCTCACTGAGTTCAAATCCCACCGAGGTCAACTTTGTCTTTCATCTTTTCGAGGTCGATAAAAACGTACCAGTAAAGTACTGGGGTTGATTCTTCCTCTATATATCTTTCTCATTTCCTCTCTTTGGAAGAAGGTCGATAAAAACGTACCAGTAAAGTACTGGGGTCGTTTCTTGCTCTATATGTCTTTCTCATTTCCTCTCTTTGGAAGAAGGTCGATAAAAACGTACCAGTAAAGTACTGGGGTCGATTCTTGCTCTATATGTCTTTCTCATTTCCTCTCTTTGGAAGAAGGTCGATAAAAACGTACCAGTAAAGTACTGGGGTCGATTCTTGCTCTATATGTCTTTCTCATTTCCTCTCTTTCCCTGGAAGAAATCTGCTGTACTCGAGCCTGGAGAGGGGTGGGCTCCTCCAGGGTTAAAATACCCAAGAAACGCCGTATGTCACTACGGCAACCCCTACCACTCTATCAGGAGTTACTGGACCATACTATACATATGTGTATACGTCAGGAAATAGTGTTTGACCCCGAGTACAGTCCCCATACAAATTATGTGTATTATGTGAAGGACTGTATTAACTATTAGCTGTATTAAACAGACACAATCGTCTCTCTCTCTCTCTCTCTCTCTCTCTCTCTCTCTCTATATATATATATATATATATATATATATATATAAATTTTAGTACAGCATTGACGAAGCTTTAGTATAGGGCCAAGCTAGCGTATATGCATAATCGGTCTGTAAATAAAAAAATATTAAATTGCAAAATGATAAATGGAAAAATAAATTATTAGAAAATTAAAGGTTAAGGTGGCGAGATTTATATAATGAACTTACAGAGAGAGTCGTATATGGAAAAGTTAATCTCGATAAGATATCAGGATGGGATATAGAGTAAAGATTTCGATTGTGAATCCCAGCCAGCACCCCCCAACCACGAGTCAGCCAGTTTCGAGTGGTATCGTCCAACGAAAGAAATGGAAATTAATTTTTCCGAGTACTCTAGGAACGTAGCTAACTTAGGCCCCGGGAGTGCTAGCGGGGAGTCTACAACTTCGACAGGCCATCGTCTATACCAAACGTATATTATTAATTCACACATGAGGGGTTTATTTACGTGCCAGTAGAGACATGATACAGCTAACATTTATGCCTAAGCCTGGAGTTTATAGGTATAAGTATAATATGGCGGCCAAAACAGGCGGCGCGGTGGGACCGGGACAAAGCATCCGCTCCCAGTAATTTCGTTTACCGAAAGAGGGGAAATTTATTTTTCCAAGCACTCAAGGAAGGCTGAACTTTCCGAGTGCCCAGCACGCAGCCGGGAAAAGCCACCACATCAGTCTAAGGTAGCAACCCAATGAAAAGTGCAAATAGACCATAATTATTTTAAAGTCCCAGTTAGTCCGGGTTATAAGTAGTG
>OZ024756.1:8967953-9005453 GCA_964016885.1 Eledone cirrhosa
GCTATAAAGTTCCTAGAAAGTCACACTTAGAAATAACTGTAAATACAGTTACTATAAATAATGGTTAGAGTACTCAGTCGATATCTAAAATATACGAAGTTCGACCCTTCGTAGCGGTCGATTGCCGCCATTTCTTTCTCTCCATAGAAGTATTTGTAGCAAAAATATCGTGTAAATAAAGTTTTATAGAAAATTTAGATTAAGAAGAAAGAATGGGATGTAGAATTTAAAAAATGGAAAAGGAATGGAATTGCAGGGTCTCTAGTGTCACAGAAGATTGGGGAGAGGTGAGGGTGATTGGGCTCAGGACCTAGGGCACGGTGGTAAAGGGACTGCACCCCGCGCACAATGGCCAGCGACACCCACTGCAACAGCCACCCCCACCTCACGGGGTTCCTTCCTCAGACAGGCCGCTGTCCTTCCGATCTTGTGGAGGAGCTCGACAGTACGGGGTCCAAGTACACCTGAGGTCTCGACGGTGACCAGGTGTGAAAGGGGAAGTGGCCGGACAATCTCCGGTATTTGACCCGATTTTCTAAGTTATTATTTATATCAACCAACTGTCATTTCTACATTTGAGTTCATTACATTTCCTATACTATAATAATATAATTGAAGAATTAATTATATAAGCACGATCCACAATAGATAGCTAGTAAAAGCTAGTCTAGGTGATTGTAGTTAAAGAAACGAGAGCTAAACGACACCGTTTCCCTTTTTCTGTTGTCATTGCCTCTCACCCAGAAAGTAAACACTAGATTGTTTTCCTTAGCGAGATTGAATTAACTACACGGCTTCTTTCACGTGTGATATGTTGTTAGCGACATTTTTTTTTCTAACTGTGCTGCTTCTGTTTCTTAAACATTCACGTGGTTCACCAGAAACATAACATCTTGTGTGTACTCAGCAAGGTGTATGTCACGTGGTTCACCAGAAACATAACATCTTGTGTGTACTCAGCAAGGTGTATGTATATATGTAAGAAGGTAGCACATAACACAGGTTGCTTTAGAGACATAACAATACTTGAGGAGATTTATACATTCATGTAGAAGTAAAAGTGAATAAAGAATGTTGACACGACACACCTGGCTGAAGTGGGGGGCGTAGAGAATACATTGATAACTTGAATATAGGTGTTTGGGGGGTGTAGTAGTATGGGGGAGGGGTGTAGTAGTATGGGGGAGGGGGTGCAATACTGTGTAGAACATGACACTGCCTTACAGATGGCAAATATCTTCCATTTACCAGAGTCGGTAGAGTGTCTAACTAAATGCTTTGTGGTACAGTTTTCCCCCGGTATTCGCGAGGGTTACGTTTCTAGAGTATCCGCGAATATTGGAAATGGTCCATAAAAATGCATATAAACGTCAAATTAGAACGTAAAATATAATTTTTAAAAAGGGGTGGCGCCTTATGTAAAGGGGCGTCCAATAGGCCGGCAAATACAGTATATTGTTATTAATAATTTACGTTTAAAATATATATATACTGCCACGAAAAAAAGCCATAAAAAAAGCGCGGAAGATATTTACTATTCCGCGAATATGCGGTGGCTTCCACGAACAATTATTAGTTAAGTTCTAAGGAAAATTCCGCGAATAATCGGGACCGCGAATGCCGGGGTACACTGTATGTAGTTGCGAATTTTTTACAGTTTGAATTCAAATCCCGTCTAAGTTAACATTGTCTGTCATCCCTTCGGAGTCGATAAAAGTACCAGTTATGTTCCGGGGGCGATATTATCGACTTCCTCCCCTCCTAAAATTGTTGGCCTACAAAGATGAGAGCACAAACACGTTTCGGGGTTTCTTTTCCTGCTGGCAGACATTGTAGTAAGGCTGAAACAGCATTGTTTGCAGTGTACAGTGGTAGTAATACTATTACAACTACTGCAACAACAACAATAACAACAATAACAACAACAACAACAACAACAACAATAACAACAACAACAACAACAACAACTGCAACAATAACAACTGCTTCAACAATAACAACTGCAACAGTAACAACAACAACAGCAACAATAACAACAACAACAACAACTGCAGCAGCAATAACAACTTCAACAATAACAACAAGAACTGCAACAATAACAACAACAACAACTGCAACAACAACTGCAATCGGCCGACCATACTAAAAGCATTATGTACGTTCGATGCAGGGTGACCCTATTATTTCGGAAAGATCTGGTTTTAATCTCGGGGTATAGGTTATCTACATAGACATGGATAATAAGTCGATTAATGGTAGAAATCTGGCCAATTTCTTCAGGGATTTACAAACCTTCTTGAAAACGAACCCTTTTATGACTTTACGACAGGTTTATTTACCTCTTTCTTGGCATATATTTACTGCAACGGACGACAGACTGGTTACATTCCAAGCTATATTAGCTGGGGGTGTAGTAACACTGCTGAGGAAGGTATGAACGAGAGAAACATAGACAATTTTTGACCTACTGAATACATAGTTTATTATTTTGACTGTCATACTTGTTGTTGGCAGCGTGGCCAAGAGTACACAGACCTGTGTAATTCCAGGTAGATTTATCCACAACTTCCACCTTATATGCTACATTGTGGAGGGGGTTGGTAATGAACCAAGCTTCGGTGATCAACCTAGCTTTAGTTCACTTAGATCAACCAAAATCCTTCGATATTGTCGACCATCAGTATTTGGTGGAACTCCTCATTGCATACAGCTTTGGTTTAATTTTCAGCGGTTGACCACTTCAATGTAAACATCATCTGCTCTATAGATTAAATGGCCACCGATTGGAACTGTTTTGATCACACACGCTTGATCCATCGATCAACACTTCTCGCATCGCTCCTGTGTGTTTTGTATCATATCTTGAGCCGTTGTTGTTCGTTGTCGTCCTCTCTTTATTTAAAGCTCTGTCAGAATTCAGTCTGTCAATTTTGAGCTTGATCTCTCGATGATCACTTCTCACATCGCTCTTTTGTGTTTGTATTGTATGGTGAGCAGTTATCGTCCGTTGTCGCCCTGTGTTTCTTTTAGGCTCTGTCAGAATTCAGTCTGTCAATTTTGTGCTTGATGCCTCGATGCTTGATCCCTCGATGCTAGATCCCCCGATGCTTGATGCTTCGATGTTTGATCCCTCGATACTTGATCCCTCGATGCTTCATCCCTCGATGGTTGACCCCCCGATGTTTGATCCCTCGATGCTTGATCCCTCGATGTTTGATCCCTCGATGTTTAATCCCTCGATACTTGATCCCCCGATGCCCTTATGTGTTTTATATCGTATGGCGAGCTGTTGTTGTTGACCGCTGTCCTCCTCTCTTTCCTCTAGGCTCTGTCACTCACCCTTCTGACGTGTCCAATCCGACCCCATAGAATGTAATTCAATTTTGTTTGTTTTCGGATCAGTTTCGTTGTTTCATTGTCTTTCAATGTTATTCCAAGCATAATGCCTTCGTTGACATGTTAACTTGCTTGTTAGGTTTAATCTTTTGACAGGTCCCCTATTTCTACATCACAGGTCATTGTTGGGTTTAAACTGTTTTAAGGTTTAAGGCCATTTTCCTTCGTCTTTTTTCAAAGGAACTTGCTCCCCAGAAAAATAAACGAAAGAAAAGAATGAAGTTGATAAAAAGCCGTATACGTCGGCGCCATGTTGAAAATAACCAAAAGTAAGAAAGACTAGGAAAACGATTTCTAAAGCTTAGAGAGCGGATGAAGCAAGGAAGGCGGTGGGGAGTTAATATCAATATTTACATTATACATGTGTAATGTTGAACGTTATTGTGTTTGTATGATGGGGGGGGGGGGGGCATCTGTGGGTTTAGTTTGTACTAACCCTTCCGGGATCTCACACACACACTCTCTCTGTCTCTCTCTCACTCACTTTCTCACACTCTCACACTCTTTCACTCTCGCTCTCTCTCACACTCTCACACTCTTTCACTCTCGCTCTCTCTCACACTCTCACACTCTTTCACTCTCGCTCTCTCTCACATTCTCACACTCTTTCACTCTCGCTCTCATATATATATATATGTGTGCGTCTATGTCTGTATGTATTTGCAAACTTGACTGTCACCACAGAATATGAACCTGAAGATTGCGAAAGCATGAAAGTACTTGTTCAATTAACACTTAACATTTAATATTCTACCATACTATTTCATTCTAATACCATTGTACATTTTAAAGGATTGTAAATAAAACGAGTAAATCAGACAAAGTTGGAATTCCTTTTATTAATATATATATATATATATAGTTTTAATATAGATGAGATTCTACAGGACTAGAACTGTTTCATTCTTTAGAAATCATCAGGAATCTAATGATTTCTAAAGAATGAAACAGTTCTAGTCCTGTAGAATCTCATCTATATTAAAACTTTTATACTCTGCAATGTATTGAGTACCTTACTTACTGTGGTTACCTCCGATTCAACCCGGAATAACGTATATATATATATATATACATATATATATATACATATATATATAGAGAGAGAGAGAGTGAGAGTGAGTGAATATAATATAACTGTTTCTACTTTTTCTGTTTACGAGGTGAGGATCCGCTAAGGTGAAACAATTGTTCTCGGTATGGTGAACTAACTGTTGTGTGACCACTTCTAACTAACTCGTCCCATGGACTGAGTGCTCTACCACTACGGATATTACCTTCCAGTGCTCTACCATAATATATATATATATATATATATATATAAGTATTGAAGTTTCCGTTGAAAATTGAAAAAGTCATAGGAGTGAAGAGTGCTCTATGTAAGTTAGAGAGCTAAATTTAATGTATAATAAACAATACAATATAATTACCTCATTACCAGAGGTTTCCCGAATGATACGAATACAAGAATCGTCCGCATTCGTTCGTCAGACAAGGCAATTGAAGACATAGTAAAATATTTGAAAAATCTCCTCAAGAAAGGTAAAAGTTTAACGGGCAAAAAAAATATATAAATAAAAGTAATGTAAGAGATATATAAAAATAAAATAAGGAAATATAGTAAGGGTATGTGTATAAATGTGTGTATATGCACCTACAAATGTACATATGTGTGTATGTACAAATGCATGTGTATAGTGAAAAAATGTGTGCGTAAGTACATCTGTGAGGGCAAGCATATCAGTGTATGTGTAACCACAAATACGTATATAATATATGTTGAGAAAGAAATTGTACGATAATAGATATAGAACACTGTGTAACACCTATAGAACACTGTACCACCTATAGAACACTGTCTAACACCCATAGAACACTGTGTACCACCTATAGAACACTGTGTAACACCCATAGAACACTGTACCACCTATAGAACATTGTCTAACACCCATAGAACACTGTGTACCACCTATAGAACACTGTGTAACACCTATAGAACACTGTACCACCAATAGAACACTGTACCACCTATAGAACATTGTCTAACACCCATAGAACACTGTGTACCACCTATAGGACACTGTGTACCACCTATAGAACACTGTGTAACACCTATAGAACACTGTACCACCTATAGAACACTGTATAACACCTATAGAACGCTGTGTAACACCCATAGAACACTGTACCACCTATAGAACACTGTATAACACCTATAGAAAACTGTGTAACACCCATAGAACACTGTACCACCTATAGAACATTGTTTAACACCCATAAAACACTGTGTACCACCTATAGAACACTGTGTAACACCTATAGAACACTGTACCACGTATAGAACTCTGTACCACCTATAGAACACTCTACCACCCATAGAACACTGTGTACCACCTATAGGACACTGTGTACCACCTATAGAACACTGTACCACCTATAGAACACTGTGTAACACCTATAGAACACTGTACCACCTATAGAACACTGTATAACACCTATAGAACGCTGTGTACCACCTATAGAACACTGTGTACCAACTATAGGACACTGTGTAACACCTATAGAACATGTACCACCTATAGAACACTGTGTAACACCTATAGAACAATGTACCACCTATAGAACACTGTGTAACACCTATAGAACACTGTACCACCTATAGAACACTGTGTAACACCTATAGAACACTGTACCACCTATAGAACACTGTATAACACCTATAGAACGCTGTGTACCACCTATAGAACACTGTGTACCAACTATAGGACACTGTGTAACACCTATAGAACACTGTGCCACCTATAGAACACTCTACCACCTATAGAACACTGTGTAACACCTATAGAACACTGTGTACCAACTATAGAACACTGTGTAACACCTATAGAACACTGTGTAACACCTATAGAACACTGGGTGCCACCTATAGAACACTGTACCACCTATAGAACACTGTGTACCACCTATAGAACACTGTGTAACACCCATAGAACACTGTACCACCTATAGAACATTGTCTAACACCCATAGAACACTGTGTACCACCTATAGAACACTGTGTAACACCTATAGAACACTGTACCACCAATAGAACACTGTACCACCTATAGAACATTGTCTAACACCCATAGAACACTGTGTACCACCTATAGGACACTGTGTACCACCTATAGAACACTGTGTAACACCTATAGAACACTGTACCACCTATAGAACACTGTATAACACCTATAGAACGCTGTGTAACACCCATAGAACACTATACCACCTATAGAACACTGTATAACACCTATAGAACACTGTGTAACACCCATAAAACACTGTACCACCTATAGAACATTGTTTAACACCCATAGAACACTGTGTACCACCTATAGAACACTGTGTAACACCTATAGAACACTGTACCACCTATAGAACACTGTACCACCTATAGAACACTCTACCACCCATAGAACACTGTGTACCACCTATAGGACACTGTGTACCACCTATAGAACACTGTACCACCTATAGAACACTGTGTAACACCTATATAACACTGTACCACCTATAGAACACTGTATAACACCTATAGAACGCTGTGTACCACCTATAGAACACTGTGTACCAACTATAGGACACTGTGTAACACCTATAGAACATGTACCACCTATAGAACACTGTGTAACACCTATAGAACACTGTACCACCTATAGAACACTGTGTAACACCTATAGAACACTGTACCACCTATAGAACACTGTGTAACACCTATAGAACACTGTACCACCTATAGAACACTGTATAACACCTATAGAACGCTGTGTACCACCTATAGAACACTGTGTACCAACTATAGGACACTGTGTAACACCTATAGAACACTGTGCCACCTATAGAACACTCTACCACCTATAGAACACTGTGTAACACCTATAGAACACTGTGTACCAACTATAGAACACTGTGTAACACCTATAGAACACTGTGTAACACCTATAGAACACTGAGTGCCACCTATAGAACACTGTACCACCTATAGAACACTGTGTACCACCTATAGAACACTGTGTAACACCCATAGAACACTGTACCACCTATAGAACATTGTCTAACACCCATAGAACACTGTGTACCACCTATAGGACACTGTGTACCACCTATAGAACACTGTGTAACACCTATAGAACACTGTACCACCTATAGAACACTGTATAACACCTATAGAACGCTGTGTAACACCCATAGAACACTGTACCACCTATAGAACACTGTATAACACCTATAGAACACTGTGTAACACCCATAGAACACTGTACCACCTATAGAACATTGTTTAACACCCATAGAACACTGTGTACCACCTATAGAACACTGTGTAACACCTATAGAACACTGTACCACCTATAGAACACTGTACCACCTATAGAACACTCTACCACCCATAGAACACTGTGTACCACCTATAGGACACTGTGTACCACCTATAGAACACTGTACCACCTATAGAACACTGTGTAACACCTATAGAACACTGTACCACCTATAGAACACTGTATAACACCTATAGAACGCTGTGTACCACCTATAGAACACTGTGTACCAACTATAGGACACTGTGTAACACCTATAGAACATGTACCACCTATAGAACACTGTGTAACACCTATAGAACACTGTGTAACACCTATAGAACACTCTACCACCTATAGGACACTATGTAACACCTATAGAACACTGTGTACCAACTATAGAACAATGTGTACCAACTATAGAACACTGTGTAACACCTATAGAACACTATGTACCAACTATAGAACACTGTGTACCAACTATAGAACACTGTGTAACACCTATAGAACACTGTGTACCAACTATAGAACACTGTGTACCAACTATAGAACACTGGATACCACCTATAGAACACTGTGTACCAACTATAGAACACTGTACCACCTATAGAACACTGGATACCACCTATAGAACACTCTACCACCTATAGAACACTGTGTACCAACTATAGAACACTGTGTAACACCTATAGAACACTGTGTACCAACTATAGAACACTGTGTTCCAACTATAGAACACTGGATACCACCTATAGAACACTGTGTACCAACTATAGAACACTGTGTACCAACTATAGAACACTGTGTACCAACTATAGAACACTGTGTACCACCTATAGAACACTGTGTACCAACTATAGAACACTGTGTACCAACTATAGAACACTGTGTACCAACTATAGAACACTGGATACCACCTATAGAACACTGTGTACCAACTATAGAACACTGTGTACCAACTATAGAACACTGTGTACCAACTATAGAACACTGTGTACCAACTATAGAACACTGGGTGCCACCTATAGAACACTGTGTACCACCTATAGAACACTGGATACCAACTATAGAACACTGTGGACCACCTATAGAACACTGTGTACCAACTATAGAACACTGTGTAACACCTATAGAACACTGTGTAACACCTATAGAACACTGTGTACCAACTATAGAACACTGTGTAACACCTATAGAACACTGTGTAACACCTATAGAACACTGTGTACCACCTATAGAACACTGTACCACCTATAGAACACTGTGTACCACCTATAGAACACTGTGTACCAACTATAGAACACTGTGTAACACCTATAGAACACTGTGTAACAGCTATAGAACACTGGATACCACCTATAGAACACTGTGTACCACCTATAGAACACTGTGTACCAACTATAGAACACTGTGTAACACCTATAAAACACTGTGTAACACCTATAGAACACTGGATACCACCTATAGAACACTGTGTACCAACTATAGAACACTGTGTACCAACTATAGAACACTGTGTACCAAATATAGAACACTGTGTACCACCTATAGAACACTGGATACCAACTATAGAACACTGTGTGCCACCTATAGAACACTGTGTGCCACCTATAGAACACTGTGTACCAACTATAGAACACTGTGTAACACCTATAGAACACTGTGTGCCACCTATAGAACACTGTGTACCAACTATAGAACACTGTGTAACACCTATAGAACACTGTGTAACACCTATAGAACACTGGATACCACCTATAGAACACTGTGTACCACCTATAGAACACTGGGTGCCACCTATAGGACACTGTGTACCACCTATAGAACACTGTACCACCTATAGAACACTGTGTAACACCTATAGAACACTGTATAACACCTATAGAACACTGTGTACCAACTATAGAACACTGGATACCACCTATAGAACACTGTGTACCAACTATAGAACACTGTGTACCAACTATAGAACACTGTGTAACACCTATAGAACACTGTGTACCAACTATAGAACACTGGATACCAACTATAGAACACTGGGTGCCAACTATAGAACACTGGATACCAACTATAGAACACTGGATACCAACTATAGAACACTGTGTACCAACTATAGAACACTGTGTAACACCTATAGAACACTGTGTACCAACTATAGAACACTGGATACCAACTATAGAACACTGGATACCACCTATAGAACACTGTGTACCAACTATAGAACACTGGATACCAACTATAGAACACTGGATACCAACTATAGAACACTGTGTACCAACTATAGAACACTGTGTAACACCTATAGAACACTGTGTACCAACTATAGAACACTGGATACCAACTATAGAACACTGGATACCACCTATAGAACACTGTGTACTACCTATAGAACACTGTGTACCAACTATAGAACACTGTGTACCACCTATAGAACACTGTGTAACACCTATAGAACACTGGATACCACCTATAGAACACTGGGTACCAACTATAGAACACTGTGTACCAACTATAGAACACTGTGTAACACCTATAGAACACTGTGTAACACCTATAGAACACTGGGTGCCACCTATAGAACACTGTACCACCTATAGAACACTGTGTACCACCTATAGAACACTGTGTAACACCCATAGAACACTGTACCACCTATAGAACATTGTCTAACACCCATAGAACACTGTGTACCACCTATAGAACACTGTGTAACACCTATAGAACACTGTACCACCTATAGAACACTGTACCACCTATAGAACACTCTACCACCCATAGAACACTGTGTACCACCTATAGGACACTGTGTACCACCTATAGAACACTGTACCACCTATAGAACACTGTGTAACACCTATAGAACACTGTACCACCTATAGAACACTGTATAACACCTATAGAACGCTGTGTACCACCTATAGAACACTGTGTACCAACTATAGGACACTGTGTAACACCTATAGAACATGTACCACCTATAGAACACTGTGTAACACCTATAGAACACTGTGTAACACCTATAGAACACTCTACCACCTATAGGACACTATGTAACACCTATAGAACACTGTGTACCAACTATAGAACAATGTGTACCAACTATAGAACACTGTGTAACACCTATAGAACACTATGTACCAACTATAGAACACTGTGTACCAACTATAGAACACTGTGTAACACCTATAGAACACTGTGTACCAACTATAGAACACTGTGTACCAACTATAGAACACTGGATACCACCTATAGAACACTGTGTACCAACTATAGAACACTGTACCACCTATAGAACACTGGATACCACCTATAGAACACTCTACCACCTATAGAACACTGTGTACCAACTATAGAACACTGTGTAACACCTATAGAACACTGTGTACCAACTATAGAACACTGTGTTCCAACTATAGAACACTGGATACCACCTATAGAACACTGTGTACCAACTATAGAACACTGTGTACCAACTATAGAACACTGTGTACCAACTATAGAACACTGTGTACCACCTATAGAACACTGTGTACCAACTATAGAACACTGTGTACCAACTATAGAACACTGTGTACCACCTATAGAACACTGTGTACCAACTATAGAACACTGTGTACCAACTATAGAACACTGTGTACCAACTATAGAACACTGTGTACCAACTATAGAACACTGGGTGCCACCTATAGAACACTGTGTACCACCTATAGAACACTGGATACCAACTATAGAACACTGTGGACCACCTATAGAACACTGTGTACCAACTATAGAACACTGTGTAACACCTATAGAACACTGTGTAACACCTATAGAACACTGTGTACCAACTATAGAACACTGTGTAACACCTATAGAACACTGTGTAACACCTATAGAACACTGTGTAACACCTATAGAACACTGTACCACCTATAGAACACTGTGTACCACCTATAGAACACTGTGTACCAACTATAGAACACTGTGTAACACCTATAGAACACTGTGTAACAGCTATAGAACACTGGATACCACCTATAGAACACTGTGTACCACCTATAGAACACTGTGTACCAACTATAGAACACTGTGTAACACCTATAAAACACTGTGTAACACCTATAGAACACTGGATACCACCTATAGAACACTGTGTACCAACTATAGAACACTGTGTACCAACTATAGAACACTGTGTACCAAATATAGAACACTGTGTACCACCTATAGAACACTGGATACCAACTATAGAACACTGTGTGCCACCTATAGAACACTGTGTGCCACCTATAGAACACTGTGTACCAACTATAGAACACTGTGTAACACCTATAGAACACTGTGTGCCACCTATAGAACACTGTGTACCAACTATAGAACACTGTGTAACACCTATAGAACACTGTGTAACACCTATAGAACACTGGATACCACCTATAGAACACTGTGTACCACCTATAGAACACTGGGTGCCACCTATAGGACACTGTGTACCACCTATAGAACACTGTACCACCTATAGAACACTGTGTAACACCTATAGAACACTGTATAACACCTATAGAACACTGTGTACCAACTATAGAACACTGGATACCACCTATAGAACACTGTGTACCAACTATAGAACACTGTGTACCAACTATAGAACACTGTGTAACACCTATAGAACACTGTGTACCAACTATAGAACACTGGATACCAACTATAGAACACTGGATACCACCTATAGAACACTGTGTACTACCTATAGAACACTGTGTACCAACTATAGAACACTGTGTACCACCTATAGAACACTGTGTAACACCTATAGAACACTGGATACCACCTATAGAACACTGGGTACCAACTATAGAACACTGTGTACCAACTATAGAACACTGTGTAACACCTATAGAACACTGTGTAACACCTATAGAACACTGGGTGCCACCTATAGAACACTGTACCACCTATAGAACACTGTGTACCACCTATAGAACACTGTGTAACACCCATAGAGCACTGTACCACCTATAGAACATTGTCTAACACCCATAGAACACTGTGTACCACCTATAGAACACTGTGTAACACCTATAGAACACTGTACCACCAATAGAACACTGTACCACCTATAGAACATTGTCTAACACCCATAGAACACTGTGTACCACCTATAGGACACTGTGTACCACCTATAGAACACTGTGTAACACCTATAGAACACTGTACCACCTATAGAACACTGTATAACACCTATAGAACGCTGTGTAACACCCATAGAACACTGTACCACCTATAGAACACTGTATAACACCTATAGAACACTGTGTAACACCCATAGAACACTGTACCACCTATAGAACATTGTTTAACACCCATAGAACACTGTGTACCACCTATAGAACACTGTGTAACACCTATAGAACACTGTACCACCTATAGAACACTGTACCACCTATAGAACACTCTACCACCCATAGAACACTGTGTACCACCTATAGGACACTGTGTACCACCTATAGAACACTGTACCACCTATAGAACACTGTGTAACACCTATAGAACACTGTACCACCTATAGAACACTGTATAACACCTATAGAACGCTGTGTACCACCTATAGAACACTGTGTACCAACTATAGGACACTGTGTATCACCTATAGAACATGTACCACCTATAGAACACTGTGTAACACCTATAGAACACTGTACCACCTATAGAACACTGTGTAACACCTATAGAACACTGTACCACCTATAGAACACTGTGTAACACCTATAGAACACTGTACCACCTATAAAACACTGTATAACACCTATAGAACGCTGTGTACCACCTATAGAACACTGTGTACCAACTATAGGACACTGTGTAACAGCTATAGAACATGTACCACCTATAGAACACTGTGTATCACCTATAGAACACTGTACCACCTATAGAACACTGTGTAACACCTATAGAACACTGTACCACCTATAGAACACTGTGTAACACCTATAGAACACTGTACCACCTATAGAACACTGTATAACACCTATAGAACGCTGTGTACCACCTATAGAACACTGTGTACCAACTATAGGACACTGTGTAACACCTATAGAACACTGTGCCACCTATAGAACACTCTACCACCTATAGAACACTGTGTAACACCTATAGAACACTGTGTACCAACTATAGAACACTGTGTAACACCTATAGAACACTGTGTAACACCTATAGAACACTGGGTGCCACCTATAGAACACTGTACCACCTATAGAACACTGTGTAACACCTATAGAACACTGTGTACCACCTATAGAACACTGTGTAACACCTATAGAACACTGTGTAACACCTATAGAACACTCTACCACCTATAGGACACTATGTAACACCTATAGAACACTGTGTACCAACTATAGAACAATGTGTACCAACTATAGAACACTGTGTAACACCTATAGAACACTATGTACCAACTATAGAACACTGTGTACCAACTATAGAACACTGTGTAACACCTATAGAACACTGTGTACCAACTATAGAACACTGTGTACCAACTATAGAACACTGGATACCACCTATAGAACACTGTGTAACACCTATAGAACACTGTGTAACACCTATAGAACACTGTGTACCAACTATAGAACACTGTGTACCAACTATAGAACACTGTACCACCTATAGAACACTGGATACCACCTATAGAACACTCTACCACATATAGAACACTGTGTACCAACTATAGAACACTGTGTAACACCTATAGAACACTGTGTACCACCTATAGAACACTGGATACCACCTATAGAACACTGTGTACCACCTATAGAACACTGTGTACCAACTATAGAACACTGTGTACCAACTATAGAACACTGTGTACCAACTATAGAACACTGTGTACCAACTATAGAACACTGTGTAACACCTATAGAACACTGTGTACCACCTATAGAACACTGGATACCACCTATAGAACACTGTGTACCACCTATAGAACACTGTGTACCAACTATAGAACACTGTGTACCAACTATAGAACACTGTGTACCAAATATAGAACACTGTGTACCAACTATAGAACACTGTGTACCAACTATAGAACACTGTGTAACACCTATAGAACACTGTGTACCACCTATAGAACACTGGATACCACCTATAGAACACTGTGTACCACCTATAGAACACTGTGTACCAACTATAGAACACTGTGTACCAACTATAGAACACTGTGTACCAAATATAGAACACTGTGTAACACCTATAGAACACTGTGTACCACCTATAGAACACTGGATACCACCTATAGAACACTGTGTACCACCTATAGAACACTGTGTACCAACTATAGAACACTGTGTACCAACTATAGAACACTGTGTACCAACTATAGAACACTGTGTAACACCTATAGAACACTGTGTAACACCTATAGAACACTGGATACCACCTATAGAACACTGTGTACCACCTATAGAACACTGGGTGCCACCTATAGGACACTGTGTACCACCTATGGAACACTGTACCACCTATAGAACACTGTGTAACACCTATAGAACACTGTATAACACCTATAGAACACTGTGTACCAACTATAGAACACTGGATACCACCTATAGAACACTGTGTACCAACTATAGAACACTGTGTACCAACTATAGAACACTGTGTAACACCTATAGAACACTGTGTACCAACTATAGAACACTGGATACCAACTATAGAACACTGGATACCACCTATAGAACACTGTGTACTACCTATAGAACACTGTGTACCAACTATAGAACACTGTGTACCACCTATAGAACACTGTGTAACACCTATAGAACACTGGATACCACCTATAGAACACTGGGTACCAACTATAGAACACTGTGTACCAACTATAGAACACTGGGTGCCAACTATAGAAAACTGGGTGCCACCTATAGAACACTGGGCGCCACCTATAGAACACTGTGTAACACCTATAGAACACTGTACCACCTATAGAACACCGTGTAACACCTATAGAACACTGTACCACCTATAGAACACTGTATAACACCTATAGAACGCTGTGTACCACCTATAGAACACTGTGTACCAACTATAGGACACTGTGTAACACCTATAGAACACTGTACCACCTATAGAACACTCTACCACCTATAGAACACTGTGTAACACCTATAGAACACTGTGTACCAACTATAGAACACTGTGTAACACCTATAGAACACTGTGTAACACCTATAGAACACTGGGTGCCACCTATAGAACACCGTACCACCTATAGAACACTGTGTAACACCTATAGAACACTGTGTACCACCTATAGAACACTGTGTAACACCTATAGAACACTGTGTAACACCTATAGAACACTCTACCACCTATAGGACACTATGTAACACCTATAGAACACTGTGTACCAACTATAGAACAATGTGTACCAACTATAGAACACTGTGTAACACCTATAGAACACTATGTACCAACTATAGAACACTGTGTACCAACTATAGAACACTGTGTAACACCTATAGAACACTGTGTACCAACTATAGAACACTGTGTACCAACTATAGAACACTGGATACCACCTATAGAACACTGTGTACCAACTATAGAACACTGTGTACCAACTATAGAACACTGTGTACCAACTATAGAACACTGTGTACCAACTATAGAACACTGGGTGCCACCTATAGAACACTGTGTACCAACTATAGAACACTGTGTACCAACTATAGAACACTGTGTACCAACTATAGAACACTGTGTACCACCCATAGAACACTGTGTAACACCTATAGAACACTGGATACCAACTATAGAACACTGGGTACCAACTATAGAACACTGGGTGCCACCTATAGAACACTGTGTACCAACTATAGAACACTGGATACCACCTATAGAACACTGTGTACCAACTATAGAACACTTTGTACCACCTATAGAACACTGTGTACCAACTATAGAACACTGTGTACCAACTATAGAACACTGGGTGCCAACTATAGAACACTGTGTACCAACTATAGAACACTGTGTACCAACTATAGAACACTGGGTGCCAACTATAGAACACTGGGTGCCAACTATAGAACACTGTGTACCAACTATAGAACACTGGATACCACCTATAGAACACTGTGTACCAACTATAGAACACTGTGTACCAACTATAGAACACTGTGTACCAACTATAGAACACTGTGTACCACCCATAGAACACTGTGTAACACCTATAGAACACTGGATACCAACTATAGAACACTGTGTACCAACTATAGAACACTGGGTGCCAACTATAGAACACTGGGTGCCACCTATAGAACACTGTGTAACACCTATAGAACACTGGGTACCAACTATAGAACACTGTGTACCAACTATAGAACACTGGGTGCCAACTATAGAACACTGTGTACCAACTATAGAACACTGTGTACCACCTATAGAACACTGGATACCACCTATAGAACACTGGGTACCAACTATAGAACACTGTGTACCAACTATAGAACACTGGGTGCCAACTATAGAACACTGTGTACCAACTATAGAACACTGGATACCACCTATAGAACACTGTGTACCAACTATAGAACACTGTGTACCAACTATAGAACACTGTGTACCACCTATAGAACACTGGATACCACCTATAGAACACTGGGTACCAACTATAGAACACTGTGTACAAACTATAGAACACTGGGTGCCAACTATAGAACACTGTGTACCAACTATAGAACACTGGGTGCCAACTATAGAACACTGTGTACCAACTATAGAACACTGGATACCACCTATAGAACACTGGGTACCAACTATAGAACACTGTGTACCAACTATAGAACACTGGGTGCCAACTATAGAACACTGTGTACCAACTATAGAACACTGGATACCACCTATAGAACACTGTGTACAAACTATAGAACACTGGGTGCCAACTATAGAACACTGTGTACCAACTATAGAACACTGTGTACCAACTATAGAACACTGGGTGCCAACTATAGAACACTGGGTGCCAACTATAGAACACTGTGTACCAACTATAGAACACTGGATACCACCTATAGAACACTGTGTACCAACTATAGAACACTGTGTACCAACTATAGAACACTGTGTACCAACTATAGAACACTGTGTACCACCCATAGAACACTGTGTAACACCTATAGAACACTGGATACCAACTATAGAACACTGGGTACCAACTATAGAACACTGGGTGCCACCTATAGAACACTGTGTAACACCTATAGAACACTGTGTACCAACTATAGAACACTGTGTACCAACTATAGAACACTGTGTACCAACTATAGAACACTGGGTGCCAACTATAGAACACTGGGTGCCAACTATAGAACACTGGGTGCCAACTATAGAACACTGTGTAACACCTATAGAACACTGGGTACCAACTATAGAACACTGTGTACCAACTATAGAACACTGTGTAACACCTATAGAACACTGGGTACCAACTATAGAACACTGTGTACCAACTATAGAACACTGTGTAACACCTATAGAACACTGGGTACCAACTATAGAACACTGTGTACCAACTATAGAACACTGTGTAACACCTATAGAACACTGGGTACCAACTATAGAACACTGTGTACCAACTATAGAACACTGGGTGCCAACTATAGAACACTGTGTACCACCTATAGAACACTGGATACCACCTATAGAACACTGGGTACCAACTATAGAACACTGTGTACCAACTATAGAACACTGGGTGCCAACTATAGAACACTGTGTACCAACTATAGAACACTGTGTACCAACTATAGAACACTGGGTGCCAACTATAGAACACTGTGTACCAACTATAGAACACTGTGTACCAACTATAGAACACTGGGTGCCAACTATAGAACACTGTGTACCAACTATAGAACACTGTGTACCAACTATAGAACACTGGGTGCCAACTATAGAACACTGTGTACCAACTATAGAACACTGTGTACCAACTATAGAACACTGGGTGCCAACTATAGAACACTGTGTACCAACTATAGAACACTGTGTACCACCCATAGAACACTGTGTACCAACTATAGAACACTGTGTACCAACTATAGAACACTGGGTGCCAACTATAGAACACTGTGTACCAACTATAGAACACTGTGTACCAACTATAGAACACTGGGTGCCAACTATAGAACACTATGTACCAACTATAGAACACTGTGTACCACCTATAGAACACTGGATACCACCTATAGAACACTGGGTACCAACTATAGAACACTGTGTACCAACTATAGAACACTGTGTACCAACTATAGAACACTGGGTGCCAACTATAGAACACTGTGTACCAACTATAGAACACTGTGTACCAACTATAGAACACTGGGTGCCAACTATAGAACACTGTGTACCACCTATAGAACACTGGATACCACCTATAGAACACTGGGTACCAACTATAGAACACTGTGTACCAACTATAGAACACTGTACCAACTATAGAACACTGTGTACCAACTATAGAACACTGTGTACCACCTATAGAACACTGGGTACCAACTATAGAACACTGTGTACCAACTATAGAACACTGGGTGCCAACTATAGAACACTGTGTACCACCTATAGAACACTGGATACCACCTATAGAACACTGGGTGCCAACTATAGAACACTGTGTACCAACTATAGAACACTGTGTACCAACTATAGAACACTGTGTACCAACTATAGAACACTGTGTACCACCTATAGAACACTGGATACCACCTATAGAACACTGGGTACCAACTATAGAACACTGTGTACCAACTATAGAACACTGGGTGCCAACTATAGAACACTGTGTACCAACTATAGAACACTGTGTACCAACTATAGAACACTGTGTACCACCTATAGAACACTGGATACCACCTATAGAACACTGGGTACCAACTATAGAACACTGTGTACCAACTATAGAACACTGGGTGCCAACTATAGAACACTGTGTACCAACTATAGAACACTGGGTACCAACTATAGAACACTGTATACCAACTATAGAACACTGTGTACCAACTATAGAACACTGGGTGCCAACTATAGAACACTGTGTAACACCTATAGAACACTGTGTACCACCTATAGAACACTGTGTACCAACTATAGAACACTGTGTACCACCTATAGAACACTGGATACCACCTATAGAACACTGTGTACCAACTATAGAACACTGGGTGCCAACTATAGAACACTGTGTACCAACTATAGAACACTGTGTACCAACTATAGAACACTGTGTACCAACTATAGAACACTGGGTGCCAACTATAGAACACTGGGTGCCACCTAGAGTTAAACCCAATAACCCAGACCACTAACAACAAATATACTGCACAGTAGGAAGATAGTTTCTTCTGCTTGTCAATCTCACAACCCATCCCACCGTCTTGTACATTATAGCTATCATAGTGTCTGTAGATTAACACAATCGGTAGAGCGCCGTTCGTGGATTGACGCAACACACACATATATATATATATATATATATATATATATATATATATATATATACAATGTAAATGACAATCAAAGAGTTTTTAGAACATTTAATCACTGACGATCGTTTCATCCTAGCACAAGACTGGAATCATCGGAGTAGATAATGCAGGTCAAACACAAATATAATATCAGAACTTTGTCACAAGAACATTAGGATGATACATAATATGGGAGGCCAGATAAGTATAAGTATCAACATTTATATAAGATAATAGAGGTGGAAGAAGCATATGAAGAATATGAGCAGATAAATACAATAAAATTTAGGAACAGATAAAATCATTAAAAATTTTAAAAATATGCCCTAACAGAAAAGTGATAAAACATGCTGCAACAGAAAGGTTAAGTACAGTGAAAGACATATATCATATGAAGTAAAGAAAATTAATAAAATAAGAGGAGGCATGTAATTCAAATATAAATTTAAAAATACATCTCCAAAAAATATTTTTAATAATGCATTTAAAAAGGTTCGACTGTAATTCAGTCATAATAATAATAATAATTGTATTGTATTTTGGCTCTGTAATATACTTGTTATTTTACATTGAGCTACTCTCATACTTGTAACTGGATATTATATATTATTACCCACATTATATATACTTATATATATAGCTACAATTATATATACGTGTGTGTGTGTATATATATTTATATATATGAAAAAATATATCTTTTTTTTACAAAAATAATATAAAAACTGTAATTCATTATAATAAACAGTACAAAGGACTGTTTCATACTTCTTTGAAAGATTTTCCAAACAAGCAAGTGTACAAAATCCTATTGTGTTTAAAAATAATAATTGTTTCTACTTGAAGCAAATTATTCATTAATGTAATTACCAAATAGGTTTTTACATTAAATATAGATTTACGAACGTTTCGTCCCTTATTGGGACTTATCAAAATCAGTTATTTATAAGTAAATATCTTATTATAAAACTCACCAGACGGCTCTACAGCTCACAGTCAGAGAGTTTGCTTAAATGTATATATACACACATATACACACACATATATATGAGAGAGCTAAAGATAGAGCACCGTTTGTGGATTGACAAAATCGGTAGAGCGTCGGACAACATGGTTTATGGCATAGAAGTACAGTCCTTTATGTTCTGAGTTCAAATCCCGTCGGGGTCAACTTTGCCTTTAATCTTTCAAGCCCGATAATATAAATTACCAGCCAAGAACTGGGGTTGCTTCAGTCTCCTCTCCCTAAATTGCTGGCCTTGTGCCTAAATCAGAAACCAAACTTACAAGGGTGATACGATAAACAGAAAAGCACCAGTTTCCCCACTGGTGCCCGTCTTAAGCACTGCGTGTGTCGTGTACAGTCGTTAATGGGGGGGGGGGACTGTTATTGATTTAACATATAGAGAGTTTTACACATACACGTATATATATGCACACACATATGCTTACGTATACACATGCACACGTGCGCACATAGATATATTCATGCATGCATACATACATAATGCATGCATACGTACATAATGCATATATACACACATACATAATGAATATATACACACATACATACGTACATAATGCATATATACACACATACATACGTACATAATGCATATATACACACATACATCCGTACATAATGAATATATACACACATACATCCGTACATAATGCATATATACACACATACATCCGTACATAATGCATATATGCATACATCCATACACACATCCATACGTACATAATTGTTTCTACTTTAGGCACAAGGCCAGCAATTACCCAGTTCATTACTGGTATTTTATTTTATCGACCCCGTAAGGATGAAAAGCAAAGTCAACCTCGGCGGGATTTGAACTCAGATCGTAAAGCGAGGTAACTATGCTGGAAAGCATGGCGTCCGACCCTCTACCGATACTGCCAATCCACACGTACATAATGAATATATATATGCAGACATACATACATACATGGTGGCTGCCAACTCGTTTTCGAGTACGGCCACTACTTTATATCCATGTAGGAGAACCCCTACCGATGCGCTGAACGAATGTGACTTTTTAGTCCAGCCAGCGACTTGAAAACTCTGGTACAAAGACTACACTTGTGACCATTATTGACACATAGTGCTGGGCCCATGGTACCATGTGATGATAAGTGCAGAGAGATCTCCAGATATAAAGCAATACCTGTACCATGAAGCTTTTATAGTGAGCAAAGGCACTGCACAAAGCCAGTCCCACTCTCTTAACCAAGATGATATTTACCAAAAAGAAGAACAAGTCAACATCATTGGATACCATCAGGGTTGCAGGTGTTATATCAGTTTTCCTTCTCCTAGAATTCTGCCTTGACAAAGGCTAAGGGGTCATCTCTCCCAGTGATTTTGGATGGCCATTAACTCTTAAGAGATCCATTGCCCTTTGACAGGTTTTGTTTTTAGTTCTGCAGGATGTCTAAAGTCACCCTCTTCACCAAGAAACCTTGGTGGGGTTGCCAGTTTAGTCGCCAACGACCCGACCATGGGACAGGTTGTACATACATACATACATACATACATACATACATACATACATACATACATACATACATACGTACGTACGTACGTATGTATGTATGTATGTATGTTACACAAATTTTCTCCTTGGCCAGCTTGCATTCTGAGAACTTAAATCTTAAAAAAAGCGATAGACGTTCCATACGAGATATATGTCTTCTAGACAGACCAGCTAAGCAGTGCTTACCCACCCTGGGACATTTCACTCAGTCACTCTGACATGGATAAAATGAAATTAAAGAAACTGGTCTGGCACTTCATTGGTTCAATCCTCTGTATTTATCTCAAAATAAATATATTATCTTGGGCCAAGATGTTCATAGATCAATCAAAAACGTCCCCGCAGCTGGTACAGTCGGTTGTTGGGTGTGTCACACTAGATGTGCCACTGGTAGAGTCGGTTGTTGGGGGTGTCACACTAGATGTGTCACTGGTAGAGCCAGTCGCTGGGTGTGTCACACTAGATGTGCCACTGGTACAGCAAGTCGCTGGGTGTGTCACACTAGATGTGTCACTGGTAGAGTCGGTTGTTGGGGGTGTCACACTAGATGTGTCACTGGTAGAGCCAGTCGCTGGGTGTGTCACACTAGATGTGCCACTGGTACAGCAAGTCGCTGGGTGTGTCACACTAGATGTGTCACTGGTAGAGTCGGTTGTTGGGGGTGTCACACTAGATGTGTCACTGGTAGAGCCAGTCGCTGGGTGTGTCACACTAGATGTGCCACTGGTACAGCAAGTCGCTGGGTGTGTCACACTAGATGTGCCACTGGTAGAGTCGGTTGTTGGGGGTGTCACACTAGATGTGTCACTGGTAGAGCCAGTCGCTGGGTGTGTCACACTAGATGTGCCACTGGTACAGCAAGTCGCTGGGTGTGTCACACTAGATGTGTCACTGGTACAGCTAGTCGCTGGGGGTGTCACACTAGATGTGTCACTGGTACAGCTAGTCGCTGGGGGTGTCACACTAGATGTGCCACTGGTACAGCAAGTCGCTGGGTGTGTCACACTAGATGTGTCACTGGTACAGCTAGTCGCTGGGTGTGTCACACTAGATGTGTCACTGGTACAGCTAGTCGCTGGGGGTGTCACACTAGATGTGCCACTGGTAGAGCCAGTCGCTGGGTGTGTCACACTAGATGTACCACTGGTAGAGCCAGTCGCTGGGTGTGTCACACTAGATGTGCCACTGGTAGAGCCAGTCGCTGGGGGTGTCACACTAGATGTGCCACTGGTAGAGCCAGTCGCTGGGTGTGTCACACTAGATGTGCCACTGGTAGAGCCAGTCGCTGGGGGTGTCACACTAGATGTGCCACTGGTACAGTCGGTTGTTGGGGGTGTCACACTAGATGTGCCACTGGTAGAGCTAGTCACTGGGGGTGCCACACTAGATGTGCCACTGGTAGAGCTAGTCACTGGGGGTGCCACACTAGATGTGCCACTGGTAGAGCTAGTCACTGGGGGTGCCACACTAGATGTGCCACTGGTAGAGCTAGTCACTGGGGGTGCCACACTAGATGTGCCACTGGTAGAGCTAGTCACTGGGGGTGCCACACTAGATGTGCCACTGGTACAGCCAGTCGCTGGGGGTGCCACACTAGATGTGCCACTGGTAGAGCCAGTCGCTGGGTGTGTCACACTAGATGTGCCACTGGTACAGCCAGTCGCTGGGGGTATCACACTAGATGTGCCACTGGTAGAGCCAGTCGCTGGGGGTGTCACACTAGATGTGCCACTGGTAGAGCCAGTCGCTGGGGGTGTCACACTAGATGTGCCACTGGTACAGCCAGTCGCTGGGGGTGTCACACTAGATGTGCCACTGGTACAGCCAGTCGCTGGGGGTGTCACACTAGATGTGCCACTGGTAGAGCCAGTCGCTGGGTGTGTCACACTAGATGTGCCACTGGTAGAGCCAGTCGTTGGGGGTGTCACACTAGATGTGCCACTGGTAGAGCTAGTCACTGGGGGTGCCACTCTAGATGTGCCACTGGTACAGCCAGTTGTTGGAGTGCCACTCTAGATGTGCCACTGGTACAGCCAGTTGTTGGAGTGCCACTCTAGATGTGCCACTGGTACAGCCAGTTGTTGGAGTGCCACTCTAGATGTGCCACCGGTGCAGACAGTCGTTGGGGTGCCACCCTCCTTGATGTGCCACTGGTACAGCCAGTCATTGGAGTTCCACCCTTCTTCTTGAGAGGGTCGTGGGAGAAAATTCCTTCCAACTGATCCGGTTGGATCCCCCAAGCGAGACCAGCCAAGCTCATGGATGTTATCTAACCAGCTTGCGCAGCCGCAGTATGCGAGCTGTGATCTTTCAATTCCGAGAAGTTGCGGCTCTATCTTTAGCAACTCTCTCATCTCCGAGCTACGCATTCTATCGAGTAATGTTACCCCCAAAGACCCTTCAGAGGAACCCCGTACATACATTTGTTTATTTTAAATACATTTATCAAAGAAAAAACAAATTACACTGCCTCCCCAGAACCTTGTTGCTTTACAGCTGTAAATCTTTTTTCATTTTCCTCGCTGGTTTATGTTTGTCGAAATCAGAATGTGGATTGTGGTATTTATTAAGAGAGATAGAAGAAAGAAAAGTCGACTAAGTTGTTCTGCAGTGTCATGGCTGGATCGTCTTCAAAGCAGAGTAGAAACATCTGCAATAACTCTCTTTCGTACGTCATGTTGAAATACAATGTTATAGACAATCCCAGTAATTCAAAACACCAACATTGGGACTACGAGAGAGGGAGAGAGCGAGTGTGTGTGTGTGTGTGTGTGTGTGTGTGAGTGTTTGTGTGTATGTATGCGTGAGTGTTTATGTGTGTATATGTGTGAGTGTTTGTGCGTGTGTGTGAGAGAGAGAGAACAAAAAAAACACAGAATTATGAAAATAAAAATAACTAAACACTAAAAAAGAAAAAAAAACCGAAAAGCTAGCATAAAAGACTAAAACTAAATACAGAATTTTCAGGGTGCTTCTGTAGGGTAGCTGTAAATTGGTTGAGTGTTTTAGCGCTTAATTCCATCGTTGTTCTGGTTGTGAAATATAAGACATCTAAAGACTCGTGCTGACACATAACATGAGATGTTATTGTTGATGGGTCTGTTTCATGTAATTTATCATGTTCACTGTTTGGTGACAAGAATATTAGCAACTTTGTGAACAACAGTGACCTTAATAAAGGATTGTAGAGAAATGGTAGTACCGTCAGTGAATCCATGTGCCACTAGTCAACTTGAGGATATGATAATAATTGTTTCTACTTTTGGCACAAGGCCAGCAATGCCCAGTGTATTACTGGTACTTTATTTTATCGATCCTGTGATAATTGTTTCTACTTTTGGCACAAGGCCAGCAATGCCCAGTGTATTACTGGTACTTTATTTTATCGATCCTGTGATAATTGTTTCTACTTTTGGCACAAGGCCAGCAATACCCCAGTGTATTACTGGTACTTTATTTTATCGACCCTGTAATAAATGTTTCTACTTTTGGGGGCACAAGGCAAGCAATACCCAGTGTATTACTGGTACTTTATTTTATTGACACCGTAAGGATGAAAGGCAAAGTTAACCTCGGCGGGATTGGTTTCTGATTTAGGCACCAGGCCAATAATTTGAAGGGAGGGGGAAAGTCGATTAAATCAAGCCCAGTGTATTACTGGTACTTTATTTTATCGACCCCCGTAAGCATTAAAGGCAAAGCTAACCCCGGCGGGATTTGAACTCAGAACGTAAAGAGCCGTAACTCTAAGCAACAAAGCATGGTGTCCAACGCTCTACCGATACTGTCAATCCGCCGCCCTATAATGATAATGAAAAGAGCTATAAATTTCAAAGAAAACATAAATGTTGTAAACTTCAAGGATGAAACAGTGAGATCAAACACAGAATTACGCCATTTTCTCGTTGGTTGACCATGCATACATAAAGAATCATTGCGGAACTTAATAAAACAATATACACAACAAGAGAGAAATACATTAGTTGATAACACAACCATCCTATATAGAATTCCACAACAAAACCAGATTAAATCTGTAATCTTTACTAATAACGAAATACAAACCAAACCCAAATCAACAGACTAAGAAAATAATCAACATACAAACGCGCGCGTGTGTGTGTATGTATGTATGTATGTATGTATGTATGTATGTATGTATGTATGTGTGTGTGTGCGTGTGTGTGTGTGTGTGTGTGTGTGTGTGTGTGTGTGTGTGTGTGTGTGTGTGTATATGTATGTATGTCTGTTATCTCTTTCTCTTAATTTCGAGTATATTTTTTTTTTTGACCGGCCACCTTCCTGGTGGCAAGGTTGTAAAAGAAAAGAAATTGTCATCCCTTCAATCGCAAGAATGTTTTGCAAATTTTGAAGGTGCCAGCTATCGCAGCCATTTGTAGACTATGAATTAGGGAGGTGCGCTTTTTGTCCGCAAATCCAAGTTCAGTCATACTTTGGTCCAAGCGGGTTGGTATATAACCCCTAGCTCCAATAATGATGGGTATGAAGCTAAAGGTGTATCTTGGATACTGGATTTGTAAACTCCTCATCAATGGTCCGTAGATGTCCTCCTTCTCCTGTATTTTTCTGACAACGTTTACATCAAGTGGGCAGCTGATCTCCACAACAGAACACGTTTTCAATGTGTGGTCCCAAACAACAATATCAGGCCGGTTGTACTTTAATTTGGTGGCAGTTTTTATTTTCAGGTTCCACCAGTATTCCTTTGTGCCATCTGTCTCAATATATTCTTCCTCGTTTGTTTTTAATTTTGTTTTCCGAAGTGCGTTCCAGATGGTTCTAGCTATCCCATCGTATCTCATGGGGAGGTAGTAGCGAGATGATATTCTTTCGCAGCTGGCAACAATGTGGCTTACATCCTCGATCTTTGTTTTACATAGCCTACATTTATTGTCAGCTGCTGGCCCTCCTCTTTTGTGCAGCAGATATTTGGTAAGGAGTTCTTGTTCCTGTATTGCATAGAGATATCCCTCAAGGTGTGATGTCATAAACTTGTCGGAACTCCATGCCAGGTTTTTTGAGTGGTTTATCCTCTCTATGGTCTGTGTTTTACGTCTCAAGTATCCATGCACAACCTTTTCTGTAAATTGGTCAATTTTTTTATCTTGTTTGAACATTGAATAGGATCTTCCGATTTCTCTGGGTGAGAGATTTATATCAGGCTTTATTCCATATCTCTCCTCCAGATCAGTCGCTATTCTAATGATATTTTTTTTTCCATGCTCATAAATCTGGGCAAGATGGTTGCCAACCTTTTTCCTCTGTTGAAGATGTTGCTTCAGTGTTACTATCCGGGTCTCATATGTTGTTAATATTGATTTTAGACCCCGGCCACCTTCCTTGCGTGAGAAGTATAGCCTATCCACATCACCATTGATGTTAAAGTTCCCAGTAACACTGAGAAGTTTGCGAGTTCTAACATCCATCTCACTTAGTTCTTGCAATGACCAGTTCAGCAGGCCAAATGTTGGCGTTAGAATTGGCACAGCATAAGTATTGTGGGCAATGTATTTGTTGTACGCTGACAGTTCTGATGACCATATTTTCTTTACTCTTCTGAGGTATTCAGTTCTGGTTCTCTCCTTATTTATGGGTCCATCATATCTGACATTCTCATCCTGTCCAAGATATCTGTAGTTGTCACCTGACTGTAGAGGTTGTATTGTCAGGCCGTTCATCTCTAGATTTCTAGAGGAGGGCACAGCTCTTCCACGTTTTACTGTCAAATATGCACACTTGGACTCACCAAATTTCATTTTGATATCGGTTGAAAATTGTGTAATGAGGTCCAATTGTTTCTTGTTGTCATTGATATTTGGCCCATACAACTTCAGGTCATCAACAAAGAAAAGATGGGAGATATTTCTGGACCCACTTCTTTGTCCACCTTGTTTCCTGAGTAGGTAAGATAGTGGATTCAGTGAGAGAACGAAGAGTAGCACTGACAAGCTATCACCCTTCTGGTAATGTATCTTATCAGTCTTAACTTGCTCCTTCTCACCTCTAAGGATCAAATTGGTGTACCAGTTCTTGGTCAGGCGTTCAACAGCAGCTACCAATGGTTGTGGGACTTTGGCTAACTGTAAAACCTTAATAATCCACCCATGAGGTACACTATCAAATGCTTTTTGATAGTCCAGCCACACCACAGTCATGTTTCTGCGATTCTTTGTTGTTTTTTCCTGAATCATTTTATTTGTTAGTAGGTGATCTATGCAACCCCACACCTCCCTCTTTCCACCAGCTTGCTCGGGTGTTATGATGTTGTTGGTAGCACAGTGATCCTGTAAGAACAGGTTAAAGCACCCAGTATATAATTTATACATGATGTTTTGGCAGGCTATTGGGTGGTAATTTTTAGCAAGGGTGGTTTGGCTATTTTGGGGAATGAGGAGAGTAGTGGCAGTTGATAACCATCTGGGCAGTTCTTGTGTGCCTTTAGTGGTTTCTGTAAACAGCCGTATGAGATCTTGCCGATAGAAAGTGAAATTCTTCAACCAGTATCCTGTAATGAGGTCTGGGCCTGGCGATTTCCTATTCGACATTTTCTGTAGAGCTGTTTCCAGTATTGACACATCTATGTCATATTGTTTTGTCTGAACATGTTGGCAGTAGTCCTGTTCCAGTTCTTTTAGCCAATTAGTTTGTCTGTTGAATCCGTCATCCGTTTCCCATACAGATCTCCAGTAGCTCTCAACCTGTTCTTTTGAAGGGGTGTCATTTACAGGGATTGAGCTTTTGCCACCGAAGCTGCGATAAACTGATTTAGGATCTCTGGCAAACAATCTATTTAGCACTTGTCGTTTATGTGCTGTTGACTTATATTTTAGTGTTTCTGTTGTAGCTGTGAGTTGTTGTTTCAACTGGTGTAATTTGGAGTTCAAAGTTTTAAATTTTGTATCTCCAAATCGTCTCTCTAACCTTTTTTTAGGTCTTCCTGGTGTCATGTGAAGTTGCTCTCTATGTTGCATTTCATAACGACTGCGATGTGTGAGATACTGCGTCTCAGGGACAAAATTTTGCTTTTTAGATGTGTGTTATATGATAGCAATGTGACAGCTGAAACATATAACAAAATATTAAGCGTTTCAAATGTCGTTTCTACACCTTTAGATCGTATAGCCTTCAGATAATTGCCAGCTATTTCGTTCACCGCTTCCAATATCAATTTAGTGGGTTCTTTACTGATTCTGGTTTTGTATGGTCTGTCACTCACATTAAGGCTCTGTATCTCTTGAAACATATCGTTCCATATCACTTGTAAGGTGTCCACAAGTTTTTGGTGTTCTGTTTGTTCAGTAGTCATGAATTTTAGCCTCGTTGTTGATGTGGTGACAATTACTACTAGAGTTAGCTGACCTATCTCGCTGTTCTTCAGTGGAAGTGGGATGGATTTCAGCAAAATTGTTGGTGAGCTGTTTGTTCACTGTTAGATTTAGCTGGCCATTCTCTTTGTCTGTCAGTGGAGGTGGGGTGGTTGTCTACAAGGGCTGTATTTGTAGTATCACTCAATTCCGTTAGATGTATCAATTTACATCTAATGATACGTTTTGCCTGTTCATTTATAAATACTTTGGAGAAAAGTCTAATTCTGGGTGTTTGGAATTCCATAAAGTTTTTAGCCTTTGCATAAAACCGAACTTTTGGGGTTCAGATTGTTTGTATGCTTCATATAATTCTTTGTTAAGCTCGTAGCTCCACTGTGTACAACGGTTGTAGTTGCGATTTGGTCGAAGGAGACTTGTACTTTTTGCCATGATGAGTTCGTCTATTCACTAATATTTCGTATTTATTTTTCAAAATAGTCGATGATCTTCTTTAAAAGTTTCGACAAAGTTCTGTCAGAATCAAATTTAAAGTTATTCACAGCTTGGGTAATATTTCTTTTCGGTTAGTTTTTAATTCTACAACTGTGTTTTAAACGTTCTTGAATCGTTTGAATCGAGAACAAAAAGAACCGTTACTTAGTATATTTCTTTATGAATGTAATATAATATAACAACGCTGTATTTATATGTTAATGTTTATGTATCATTCATATAAATAGGTGTTCTACAACTTATTCACAACATATTCACAGTTCAAACACTTATGTTTTTGTTTCTGAATCGAAAACGTTACTTGTATATTTCTTTATAAATGTAATATAACAACGTTGCATTTATATGTTAAAGTGTATGTATCGTTCATATAAATAGGTATTTTACAACACACTTACAGTTCAAACACTTATGTAGAATTATTGTATGTAATCTTACCGCGTAATGTAGCTCAACTTTTTCCAATATATGGTATGTTGCCTTCATGTAAGCCGTAATTACACACGTCCGATTATCGGACACTGACTACAACAGTCGCCATTGTATGAGTGTAGGTATGTATGTATATATGTATGTATGTATGAGTGTAGGTATGTATGTATATATATGTGTGTGTGTGTATGTATGTGTATGTACGTGCGTACATACGTATGCATGTATGTATGCATGCATGTATGTATGTATGCATGCATGCATGCATGTATGTGTGCATATATGTGTGTATGTTCTTCTGGTTCTTCTGGTTTTATAATTTCACAAAGTTTTACCAATAGAGAGAGAGTCGGTTTCTAACATAGACACAAGACTCTCTCATTGTAATTTACACAACATCAACTAGGTAGATATGTATGTATGCATGTGTAGATATGGATGTAATTGTATGTGTGGATGTGGATGTTTTGAGTTGTATGTGTGCATGTGTATATGCTTTGTATCTGTACATGTGTATATGCAGTTATTAGATGCAACATTTTTGGAATGTTTTACATAATTTTACTGTTCCATTAATGGATTGTACTTGTAATTTCCTAACTAGTTGTGTTCTTTCTGTTCCTGTGAAGCCTAGCTTCTCAAGAGTTGTATTGAGGCAGTTACTAATATACCCCAATGCCCCAATAATCACAGGCATAAATCTGAAGGTGTAATCGGCAGATTTCTCATTTGTTCTGCATAAATATACTCCTTTTCGTTAATCTTTGATATTATATTGGCATCTGCTGGGCAGCTAATTTCCACTACTGTGCATGCTTTCTTCTCCCTGTCTCATATCATAATATCTGGTCTGTTATGCCTGCATTTTATTGGGGTTTTTACTGGAACATTCCACCAGTACTCTTTCATATTATGTATATATATGTCTTCTACATTGCTGTAGCTTTTAATGTGTTTATTATCGGGGCTATCTTTTTTACGGACTGTATCGTACAGTGTTTTGGGAACTACATCAAGTCTGATAGGTAGATAGTACCGTATGTATGTATGTATGTATGTATGTATGTATGTATGTATGTATGTATGTATGTATGTATGTATGTATGTATGTATGTGTGTGTGTGGCGGTGTAATGTATGTGTATGTATGGTACAGGAACCGTCAATATATTCGTATCTAATATTTCAATTCTACCGATAGTATTAGAGAATCTTCATCTTCAAAGCAATCGTTGAAACGGTAGAAATAAACGAGAAGAGGCAACATTTATTTCTCTAACTACAGCTTGTTAGTAGTAATAAAATATATTGTGGAAGCCATAGGAAAGTCGTAAAGAACATATTTCTACAAAATGATAAGAATATTACAACTAACAAGAATCCCGACCTAACATAAAGAACCTAATAGACTCGGCATATATCTATAAAGCCTACATGCAATGTGTCTCTCAGTTGCACGTGTATGTAGGACCCCAACAGCTGAGCTCAAGCCATTTCGACGGCTAATTCTGGACTAAAAACGTCCAGAATTAGCCGTCGAAACGGCTTGAGCTCAGCCGTTGGGGTCCTACTCGTTCCTATTACCCACTCTACTACCCTAAGTATTGAGTACTTTGGTGCGTTATGGTCCACCTGGTTCCTTACCACATTTCTTCCGTTATATATATATATATGTAGAGGTTATATTTAATTTGTTGGGATACAACAAGCAAAATATTTTTATAACTGATATAAAGCACTCAACAAATTATTGGAGTAAATATACAATATATTAACAAATGGAAACTATATTTTTTCAGGGTATGTCAATATTTATTTATAAAACTAACCTATATTATATTTTATCTGATGAAAGGGCACCATAGTTTGCCTTGAAATATGTATAATGAAATAAATATGGTTTTATAAATATAGTTTCCATTTGTTAATATATTGTATATATATAAATATATATTTCTCTCGGTTACTTGTTTACATGTGCCATTGTCCCGTGTTCCCCCTTCTATCGGTAACCACACGTTATCAGTAACCACACAGTCCTCTTCTCATCCATATTATATATATCTATATTTCTAAAACAGAGAATATCTGTCTGTCTGACTCCTTAAAACTCGAGAACCACCCAACCGACTTTTTTCAAACTTTACACATGTAATACTTATGGTCGTGTGAGTGTTTTGAGCAAAGGATATTTCAAATTTTAAATGCCCTAGGGACCGCATTAGGCGATTTAGCGATCTCTCTCTATAATTCTTAGTCTTTCTTTTTAGATAGATACATAGATATAACGTTGCGCCCTTATAATATTTGTCGGTATGTCTGGCTGTCTGCATTACGACATTATGATGTCACTATCTGTGTGTGTGTGTGTATATATGTATATATAGTGTGTGTATATGTATATATATAGTGTGTGTATATATATATATAGTGTGTAACATTTTTCGAAATATTTACTTCTGCGTTCACATATTTATTTTTTTAGTTTCAGAAGATCCCGTTAAGGGTGAAAGCAGCGATTTTTTGCTTAAACTTTAATCTGTTATTTTAATATATATATATATATATATATATATATATATATATATATGTATATATATATATATATATATATATATATATATATATATATATATATATATATATATATATATATATATATATATATATATGTATATATATATATATATATATATATATATATATATATATATATATATGTATATATATATATATATATATATATATATATATATATATATATATATATATATATATATATATATATATATATATATATTTATCGTTTTCGGTGCACCCGGCCGATTAACCCACTCGATATGCAAATTGGGCTACTCAGCCGTTAATATGCATAAGGAAAGTATATACTTTCGGACGTTCAACTATCTGGCAGGAAGGTATACGTTGCTGACGATAGCTAACAAGCTTGAAACTAGTACAGCGTTCCTTTGTCAGTGTTGAACAAACGAGTAACGGTGGTTGCTGGACACTACGGCTTAATACGGGATGTTTGTTTACAAACACACCGAGCATTATAATAAATGTTTGGTGAATCCATACGTACATATATATATGTGTGCATGTATGTATATATATATATATACATACTACTGTACGTCTGTATATACATATATATATATATATATATATATATATATATATATATATATATATATATATATATATATATATGTATATATAATTATATATTCGTGTACAGATATTTTTGCATACACAATAACAACATATAAACAAATGTATTTATTTCACGAGGCTTGATAAGGATAAATATATATCAAATATATAAGAACCCTAGAGCAAATCTCGAACAACGCCGGGCCATTCTGCTAGTATATATGTAAAATGTGTGTGCGTGCGTGCGTGTTATGAAACTTTATTGCATATTACAACTGTTTCCATATCGATCAGCTCGGGTTTGATCAGGCGATCAGATCACGATTCATATTCAGATATGGGTTGTCCCACCCAAACTATGCTCACACTTATCTGCACGGCCAGATCAGAATCGTTAGAGCATCGAACAGAATGGTATTGTTGTATTTGTCCTGGCTCTTTACCTTCTGTTTTCAATGCCCCCCGAGGTCATCTCTCCGCGGATCGATAAAATAAAGTACCAGTCAAATACTGGGGTCGATAAAATCGATTCCCCTTCACACACAAATTACAGTCCTTGTGCATAAATTAGCAATCATTATGTCTACTTTGCCTTTCATCCTTACGGGGTCGATAAAATAAAGTACCAGTAATGTACTGGGTAGTTGCTGGCCTTGTGCCTAAAGTAGAAACAATTATGTCTTTGGATTGGCAGTATCAGTAGAGGGTCGGACGCTATGCTTTCCAGCATAGTTACGTCCCTTTACGATCTGAGTTCAAATCCCGCCGAGGTTGACTTTGCCTTTCATCCTTACGGGGTCGATAAAATAAAGTACCAGTAATGCACTGGATTATTGCTGGCCTTGTGCCTAAAGTAGAAACAATTATGTCTTAATGTCTTGTCAATTTGACCCGAGGTGCGCTAGTATACATGCCCCTTGTGTATATTCCTTTGCACAAGTATCCATGCCCCTTGTGTATATTCCTTTACACAAGTATACATGACCCTTGTGTATATTCCTTTGCACTAGTATACATGCCCTTTGTGTATATTCCTTTGCACAAGTATACATGCCCCTTGTGTATATTCTTTTGCACAAGTATACATGCCCCTTGTGTATATTCCTTTGTACTAGTATACATGCCCCTTGTGTATATTCCTTTGCGCAAGTATACATGCCCCTTGTGTATATTCCTTTGCACTAGTATACATGCCCCTTGTGTATATTCCTTTGTACTAGTATACATGCCCCTTGTGTATATTCCTTTGCACAAGTATACATGCCCTATGTGTATATTCCTTTGCACAAGTATCCATGCCCTTGTGTATATTCCTTTGCACTAGTATACATGCCCCTTGTGTATATTCCTTTGCACAAGTATCCATGCCCTATGTGTATATTCCTTTGCACAAGTATCCATGCCCTTGTGTATATTCCTTTGCACTAGTATACATGCCCCTTGTGTATATTCCTTTGGACAAGTATACATGCCCCTTGTGTATATTCCTTTGTACTAGTATACATGCCCCTTGTGTATATTCCTTTGTACTAGTATACATGCCCCTTGTGTATATTCCTTTGCACAAGTATACATGCCCTATGTGTATATTCCTTTGCACAAGTATACATGCCCCTTGTGTATATTCCTTTGCACTAGTATACATGCCCCTTGTGTATATTCCTTTACACTAGTATACATGCCCTTATATGTATATTCCTTTGCACAAGTATACATGTCCCTTGTGTATATTCCTTTGCACAAGTATACATGCCCCTTGTGTATATTCCTTTGCACAAGTATCCATGCCCCTTTGTGTATATTCCTTTGCACTAGTATACATGTCCCTTGTGTATATTCCTTTGCACTAGTATACATGCCCCTTGTGTATATTCCTTTGGACAAGTATACATGCCCCTTGTGTATATTCCTTTGCACTAGTATACATGCCCCTTGTGTATATTCCTTTGCACAAGTATACATGCCCTTTGTGTATATTCCTTTACACAAGTATACATGCCCCTTGTGTATATTCCTTTGTACTAGTATACATGCCCCTTGTGTATATTCCTTTGCACAAGTATACATGCCCCTTGTGTATATTCCTTTGCACTAGTATACATGCCCCTTGTGTATATTCCTTTGTACTAGTATACATGCCCCTTGTGTATATTCCTTTGCACAAGTATACATGCCCTTTGTGTATATTCCTTTACACAAGTATACATGCCCCTTGTGTATATTCCTTCACACAAGTATACATGCCCCTTGTGTATATTCCTTTGCACTAGTATACATGCCCCTTGTGTATATTCCTTTGCACTAGTATACATGCCCCTTGTGTATATTCCTTTTCACAAGTATACATGCCCCTTGTGTATATTCCTTTGCACTAGTATACATGCCCCTTGTGTATATTCCTTTGTACTAGTATACATGCCCCTTGTGTATATTCCTTTGCACAAGTATACATGCCCTTTGTGTATATTCCTTTACACAAGTATACATGCCCCTTGTGTATATTCCTTTACACCAGTATACATGCCCCTTGTGTATATTCCTTTTTACAAGTATCCATGCCACTTGTGTATATTCCTTTACACCAGTATACATGCCCCTTGTGTATATTCCTTTGCACTAGTATACATGCCCCTTGTGTATATTCCTTTTCACAAGTATACATGCCCCTTGTGTATATTCCTTTGCACAAGTATACATGCCCCTTGTGTATATTCCTTTGCACTAGTATACATGCCCCTTGTGTATATTCCTTTACACTAGTATACATGCCCCTTGTGTATATTCCTTTTCACAAGTATCCATGCCACTTGTGTATATTCCTTTACACCAGTATACATGCCCCTTGTGTATATTCCTTTTCACAAGTATACATGCCCCTTGTGTATATTCCTTTACACAAGTATACATGCCCCTTGCGTATATTCCTTTTCACAAGTATACATGCCCCTTGTGTATATTCCATTTCACAAGTATACATGCCCCTTGTGTATATTCCTTTGCACAAGTATCCATGCCCTTTGTGTATATTCCTTTGCACTAGTATACATGCCCCTTGTGTATATTCCTTTGCACAAGTATCCATGCCCTTTGTGTATATTCCTTTGCACTAGTATACATGCCCCTTGTGTATATTCCTTTTTACAAGTATACATGCCCCTTGTGTATATTCCTTTGCACTAGTATACATGCCCCTTGTGTATATTCCTTTGCACAAGTATCCATGCCCTTTGTGTATATTCCTTTGCACTAGTATACATGCCCCTTGTGTATAT
>OZ024756.1:9010453-9012953 GCA_964016885.1 Eledone cirrhosa
CTTGGGTGTAAATTTTGTGATTAAATTTGAACATATGGCCCTTTAGGGTAGTTTTAATACTAGCCCCTACCACATGTGTATCATCTTTCTCACCTGATCATTGTTCTCGGGTGTCCGTATGGTTCTGGTCCATCCGTTCTATCTTCCTATGGGAGTCGTTTTAGCCATTGATGTTATGGTGGGGGTCTACCTCTTATTGGTTAACTGGGGCAGAAACTTTTAAGGTCATAACTGTCTAGATATTCGCTGTCACATGTCAGTTTAGGTAGGAGACCTGTATAAGAATGACATGGAGGATATTGCTGTCCTAATTATATTCTGGTTGACTTTGATCATGTCTGCTTAATAATGGTTGATCGTGGACTAAACGTCGACGTAAAACATTTTAAACCTTATTACTTTATGGATACGAGGAATGGTTCTATTTAAGATAAATATTCGATATTCTACAACATATAGTATGGTCCCGTAACCCCTGGGAGAGTGGTAGGGGCGTTGTGTTGGTATACGGCGCTTCTTTGGGCATTTTAAGTACAGCAGATTTCTTCCAGATAGAAAGTTAGAGATATAGAGGAAGAATCGACCCCAGTGTGGATTGGCAGTATCGGTGGAGGGTCGAATGCCATGTTTTGCAACATAGAGTTACCGCCCTTTATGATCTGAGTTCAAATCCCTCCGAGGTTAACTTTGCCTTTCATCCTTATGGGGTCGATAAAATAAAGTACCAATCACGTACTGGGGTCGATTTAATCGACTTCCCCTCCTCCCAAATTGCTGGCCTTGTGCCTATATAACAAACCAATATTTCGTATTTGCCGGCCTTTATTTTACGTTATGTGTTGACATTTATAGGCACTTGTATGGACCACGTCCAATATTCGCGGTGTTTTCACTCTTCGCGGGTGCTCTAGAAACGTAACCCCCGAGAAAACCGGAGGACAACTGTATATACAATGTAAAAAAACATGACTTGCGCCAAAAGAAAAGTAAAAATTGTGTGACTTAAATTTTACCGTCCAAATCTGCGAAGGAACGATATTTGGACGGTATTCCTCGTGTTTGGTGGTGGTGGTGGTGGTGGTGGTGGTGGGAGGAGGGGTGTCAAGATAATTACATTTATCCAAATAACATCTGGATTTCTTTCGTAGAAGACATTATGACGTAGGAGATATTTTGTGTTACTTAGAGATATTTTAATTGGAAACACAATAAATAGCCAGAGAAAGAGAGGTGATGGAGAGAGAGAGTAAGGGGGGGGGGGGATATTGAGAGAGAGAGAAAGTGAGGTAGAAAGAGATTAAGAGAGAGTGAGTGAGAGAGAGAAAGACAGAAAAAAGAGGTTTGTGTGTTGAAGTGCAATTGTCGTGCTTAAATATTTTGGTCGCTGACAAAGTGGCATTGTTGTCATTTGAGCGTGACTGAGAAAGGAAACAGTGAAGCGCAAGTATTTCTGAGAAACTATGATATATCGCTTTAGTGTGATACCTTCATGCCATACTTGAAAATCTATATATTCTTTAACTTTCAATGAAAACGACTTTCTGCTACACCTAATTACGTTTAGTTTTCGGTTTTGGTTGTTGTTTTTTTTACGTTTGTTCGTTTGTTTGTTTGTTTTTGCGTTTGTTTGTTTGTTTGTTTTTTGCGTTTGTTTGTTTGTTGTTTTTAGTTTGTGTTGTTTTTTCTTTTCTTTTTCAGAGAATAGTAATATTATAATGTAGTTAACATATGCTTGAAATTCAGATTATGAAAGCATACAGAAGAAAAAATGTTCTACATAGCCAGAAAGTAAGACAACACACACACACAAATACACACACATCCACACACACACACATATATACATACACACACACATACGCACACACACACATACACATATATACATACACACATACATACACACACACATACATACATACATACATACACACATACACACACATACACACATACACACACACACACACACATACAAACACACACACACACACACACACACACACACACACACACACACACACACACACACACACATGAATATGCACATTTACATTTGAACTATGTTGTACCAAGATTGATCTTCATCGTGGAAGATCCTCCGTCGGTTTCGACGATAACCTTTTAATTGTTCGGTCAACTGAACGTTCAGTCAACGGAACGTGCGACTCCTATAAAATAACATATAAATGGTTTAGTATTTTTCACTGACACGTGTGGCCTTAACGTAATCCACAAGCCGAGCCGAATCACCCTGGTACAATATGTGACAAGGTTTGGTCTTTGAATTATGAGTACTGTCCACGTACACTGACTTACATTGAGGTTTAAAGGCTCTTAAACTCCCCCCGCCCCCACGGCCACATAATACCCTCAGCCCCACCCCTATTTCCAGAGAGACCTACCTACACGCATATTGTAAATAATATATAATAAATAAAATCGTTAATTTATATATAATTGTGTCTACTTTAGGCACAAGGCCAGCAATTAATCAGTG
>OZ024756.1:9022953-9025453 GCA_964016885.1 Eledone cirrhosa
TATGCCCAAGAGGAGGGAGCAGCTATTGGTGTTAGCATTTCAGGTGACATAGCTAACCTATTCATGGTATGGTGGGACAATAGACTTAAACTTAAACTTAAAGAACAATTAGAAGACAGCAACCTCTTAACCCTGATAATGTACTCCCGCTACGTTGATGATATAAACATCGTAGTAAAAACACCCCTACTAGGGAACAGTCAGGAATTAGAGAAAAACACCATGGAAAGCATCCAGCAAATAGCTAACTCCATCCACCAGAGTTACTATAGACTACCCAAGCAAACACCCCAACCATCGATTACCTGTATTAGACACAGAGCTCTGGTTAGATACTGTCAATAACAAAAAACAGATCCTCCATTCCCATTATGCCAAACCCATGACTTCCAAATATCTGATCCACCGAAACTCAGCTGTTTCGGACCACACCATAATCAACATACTGATTGCGGATTTGGTACGGGTGATGAGAAACGTGTCTCGCATGTGCAACCGCAAAGAACTAGAGACACATACAACACTTCACCGTATGCAGTTCTCTGGTTACAATCAGAGAGATAAGATCAGAGTATATAGAGGAGCCAGAACCAAATGGGAAAAAATGGTAAATAATGATACAAATGGGACCTGCCACCTGTATAGGAGCAAATTTTGGAATAGAATAGAAAGAACTAGGAATAAGGTTAATAGAATAAACTCATGGTATGATAGCAATAAATACCAGATTGTAATGTTCATCAATACAACCCCTAGAGGTGAATTAGCTTACAAATTCAGAAGGGCCCTAGATAAACATAAACTCAATATTAAGATAGAAAGACCAGGTACCTCCATAAAAACACTTATTAGCAATACATACCCTTTTCAAAGACCTCCCTGTATAGATAAGAAATGTATAATCTGTAAACTAAGCCCCCATATTAACTGTAAAACTAGAAATGTAGTATATAGCATAATATGTACTGAAGGACAATGTAGAGATAAGTAAATAGTGTACATAGGTGAGACAGCTCGTAGTATAGGAGAACGGATAAATGAACACTGGCGAGAGCTTCAAGATAGTAAAGAATCATCTGTACTCTACCAACATGCTAAAATAGAACATATGGGTAAATTAAAGAACATAGAAATAAAAATAGAATCTACACACAGAAAAGACGCAATATTTAGACAAATCACAGAGGCAATAAACATAAATGAACTCCAACCAAAATTAAATAGAAAGCATGAATGGAATAGCAACATCACAACTTACAATTAAGGACAAAATGAAAACACACACACACATAGAACAAACAACCAACCAGTAACATGTAAATAAACAAATAAATAAACAAATATAAACACACAGGCACCCGGATGTAACACATGCGCAAACTAAGCACACAACACACACAAAAACAAGATGGCGTAGGACAGAACAAAGGAGAGGCACAAAAACAAAGAAAATAATCCCCAGTCACTGAAGAGGTCACAGAATGTGTGACGAAAGAACTTTGACAATATATAAACAACCATCTGGTTGTGGAACCAACCAACCAACCGGAAATTTATAAATTCCTAAATTTATAAATTTAATTTATAATAAATTGAAGTGAAAACAACTGATGTGTGTGTTTCTTATTGGCAACATGACCCTCTCAAAGTATAACAATATATATATAGATAGATAGATAGATATAAATAAATATACATGGGTGTGTATGATTGTGTACAGAAGAGTATATTAATAAAAGGAATTCCAACATTGTCTGATTTACTCGTTTTATTTACAATCCTATAAAATTATAATGATATTAGAATGAAATAGTATGGTAGAATATTAAATGTTAAGTGTTAATTGAACAAGTACTTTCATGCTTTCGCAATCTTCAGGTTCAAATTCTGTGGTGACAGTCAAGTTGAAAATTGCAAACTTGACTGTCACCATTGAATATGAACCTGAAGATTGCGAAAGCATGAAAGTACTTGTTCAATTAACACAACATTTAATATTCTACCATACTATTTCATTCTAATACCATTATAATTTTAAAGGATTGTAAATAAAACGAGCAAATTAGACAAAGTTGGAATTCCTTTTATTAATATATATATATATATATTAAAATACAGATATTAATACAATAGATGTTCTTTTGATCAATTATATTTTATTATACATATTTCGGATGTACAACAGTACGTCCTCATCAGACAAAATATAATGATACATGACATACCCTGAGATGACTAAATCTTAACCATTTAACATCTCGGGGTATATCATGTATCATTATATTTTGTCTGATGAGGACGTACTGTTGTACATCCGGAATATGGGGTCGATAAAATAAAGTACCAGTAATGTACTGGGTTATTGCTGGCTTTGTGCCGAAAAGTAGAAACAATTATTACAATAGGGCGGTGGATTGGCAGTATCGGTAGAGGGTTGGACGCCATGCTTTGAAGCATAGAGTTACGGCCCTTGCCATTCTGAGTTCAAATCCCGTCGAGG
>OZ024756.1:9045453-9072953 GCA_964016885.1 Eledone cirrhosa
GCAACTTAGCATGGCACTACATAGGTTCTACGGCGGGGGAGTTAAAAAAAAAACCTTGGTACGTCCACAGACATTCTATAAAAAACCGTACACTAATGAATACAACAACGCTCGCCAATAAAATCTGGCAACTCAAAGATACAAATCAAGAATACAGGATTAACTGGTCTAAATTGTCAGGGACAAAATTGGTATGTCCCACTGTAGACTTTGCAATATGGAATTATTCCATATTTTAAAATGACAAAATGCTGCTTAACAGCAAAATTGAACGGTCAATTTTCTGTAGACATAAAACAGCAAATAAATTTGATAATTTCAAACCAACTTGATTCGACCCAACAATTCCATAATTCAAATTATACCACATGAGTCTATTATAATAACCCATTATCATAATTGTTGTTATTATTGTTATTAACTTTCCAATGAACCAACATCATAACCTATTATATTTTCTCTCTTACATTTTCTATCTTTCAATTTCTTTCCCTAAATATATTTCATCTCCTACATTATAACCCATCGTATTAACTTCCAATTTATTAATTTATTAATTTAAATAATACATATATGAATATATTTAACACTTTCATGTTTATATCATCGTATCTTTATATTCTAGCCACCTACACGACAACCATTTTAACCACCTACACCACAACTATTTTAACCACCAACACCACAACTATTTTAACAACGAACACCACAACTATTTTAACCACCAATACCACAACTATTTTAACCACCAAAACCACAACTATTTTAACCACCAACACCTCAACTATTTTAACCACCAATACCACAACTATTTTAACCACCAACACCACAACTATTTTAACCACCAATACCACAACTATTTAAACCACCAACACCACAACTATTTTAACCACCAACACCACAACTATTTTAACCACCAACACCACAACTATTTTAACCACCAATACCACAACTATTTTAACCACCTACACCACAACTATTTTAACCACCAACACCACAACTATTTTAACCACCAATACCACAACTATTTTAACCACCAACACCACAACTATTTTAACCACCAATACCACAACTATTTTAACCACCAACACCACAACTATTTTAACCACCAATACCACAACTATTTTAACCACCAATACCACAACTATTTTAACCACCAACACCACAACTATTTTAACCACCAATACCACAACTATTTTAACCACCAATACCACAACTATTTTAACCACCAATACCACAACTATTTTAACCACCAACACCACAACTATTTTAACCACCTACACCACAACTATTTTAACCACCAACACCACAACTATTTTAACCACCAACACCACAACTATTTTAACCACCAACACCACAACTATTTTAACCACCAATACCACAACTATTTTAACCACCAACACCACAACTATTTTAACCACCAACACCACAACTATTTAAACCACCAATACCACAACTATTTTAACCACCAATACCACAACTATTTTAACCACCTACACCACAACTATTTTAACCACCAACACCACAACTATTTTAACCACCAACACCACAACTATTTTAACCACCAATACCACAACTATTTTAACCACCAACACCACAACTATTTTAACCACCAACACCACAACTATTTTAACCACCAATACCACAACTATTTTAACCACCAACACCACAACTATTTTAACCACCAACACCACAACTATTTTAACCACCAATACCACAACTATTTAAACCACCAATACCACAACTATTTTAACCACCAATACCACAACTATTTTAACCACCAACACCACAACTATTTTAACCACCAACACCACAACTATTTTAACCACCAATACCACAACTATTTTAACCACCAATACCACAACTATTTTAACCACCAATACCACAACTATTTTAACCACCAACACCACAACTATTTTAACCACCTACACCACAACTATTTTAACGACCAACACCACAACTATTTTAACCACCAACACCACAACTATTTTAACCACCAACACCACAACTATTTTAACCACCAATACCACAACTATTTTAACCACCAACACCACAACTATTTTAACCACCAATACCACAACTATTTTAACCACCAACACCACAACTATTTTAACCACCAACACTACAACTATTTTAACCACCAACACCACAACTATTTTAACCACCTACACCACAACTATTTTAACCACCTACACCACAACTATTTTAACCACCAACACCACAACTATTTTAACCGCCAACACCACAACTATTTTAACCACCAACACCACAACTATTTTAACCACCAATACCACAACTATTTTAACCACCAACACCAAAACTATTTTAACCACCAACACCACAACTATTTTAACCACCAATACCACAACTATTTTAACCACCAACACCACAACTATTTTAACCACCAACACCACAACTATTTTAACCACCAACACTACAACTATTTTAACCACCAACACCACAACTATTTTAACCACCTACACCACAACTATTTTAACCACCAACACCACAACTATTTTAACCACCTACACCACAACTATTTTAACCACCAACACCACAACTATTTTAACCGCCAACACCACAACTATTTTAACCACCAACACCACAACTATTTTAACCACCAATACCACAACTATTTTAACCACCAACACCACAACTATTTTAACCACCAACACCACAACTATTTTAACCACCAATACCACAACTATTTTAACCACCAACACCACAACTATTTTAACCACCAACACCACAACTATTTTAACCACCAATACCACAACTATTTTAATCACCAACACCACAACTATTTTAACCACCAACACCACAACTATTTTAACCACCAATACCACAACTATTTTAACCACCAACACCACAACTATTTTAACCACCAACACCACAACTATTTTAACCACCAATACCACAACTATTTTAACCACCAACACCACAACTATTTTAACCACCAACACCACAACTATTTTAACCACCAACACCACAACTATTTTAACCACCAATACCACAACTATTTTAACCACCAACACCACAACTATTTTAACCACCAACACCACAACTATTTTAACCACCAATACCACAACTATTTTAACCACCAACATCACAACTATTTTAACCACCAACACCACAACTATTTTAACCACCAATACCACAACTATTTTAACCACCAACACCACAACTATTTTAACCACCAACACCACAACTATTTTAACCACCAATACCACAACTATTTTAACCACCAACACCACAACTATTTTAACCACCAACACCACAACTATTTTAACCACCAATACCACAACTATTTTAACCACCAACACCACAACTATTTAAACCACCAATACCACAACTATTTTAACCACCAATACCACAACTATTTTAACTACCAACACCACAACTATTTTAACCACCAACACCACAACTATTTTAACCACCAATACCACAACTATTTTAACCACCAACACCACAACTATTTTAACCACCAACACCACAACTATTTTAACCACCAACACCACAACTATTTTAACCACCAATACCACAACTATTTTAACCACCAATACCACAACTATTTTAACCACCAACACCACAACTATTTTAACCACCAACACCACAACTATTTTAACCACCAATACCACAACTATTTTAACCACCAACACCACAACTATTTTAACCACCAACACCACAACTATTTAAACCACCAATACCACAACTATTTTAACCACCAATACCACAACTATTTTAACCACCAATACCACAACTATTTTAACCACCAACACCACAACTATTTTAACCACCAATACCACAACTATTTTAACCACCAACACCACAACTATTTTAACCACCTACACCACAACTATTTTAACCACCAACACCACAACTATTTTAACCACCAACACCACAACTATTTTAACCACCAATACCACAACTATTTTAACCACCAATACCACAACTATTTTAACCACCAACACCACAACTATTTTAACCACCAACACCACAACTATTTTAACCACCAACACCACAACTATTTTAACCACCAACACCACAACTATTTTAACCACCAATACCACAACTATTTTAACCACCAACACAACTATTTTAACCACCAACACCACAACTATTTTAACCACCAATACCACAACTATTTTAACCACGAACACCACAACTATTTTAACCACCAACACCACAACTATTTTAACCACCAACACCACAACTATTTTAACCACCAACACCACAACTATTTTAACCACCAATACCACAACTATCTTAACCACGAACACCACAACTATTTTAACCACCAATACCACAACTATTTTAACCACCAACACCACAACTATTTTAACCACCAATACCACAACTATTTTAACCACCAACACCACAACTATTTTAACCACCAACACAACTATTTTAACCACCAACACCACAACTATTTTAACCACCAATACCACAACTATTTTAACCACCAACACCACAACTATTTTAACCACCAACACAACTATTTTAACCACCAACACCACAACTATTTTAACCACCAACACCGCAACTATTTTAAACAATCATATTATGTTCATTTTCTTCGCACACATAACATTTATTTTTTCATGTATCATCTTCGCTATAACTTATTTATTATTATTCATTTATTATCAATACTTTTATTTTTTCTCTCTATTTTTCTTTTTCTTTATCTTTTTTCTTTCTTCTTTTTTTCTTCTTTCTTTTTTCTTCTCTCTTTCTCTCTTTCTTTCTCTTTTTTTCTCTCTATATCTTTTCCTTTTTTCTTCTTTTTCTTTTTTCTTTTCTTTCTTTATTAATGTTGTAATTTGAATTTGCAAACGCTGTATATAATTTTAAACAGTTTTTCCGATGATTTGGTTAAGCATGCACCGTATTTAAAATTGAGTGACACAACTTCAAGTGATTAGCAATTTTAAGATAACTTAATCAATGAAACAATTGTTAATACTGTAATTAAAACCCTTTTTGTACTGTTCACCATGTTATTCTTCACTCTTACATATATATATATATATACACTTGTTCGATTGAAACTCATTACATATATATATATATATATATACATACAGAAGGAGAGAGAGAGTGAGGGAGAGAGAGAGAGAGAGAGAGAGAGAGAGAGAGAGAGAGAGAGAGAGAGAGAGAGAGAGAGAGAGACTTGTTCCATTGAAAATTATTATATTTGGAAATCAGAAGTTTTTATTTTTTAATGTATGACTTATGTTATTTGACTTTTTTTTTTAAACCTCCTTTTGCTTGGAAATCCCCACCACCACCACCACCACCACCAACACTAACACCAGACAGACACACATACACATACATACACTTGCACAGTCACACATCCACACACACAACCACTTTTTCGAAGTCAAAAAACAGGTACCAGTCTAGTACTGGAGTCGTTCATGTCAGAAAACATGTTTCAATGATGTTTAAGTATAAAGGAAGTGCCCAAACGTAGAAATGCTATAAAGATAGCTTATAAAATTGGGTGAAGACCCTTAAAAGAGGGGGAAATAAGTTGCCATCGGCTGCTTTGAGGGACTGGCTGATGGCAAATTCCTTTCACCTCTTTTACAGGTCTTCACTCTAGGTAGCTAATAAAAATTAGCTACCTTTATAGTGTCACGTGTGGGACAAATCCAGTCGACTTTCGAGTCCATAGTAAGGATCAAACCGCCACCTTCATTTAAAAACGAAGGAGAGGCGGTTTTCCTCTGCATGGTGGCTATGGTGAAAGAAGTAATATGGTGGACGAGATTGAGAGGACTGAGGACAGATACCTTTCTCTCCGGACAACAGCTCATTCTCTTCTTTAGATACCACTTCAGAAGGAGAATCAGAGTGGAGAGAGAGGCACTGCACCCCAGTAAATTTACTGAAAGGTGGCTGAATGTGGCGAGAATGGCCCGAGTGATTGGGCCTTCTCTGTATATAAACCTGTAGGTTGAGGAAGGGAGGGAAAAGAAGAAAGGAGCACTTGCAAAACATGCTCCTGGAGTTGAGGGTTGTTCTATCTACGGGGTTTAAAACAACCCATTTGCAACGCCTCCCCTCTATTGGGGATTTCGATTGTTAAATTTTTTAATGTTATAATTTTACTCTTTTTACACGATTGTATGTAAAATCCCCGCCATGTCCTTGTATTGTCCCATTTCTTGTGCGCCCTTGTCGCAAATATCTTTATAGTATTGAGCACTTTCTTTATCCTTATAAAGATATACATATATTCTCAACGCTTAAAACCCGAGAATTCGGCTTCGAACATTGTTTACTATCTTTCATCCATTCGAGGTCAATAAGGTACCAGTCTACTACTGGTGTGTCGTTTCTTCCTCTATATCTATTCCTCACTTCCTTCGCACTTCCTTTCTCCCACTCTCTCTATCCTTCTCTGGAAGAAATCTGTTGTACTTAGGCCTAGAGAGGGGATGGGCTCCGCCATGTTTAAAATTGCACTCAGAGACGCCATATGCCAATACAGCGCCCCCTACGACTCTCTTGGGAGTTACGTGTCCTTACCATCCCATACTTTAAGAATAAAATGATTTAATTTTAAGGTTTGAAGTTTAAGTATTGCGCGTATGTAAACGATTTATAGAAGTCTCTCAAACCATTGTGAAATGCACGGTTTTCCTGCCTGCATAAATTAATGAGGACTAGCTGTCATGGCGGGTTATTTATGTCTGTTTCAATACTTTAAAATCTACTTTAAAATCTTTAAACTGATGCTTCAGATTTTTTCAGAATTATAGCAATAATAATTGTTTCTACTTTTGGCACAAGGCCAGCAATTATCCCAGTACATTACTGGTACTTTATTTTATCGACCCCGTAAGGATGAAAGGCAAAGTTAACCTCGGCGGGATTTCAACTCAGAATGGCAAGGGCCGTAACTCTATGCTGCAAAGCATGGTGTCCATGGCAATAATAATGTTTCTACGTTTGGCACAAGGCCAGCAATTACCCCAGTGCATTACTGGTGCTTTATTGTATCGACCCCATAAGGATGAAAGGCAAAGTTAACCTTGGCAGGATTTGAACTAAAAATATAAAGGGCCATAACTCTATGCTGCAAAGCATTTTTTTCGACGCTTTACCGCCCTTAATAATAATAATAATAATAATTTGAAGAAGAAGAAGAAGAAGAAGAAGAAGAAGAAGAAGAAGAAGAGCAAGAAGAAGAAGAAGAAGAAGAAGGTCCGGGAAGGGAAGAAAGCTAGAGAGAAAATATGAACTTTCATCTGGAGAAGTTCTAATATCATCAAAGAAAACTCTAAAACAAAAAGTCCAAGTAAAAGCTCAAAGAATTCGTAAATTCGAGAAGCGAAACAACTTCTACAGACAAAATAAGTTGTTCACATCCAATGACAAGTCATTCTAAAGGGAATGAGAAAATACTTATTGAAGACCCTCCTTCCATGGAGGTATGTGGAATTACCTTCTTCCAAAGAACAATGAAACTAAAGATAAAAAAAACTATCGGCCCATAACCTGCTTGGCCACCATAAAATATTAACCTCTATTCTCATGGAGAAAGCATGTGTTTATGGAGGAGAACAATCTTTTCTACATTGAACAAAAAGGGTGCCGACGAGGTTCGTATGGTTGTGCACCCGTTACTCCCGAGATCGTAGGTGTGACATATTGATATACGGCGTTTCTAGGGCGTTTTTTTAAACCTAGTGGAGCCCGTCAATTATGAACTTATGAAACTGAAAAAAAAAAGAGAGAAAAGACCCTTTATATACTACACCCACAAAAATACATGGACTGTTCCAGAAAATAACCGCTTATGTCGTGTGATTTCATTATATAAATTTGAAAACTTCTTTGCCCACTTATTACTGGGTGGGTCGTGGGAGCAGAGTCCTCATCAGACAAACCTTCCAGAGGATTTCTTCTTCTTCTTCTTCTTCTTCTTCTTCTTCTTCTTCTTCTTCTTCTTCTTCTTCTTCTTCTTCGTCTTCTTCTTCTTCTTCTGCTTCTTCTTCTTCTTCTTCTTCTTCTTCTTCTTCTTCTTCTCCTTCTTCAGAGGGTCGTGGCAGCAGAGTCCTCAAACACTCCCACTAGTGGGTCCTGTCAGAAGCAACCGTCTCCAACTGATCACGCTGGATCCCCAAGCGAGACCAGCCAAGCTCATGGATGTTATCCAACCATATTGCTCGGGGTCTATCCCTGGCTCTCTTGCCGGTTGGTTTTGCTCATAAAATCTGTCCAGCAATTCTTTCCTGAGACATTCTAACCCCATGACCATAGTATCGGAACTGTGATCTCTCAATTCGCACTTTATCGAGAACTCTATCGAGTAACGTTACTCCAAAGACCCTTCGGAGGAATCCCATTTCGACCACTTGTATTCGAATCGTACTCTTTTGGTCATTACCCAAATAAGGGTTGGCACGAAAACCAAATTGAAGATAGTAAGTTTCTCTTTTACACCTACCTCCCTTCTTCTGATTACTGAATGCCGAAGCTGGCGCATTACTGCATCAGCTTTTACAATTCTTGCACTTAATTCAGCCTCCTGCCTTCCATCACTCGTGAAGACGCCCCCGAGATTCTTGAACTTCTCTACCTACTTCAGTGGAACTCCATTCACATGTAGAGTGCACTGAGTAGGCTTCCTTGAGAGGACGACTGTCTCAGTTTTGGATGCACTGATTTTAATTCCAGCGATGCAGCACTCAGCATCAAACCTATCAAGTGCAATTCGAAGATCATCTTCTGTCAAGTTAAGTAACACCATGTCGTCTGCAAATTCCAGCCGACTAATTTTACATCCGCCAGTCATGATACCACTGCCAACGTGGCTGCGCATGTCAATCCTGTTCATTTAAATACTGAACAGGAGAGGTGACAGTCGGCACCCCTGTCAGAGTCCGACTGCCATATTGAATGGTTTTGATTTAGCGCCATTTATCCGAACACCCGGCGGTGGATTGGCAGTATCGGTAGAGGGTCGGACGCCATGCTTTCCAGCATAGTTACGTCCCTTTATGATCTGAGTTCAAATCCCGCCGAGGTTGACTTTGCCTTTCATCCTTACGGGGTCGATAAAATAAAGTACCAGTAATGCACTGGGTAATTGCTGGCCTTGTGCCTAAAGTAGAAACAATTATCTATTGAAATTTCATCATAGTTGTGAATCTACATATGTATTATAAAACATATTTTTAATGTTTATTAAACTTTATTAAGAATATTTTTTTTATCTAATTAACTTCCGAACTAACAATTAGGAATAAATCCCTAAAGTATGTTAGCTGTAAATATTTTGCAAGTATTTCTGGTTGAGTTACATTTCTGGTGTAGTAGGGATGGTGGAAAAATGTTATCAAACCGAAACAGCTTAAATATTTCTTCAGGCTTTTACAAAAAAAAAAATTAAAAAAATATTTTCCACAGGGATTAAAAGCGGAACGCGTAATTTTACCTCTTAACGTAATTATTATTTTTATTATTATTTTTACTGTAGGTTTATTTTGTGTATATGGGGGAGGGGATAGTTACTAAGTAGAAAGTTTGTATATATTTTAGGGGTGGGGAAATAGGAAGTTGATTTCTTTAAAGTTGTAGTACAAGTTTCAGTTTGCGAGGACCACACCGATTGATTAACGGCACTCGTCATACACAGGAAGTAAAAACACTTATTTATGTCTATTAAATAAACACAAGATGGCGAAGTGAAGAGTCGTTAGAGCGTCCGATGGAATGTTTTATCATACTCCTTCGTTCTCACTCTCTACACTCTGAGTTCAAATCCCACCGAGGTCAGCTTTGCCTTTCATCTTTTCGATGTCGATAAAAAATTCTCACTCTCTCTCTCTCTATCTCTCTATCTATCTATCTATCTCTCTCTCTGGAAGATATCAGCTATGTTAAGACCTAAGGATAGGCTCTGCCAGGTTTGAAATACCCAAGACACTCTGTATGTCACTACGGTGCCCTTTACGACTCTTCCAGGATTTAAGTGCGCGCGCGCGCACGCACACACACACACACACATATATATATATATATATATGGGAAAAGAGGCTGAGCTCCGGCGGTTTCGACGAAACGGTTTGGTCGAAACGGCCGGAGCTCAGCCGTTGGGGTCCTGACTCTTTTCCTATTACCCACTCTACTACCCTAAGTATTGAGTACTCTGGTGCGTTATGGTCCACCTGGTATCTTACCACACCCTATATATATATATATATATATATATATATATATTGGAAAAGTGTGAAATCCTTGGTACAATTAGGTAAACTTTCTGGAAAGAGTTAATCAGGATTTTTAAGAAAAACTCTCCACCGAAGTTAACAAAGGATTTATTAGATCTACATAGCAAAATTATAAAATTATTGAATCGTAAAATTATGAAATTAAATTGTAATAGAATACCAACTACAAATGAAGTCATTCTTTTCCTTTTTTCATACATATATACATACATACATGGTGGCTGCCAACTCGTTTTCGAGTACGGCCACTACTTCATATCCATGTAGGAGAACCCCTACCGATGCGCTGAACGAGTGTGTCTTTTTAGTCCAGCCAGCGACTTGAAAACTCTGGTACAAACACTACACTTGTGACAATTATTGACACATAGTGCTGGGCCCATGGTACCATGTGATGACAAGTGCAGAGAGATCTCCAGATATAAAGCAATGCCTGTGCCCTGAAGCTTTTATAGTGAGCAAAGGCACTGTACAAAGCCAGTCCCACTCTCTTAACCAAGATGATATTTACCAAAAAGAAGAACAAGTCAACATCATTGGATACCATCAGGGTTGCAGGTGTTATATCAGAGTTTTCCTTCTCCTAGAATTTTGCCTTGACAAAGGCTAAGGGGTCATCTCTCCCGGTGATTTTGGATGGCCATTGACTCTTAAGAGCTCCTTTGCTCTTTGACAGGTTTTGTTTTTATTCCTGCAGGATGTCCAAAGTCACCTTCCTCACCAAGAAACTTTGGTGGGGTTTGCCAGTTTAGTCGCCAACGACCCGACCATGAGACAGGTTGTACTGGGATACATGTTACCAGTAGCACCAACTGGTGACCTGACATAAATATATATATATATACACACACACACACACACATATATACATATATAAATGTAAAACAAAGATCGAAGATGTAAGCCACATTGTTGCTTGCCAACTGCCCAAGAATGTCATCTCGCTACTACCTCCCCATGAGACACGATGGGATAGCTAGAACCATCTGGAACGCACTTCAGAAAACAAAATTAAAAACAAACGAGGAAGAATATATTGAGACAGATGGCACTAAAGAACACTGGTGGAACCTGAAAATAAAAACTGCCACCAAATTAAAGCACAACCGGCCTGATATTGTTGTTTGGGACCACACACTGAAAACGTGCTCTGTAGTGGAGATCAGCTGCCCACTTGATGTAAACGTTGTCGGAAAAATACAGGAGAAGGAGGACATCTACGGACCATTGATGAGGAGTTTACAAATGCAGTATCCAAGATACACCTTTAGCTTCATACCCATCATTATTGGTGCTACGGGTTATATACCAACCCGCTTGAACCAAAGTATGACTGAACTTGGATTTGCGGACAAAGAGCGCAGCTCCCTAATTCATAGTCTACAAATAGCTGCGATAGTTGGCACCTTCAAAATTTGCAAAACATTCTTGCGATTCAAGGGATGACAATTTCTTTTCTTTTACAACCTTGCCACCAGGAAGGTGGCCGGTCAAAAATATACTCGAAATTAAGAGAAAGAGATAAACATACATAAATACAAATTATAATAATAATAGCGAATGTGTGTATTTTTCTATTTGTCCGTCACGCACTGAAAGGTGACAAATTGTAGACCAACGTTCTAAGATGCGTGACACTTGTGTGAGTATATATAGCGAATTGGCTATTATTATTGTGTGTGTGTGTGTGTGTGTGTGTGTGTGTGTGTGTGTGTGTGTGTGTGTGTGTGTGTGTGTGTGTGTGTGTGTGTGTGTGTGTGTGTGTGTGTGTGAATATACTCGAGTAAGTGTGTGTGTTTCTGAGTTTATATTTATATACTCATACATATAAATCTATACATATACACACCAAGATATCCTGGTTATCTCTTAGTTGCGGATAGTTTTTTCATGAACAAATTTGTAATAAAGAATTGTTAAACTAAAAACTTGGCTTTCCACTCTTTTTATAAATAAAATACTACAATGCCGCTGACAGGTTTTAATGAGACATAACCGTAAACATGAGATTACAAATAGAAAGAGAAAAAAATTACACACAAACCAAAGGCAGGAGAAAGGGGTGGACAAACGAACCGCTGTCAGAACAAAAGGTAAAAATTTTGCGAGGAGCAGTGGGAAACCTCTCTAATAATTTTTAGCCGTCATTTTTGACGGCACGGGACACCTAGTAAATATATAAACAAGATGTTGTTGTTGTTCTATCAATGAAGTTATTATTGTAATTCTTTCAATATTGTACTGTTGTGGAGAACTCTTTATAACTGAAAAAACAATTCTTTTATTTTAGGTTTGCGGTTCAAGTATCTGATTGAATATGTTAAACTGGAAGCTGTTGATGTTTGTGATGTTGTTTGGCGCATCTAGTTGTGAAGATCTCATCTACACTGTCACAGAAGGAAGAAAACCAGGAACTTATATTGGAAACATAGCTTTAGATATGAATTTCATAAAGAATATCGATACTCAGAGAGTAAACTTGAGATATCTCCAACTAAAACCAGCACATTCCACTGGACACCAACAACTGTTTAAGGTTAATGAGAAAACTGGTCAATTCCATACGGCACAGGTAATTGATGCTGAGTCAGTGTGTAGACAAGGGACAGAATGTTCCCAAACGATTGATGTCATTGTTCAGGATGGAGGAACTCTGTTGAAAATATTGAAAATTAAAATTATCATTGAAGATATCAACGATAACAAACCGACATTTCCCAGTAGAAATATCCATTTATATTTTTCTGAAGGTGGAAACGCAATAAGAAAATCAATTCCTAATGCTATCGATCGAGATATTAGTGAAGATAATTCTAAGATCAGTTATTATCTTCAATCAAACGTTGATGAACCATTTTCTTTGAGTGTCACAGAACGAATTGATGGAACATCGGAGTTAAGTATCAGCGTGAATGAAAAACTCAACCGTGAAGTTCGAAGTACTTATCTTTTGGAAGTTATTGCTAGAGATGGTGGACAACCGACTCAAGAAACTATATTGTTTGTCAATATTTCAGTGACGGATTTAAACGACAATTCACCGGTATTCACACAAAGTATATACAATGTGACAATCCAAAATGAATTAAGTGAACAGACACCCATAATTACTGTGTCTGCAACTGATGCCGATTCAAATGATAATGGGAAAGTCTTTTATCGATTTAGTTCAAGAACATCAGAAATGGCACTTTCTCATTTTCGACTGAACGAAACTTCGGGAGAAATATTCTTTCATCAAATATTTACTTCTAGTGAAAAAAATACATATAAATTGTTTGTTGAAGCTTATGATGGTGCCACCTCACCTTTAAGTGCCTTAGGAATGGTACAAGTTAATATCAAATATACAACGAATAACCCTCCAGAAATAAGAATTAATTTTGTGTCTTCTGTAACGCCAAATACGGCGATTGTGACTGAGCGAATCAGCGAGGGTAGTTTTATTGCTTACGTTCAAGTTTTTGACCACGATGTAGGAAATAATGGACAGGTGAGTTGTGAATTAAAACATGATCATTTCCAACTGCAGAGTCTTGGATCAACAGACTATAAAGTTATCGTAAAGAAAAAAGTGGACAGGGAATCAAAAGACAATTTCAATGTCACTATCACGTGTCAGGATAAAGGTAACCCACCCCTGTTCACCTATTATTCTTTCTTGATTGAAATATCAGATGTCAACGACAATCCTCCAGTGTTTGAAAAGTCTTCATATGCCACTTCATTCTTTGAAAATAATGTTATAGGTTTATCAATTGCGAAAGTGTTGGCCCACGATAAAGACAGTGATAAAAATGCTCAAATTACTTACTTCCTTCAGTCTGATTTACCATTTAGCATTAGTAAACTGTCGGGTATGGTAAGAGCAAAAGCTTCTTTTGATCGAGAAGCGAGCTCTTTTCTAACTTTCCCCATATTCGCGAAAGATCAAGGATATCCACAACTAACAGGTAGTACTACTCTTACCGTTTCTATTCTCGATGTTAATGACATAGCACCCGAATTCTCACAACGAACTTTCGAATTTTCAACTTATGAAAACCAACAACCAAATTTTCCCGTTGGATTTATAAATGCTACAGATGCTGACCAGGGTTTAAATAGTCAGCTTACTTATTCACTGATCAGAAGCAGAGGCAATGTTCTCCCTTTTCAAATTACTAACGACGGCTTTCTATCAGTCGTTCAGGTTCTAGATCGTGAACTCCAATCAGAATATCACTTTAAAGTAATGGTCAGAGACAAAGGAACGCCTAGTTTAAACAATTCAGTGGAAGTGTGTGTAAAAGTTATCGACGAAAACGACAACATCCCGGAGTTTGTATTCCCGAGTGGAAACAATTTCAGCATGACTGTCTATTACCAACGTTATACAAATAAAGAAATCAGTGTTGTACAGGCGCATGACAACGATGTTGGCAAAAACGCTGTTCTTCGTTACAACATCATTGGAGGGAACGATAAAAAACTATTCGACATAGATAAAATTAAAGGATCGATATATTTCGCCCGTGCTGCAACTGCACAAGACTCTGGTTTATACAAACTACATCTGGTAGTGTTTGATTCTGGCGAGCCTATGAACTCGGCTGAATCTAATCTTTCGTTGAGCGTCATAGTTAATAATGATACGGCATTACTGCACGATGGTTTAAAACCTTATATGGGAATCACACTACAACACAATCTCCTTATTGTTATTGTATTAACAGGTATAACCGTTTTAGTAGCTTTTATAGTCATTACCACTATTTGCGTGATTCGAAGAAACGATATTAGAAATGCCACCATCAATACACCAGTTTCCAATAATAGTGATCGAACACAGACTTTGTCAAAACAATTTACTTTCAATTCTGATCCCACTTTAAGGGTACCAAAAGACAGTGATCGGCGAAATCGATATAATTATCCGACAGTACCAGATGATCTGGGACTTCGATGTAATACTTCAGCCATTTCTGATAATTCTAATCTGTCAACAGGAGTCAATAAAGCACAGGTAAGTCTTTAATATACACCTATATATATTATAAAGATTACCAGCTAACTAACTCTTTCCTTACCTTCATCTTACCGTCCATTTTGCATTGTTTAGCCTTATATAACTTTTCACATTACATCATACTAGCAGAAAACCATCCACCCTTCGGGTGGTTTTCTGATAGCATGTGTAGTGTGTATATTGATATTATACACAAATATACATACATATAGAGATACGATACATCAAATAAAATCGTAATTGACAATGTACACAGAAATTGAAGAGAGACTGTGTTACACTGTCTTCTGTAGCCAGTAAAGTAATCCATGATACATTTACAAAAGACGATATTATATATAAACTGCATGAGGGTGAAATGTAATGAAAACGAAAAAGGAGAAAATTAGCGACAGAAATATAAATGTTTGATATAACGATGCAAATATATGAATGTGATATAATATAGCGTCCATTATATCATAACCGGAAGTATTGACATTTGAACATTTTTAAAGAAGTGAATGTTAAAATAAGCAATCATTATATATAGCGGTGGATTGGCAGTATCGGTAGAGGGTCGGACGCCATGCTTTGACGTATAGAGTTACGGCCCTTTCCATTCTGAGTTCAAATCCCGCCGACGTTAACTTTGCCTTTCATCCTTACGGGGTCGATAAAATAAAGTACCAGTAATGTACTGGGTAATTGCTGGCCTTGTGCCTAACGTAGAAACAATTATATATAGAATAATTAAGTTTAATCAACAGTTACGAAATTTAGAAGATACATTATGTAATATTCCTTATTTATTGAAAGTAATCCAACTTATTTTACTAATGGATTAAACAAATATATTGAGAACACAACCAATCCTCCATTTATTATATTATGATATTATATACATTGCTTCAAGCAAGCTACATTTTATATGTTGGTGTATGTGTTGGTATATATACATGTGTGTGTGTGTTGGTATATATACATGTGTGTGTGTGTTGGTATATATACATGTGTGTGTGTGTTGGTATATATACATGTGTGTGTGTGTTGGTATATATACATGTGTGTGTGTGTGTGTGTGTGTGTGTTGGTATATATACATGTGTGTGTGTTGGTATATATACATGTGTGTGTGTTGGTATATATACATGTGTGTGTATTGGTATATATACATGTGTATGTGTTGGTATATATACATGTGTGTGTTGGTATATATACATGTGTATGTGTTGGTATATATACATGTGTGTGTGTGTTGGTATATGTACATGTGTATGTGTTGGTATATATACATGTGTGTGTGTGTTGGTATATATACATGTGTGTGTTGGTATATATACATGTGTGTGTGTGTTGGTATATATATACATGTGTATGTGTTGGTATATATACATGTGTGTGTTGGTATATATACATGTGTATGTGTTGGTATATATACATGTGCGTGTGTGTTGGTATATATACATGTGTATGTGTTGGTATATATACATGTGTGTGTGTGTTGGTATATATACATGTGTGTGTGTTGGTATATATACATGTGTGTGTGTGTTGGTATATATACATGTATATGTGTTGGTATATATACATGTGTATGTGTTGGTATATACACATGTGTATGTGTTGGTATATATATACATGTGTGTGTGTGTGTTGGTATATATACATGTGTGTGTGTGTGTTGGTATATATACATGTGTGTGTGTTGGTATATATACATGTGTGTGTGCGCGCGCGCGTAATAAGGAAAATGTGAAGTTCGGTGTAGATGTTAAAGAGTCCTTTATAATAAAGCTGTGATAGATATTTCAATGACGATCGTGGCTACGTGATCATTCAATCACGTGATCGGTCACGTGATCTCATCAGACAGCATCTATATGTAATAAGGTTACGTTTCCGAGGCAATCAAATCTAAATACAAGGGAAATTATGTTTTCATAGCCGACATCCGTTCCCTTGTCATCGTGTATATATATATATATATATATATATATATATCACGATAAATTAACGGAGGCATAGGCCGTCGTTATTCCCTGTAAATAATGTGCTCAAAGGGGAAGAGATCCTGAGCCCTTTAAAATATAATATGTTGAGAAGGTAACACACACCAGAGAGAGATATATAGTGCGTTATGAATAATACAGGGAAAAAGCCACCAGTGTATGGAATCTATAACCTATGAAAGGCAGACTATAGACACGATAATTAAAAATATAAATTAAAGCGTAAATAAATACCTCTATAACTATATAACACACGTACATATCCAAAGATATGTTTCACCAGAAAATTTGTTGAAAGAAATGGTAGTCTCGTTTCATCAGCGTGTGTAAGGCTATACATTTCAGACAACACTAAGAGAATTTTACAATTGACTGTCCAGCTACACGTGGGAGAGAGAAGTCACAGCGTGTTTAAGGGCAGTGAACCAGTGGCCTCTGAGAGACGAACTGCTAGAAAGGGCAGCCCAAAGCCACTCAGAGAAGAGTGCTCAACCAAACAGAGATATGGAAAGGCTGTTGTTAGGAGCGAAATATCACGATAAATTAACGGAGGCATAGGCCGTCGTTATTCCCTGTAAATAATGTGCTCAAAGGGGAAGAGATCCTGAGCCCTTTAAAATATAATATGTATAATATCTCAGAGAGAGATATATAGTGCGTTATCAATAATACAGGGAAAAAACCACCAGTGTATGGAATCTATAACCTATGAAAGGCAGACTATAGACACGATAATTAAAAATATAAATTAAAGCGTAAATAAATACCTCTATAACACACGTACATATCCAAAGATATGTTTCACCAGAAAATTTGTTGAAAGAAATGGTAGTCTCGGCCTATGCCTCCGTTAATTTATCGTGATATTTCGCTCCTAACAACAGCCTTTCCTAACTCTGTTTGGTTGAGCACTCTTCTCTGAGTGGCTTTGGGCTGCCCTTTCTAGCAGTTCGTCTCTCAGAGGCCACTGGTTCACTGCCCTTAAACACGCTGTGACTTCTCTCTCCCACGTGTAGCTGGACAGTCAATTGTAAAATTCTCTTAGTGTTGTCTGAAATGTATAGCCTTACACACGCTGATGAACCGAGACTACCATTTCTTTCAACAAATTTTCTGGTGAAACATATCTTTGGATATGTACGTGTGTTATATAGTTATAGAGGTATTTATTTACGCTTTAATTTATATTTTTAATTATCGTGTCTATAGTCTGCCTTTCATAGGTTATAGATTCCATACACTGGTGGCTTTTTCCCTGTATTATTGATAACGCACTATATATCTCTCTCTGGACGTGTTACCTTCTCAACATATTATATATATATATATATATATATATGTGTGTGTGTGTGTGTGTGTGTGTGTGTGTGTGTGTGTGTGTGTGTGTATGTATGCATGTATATATATATATTCTAGGGCGGGTAAAATTCCTGAGATCCATGGACGAGTTCTCTCCAGCGGTCTCTGTCCCTCATTATCGCTGCCATGTTCTGCGTCTCCAACAGACCAGTGTCTGTCCTTAGGGCATCAACATACGTTAACCTTGGTCTTCTTCTTCCAGTGTGTCCATGTAGGGGCTCCCACAGGAGCACTGAGTGCAATGTCAACTCTGGATGTCGGTGAGCATGTCCAGCCAACCTCAGTCTCCTCTGTGTCACTTTTGAGCTGACTTTTGGGAGGCTCTCATACAGCTCCTCAGTGTATACTGATTAATGTTCAGAGCCATCCTCAGCATTCTCGTGTAGCACCCATCCACCATCTGAGTGAGTTTCTTGGTCAGTGTCCAAGTCTCAGACCCGTACAGCAGCACAGACTCCACTACAGCAATGAAGAGGCGGATTTTCAGGTCTTTACGAAGGTCCGACTTCCACACCGATCTCAAGCTGTGGCACGCCGCCCAGGCTTTGCTTTTCTTCTCAACCACATCATCTTCCGTATTCCAAATCTTTGCTCCCAAATACAGGAAGTCCTCAACCAATTCTAGCGGCTTCCCGCCTACATTAGTGATCCCCTCTGGCTTGTATATGTGTGCGTTTGTGTGGGTGTATGTGTGTGTGCGTGTCATTGTAGAAACCTGACCAATGAATAGCATTGTTAGCACAAATGAACCTTAAAAATCAGGAGCCACCCCCCATCTCCCAGTGTGAACCTGTCTACAGACACTTAGCTTGGCTGCAAATGGGCTGAGGAGGCCAAACTCTCCAAGTATCGGTCGCACTCCGACAGGTTTGCGGTCGTGCCCTTGGCAGTGGAGACTTCTGGTGTCCTCGGCCCTAGGGCTACCTCCCTACTCACACCATAGGCGCTGAGCTGGCCAGCTGCAAGGCTCACACTTGCTTGTGTGTTATATGTGGCCCTAGATGTATGTATTACCTGCTTGTGTGTTGTATGTGGTCCTATATGTGTGTATTACCTGCTTGTGTGTTATATGTGGCCCTAGATGTATGTATTACCTGCTTGTGTGTTGTATGTGGTCCTATATGTGTGTATTACCTGCTGGTGTGTTGTATGTGGTCCTGGATGTATATATTACCTGCTGGTGTGTTGTATGTGGCCCTAGATGTATGTATTACCTGCTGGTGTGTTGTATGTGGTCCTAGATGTATGTATTACCTGCTGGTGTGTTGTATGTGGTCCTAGATGTATGTATTACCTGCTGGTGTGTTGTATGTGGTCCTAGATGTATGTATTACCTGCTGGTGTGTTGTATGTGGTTCTAGATGTGTGTATTACCTGCTGGTGTGTTGTATGTGGTTCTAGATGTGTGTATTACCTGCTTGTGTGTTGTATGTGGTCCTAGATGTGTGTATAACCTGCTGGTGTGTTGTATGTGGTCCTAGATGTGTGTATTACCTGCTGGTGTGTTGTATGTGGTCCTAGATGTATGTATTACCTGCTGGTGTGTTGTATGTGGTCCTAGATGTATGTATTACCTGCTGGTGTGTTGTATGTGGTCCTAGATGTATGTATTACCTGCTGGTGTGTTGTATGTGGTCCTAGATGTATGTATTACCTGCTGGTGTGTTGTATGTGGTTCTAGATGTGTGTATTACCTGCTGGTGTGTTGTATGTGGTTCTAGATGTGTGTATTACCTGCTTGTGTGTTGTATTTGGTCCTAGATGTGTGTATAACCTGCTGGTGTGTTGTATGTGGTCCTAGATGTGTGTATTACCTGCTGGTGTGTTGTATGTGGTTCTAGATGTGTGTATTACCTGCTGGTGTGTTGTATGTGGTTCTAGATGTATGTATTACCTGCTGGTGTGTTGTATGTGGTCCTAGATGTATGTATTACCTGCTTGTGTGTTGTATGTGGTCCTAGATGTATGTATTACCTGCTGGTGTGTTGTATGTGGTCCTAGATGTATGTATTACCTGCTGGTGTGTTGTATGTGTTCCTCCTAGATGTGTGTATTACCTGCTGGTGTGTTGTATGTGGTCCTAGATGTATGTATTACCTGCTGGTGTGTTGTATGTGTTCCTCCTAGATGTGTGTATTACCTGCTTGTGTGTTGTATGTGATCCTAGATGTATGTATTACCTGCTGGTGTGTTGTATGTGTTCCTCCTAGATGTGTGTATTACCTGCTTGTGTGTTGTATGTGGTCCTAGATGTATGTATTACCTGCTGGTGTGTTGTATGTGTTCCTCCTAGATGTGTGTATTACCTGCTTGTGTGTTGTATGTGATCCTAGATGTATGTATTACCTGCTGGTGTGTTGTATGTGGTCCTAGATGTGTGTATTACCTGCTGGTGTGTTGTATGTGATCCTAGATGTATGTATTACCTGCTGGTGTGTTGTATGTGGTCCTAGATGTGTGTATTACCTGCTGGTGTGTTGTATGTGGTCCTAGATGTGTGTATTACCTGCTGGTGTGTTGTATGTCGTTCTAGATGTGTGTATTACCTGCTGGTGTGTTGTATGTGGTCCTAGATGTATGTATTACCGTCTTGTGTGTTGTATGTGGTCCTAGATGTGTGTATTACCTGCTGGTCTGTTGTATGTGGTCCTAGATGTATGTATTACCTTCTGGTGTGTTGTATGTGGTCCTAGATGTATGTATTAACTGCTTGTGTGTTGTATGTGGTCCTAGATGTATGTATTACCGGCTTGTGTGTTGTATGTGGTCCTAGATGTATGTATTACCTGCTTGTGTGTTGTATGTGGTCCTAGATGTATGTATTACCGGCTTGTGTGTTGTATGTGGTTCTAGATGTGTGTATTACCTGCTGGAGTGTTGTATGTGGTCCTAGATGTGTGTATTACCTGCTTGTGTGTTGTATGTGGTCCTAGATGTGTGTATTACCTGCTGGTGTGTTGTATGTGGTTCTAGATGTGTGTATTACCTGCTGGTGTGTTGTATGTGGTCTTAGATGTATGTATTACCTGCTGGTGTGTTGTATGTGATCCTAGATGTGTGTATTACCTGCTGGTGTGTTGTATGTGATCCTAGATGTGTGTATTACCTGCTGGTGTGTTGTATGTGGTTCTAGATGTGTGTATTACCTGCTGCTGTGCTGTATGTGGTCCTAGATGTGTGTATTACCAGCTTGTGTGTTGTATGTGGTCCTAGATGTATGTATTACCTGCTGGTGTGTTGTATGTGGTCCTAGATGTTTGTATTAGCTGCTGGTGTGTTGTATGTGATCCTAGATGTGTGTATTACCTGCTGGTGTGTTGTATGTGGTCCTAGATGTATGTATTACCTGCTGGTGTGTTGTATGTGATCCTAGATGTGTGTATTACCTGCTGTTGTGTTGTATGTGGTCCTAGATGTATGTATTACCTGCTGGTGTGTTGTGTGTGTTGTATGTGTTCCTAGATGTGTGTATTACCTGTTTGTGTGTTGTATATGGTCCTAGATGTGTGTATTACCTGCTTGTTTTCTTTTTTCTTTCTTTATTTTTTTCTTTCTGTTTGTAATATTATGTTGACGATTACGCCTTAATAAAAAGAATAATAAAACTATTTATATGGTGAAAAAAACAATGGCGGAGTCGTTAGAACGTCAGATAGAATGCTTTGCGGTATTCATTTCGGCTTTCAGCTCTCTGAGTCCAAATCCCGCCGAAGTCAACTGTGCCTTTCATCCATTCGAGGATAATAAAAAAAAAAACTACCAGTCTAATACTGGGGTCGATTCTTCCTCTGTATCTCTTTCTCATTTCTAGTCTCCCTCATTTTCTAATCTTCTCTGGAAGAAATCTTCTGTGTACAGACCTGGAGAGGGATGGGCTCCGCCAGGTTTTGAGATGTTCAAGAAACGCCGTATGTCAATATGGCTGTCCCTACGACTCCATTACGACTGACAGAGCCGGACCAAACCTCATCGTAAACAGTCAGATAGCCATTATCAGAATGTTTACGATGCAAGGGAAGTAACTCAGAAGAAACCCAAATATCTAAAATTCGTTTTCTTTCTCAGTTTCTCAGTCTTCAGAAATACTTTCAAATAATTGTTTCTACGTTAGGCACAAGGCCAGCAATTATCCAGTGCATTACTGATACTTTATTTATCGACCCCGTAAGGATGAAAGGCAAAGTCAACCTCGGCGGGATTTGAACTCAGATCGTAAAGGGACGTAACTATGCTGGAAAGCATGGCGTCCGACCCTCCACCGATACTGCCAAATAATTGTTTCTAATTTAGGCACAAGGCCAGCAAATTACCCAGTGCATTACTGGTACTTTATTTTATCGACCCCGTAAGGATGAAAGGCAAAGTCAACCTCGGCGGGATTTGAACTCAGATCGTAAAGGGACGTAACTATGCTGGAAAGCATGGCGTCCAACCTTCTACCGATACTGCCAATCCATGCCTTTAAAAACCTTTTTTAATAATAAAATTTATAGAAATTATAAATTCATTCTTTTCAGGAAGAATATTAAAGAAAATTTTATTGAAATTTTTTATTAATTTAAATTTTTTTAAGAGCCAGAAAGCATTTTCTTTTTTTTTACATGTTTTTATTGTCATAAACTGTCAAATTAACCAGAGGTTCTCAAATTGGGTGCTACTCCTCCCCCTCGGGGGTGCGGGGGTGGGGGTAGAGATGATATAATAGTATATTAAATATCAAATTATATATATTATATATAAATATAGTTTAAAATATAAAATATATAATATTTATTTATACATAGTATATATTATATTATTTATTATATATAAATTAACGATTTTATTTATTATATATTATTTACAATTTGTACCAGTCTAATACTGGGGGAGAGTTCTCATCCATATCTCTTTCTTTCTTCCTCCTCCCTATTATTCTCTCTCTCTCTCCTTCTCTCTACCTCTCTGTTATTCTCTCTCTCTCTCTCTCTCTCTCTCTCTCTCTCTCTCTCTCTCTCTCTCTCTCTCTTACTCTCTCTTACTCTCTCTCTCTCACTATATTTCTCTCTTACTCTCTATTGTTCTCTCTCTCTCCTCCTGCCCCTTTCCTCTCTATTGTTCCCTCTTTCTCTCACCCTATCTGGAAGAAACCATCATAATCATGCTCATCCTCTACACATTACAGGGGATGTTTGCACCAGCACTACCGCATGACAGGGGTGCTTTTGTAGTGGCGCCAGCACTACCACATAACAACACCCTGGCACTTAGTGTCAGTAAAAGATATTTCACTATAGAAACCTATGAAAATCACTTCTTTTATTCCTTCTGATAAAATGGAAGACAGACTTTATATTTCTGACTTCAGTTGATATATTTTGAAAGAATATAGTCTTTGTCAGGTTGGCTTGCTTATAACACACATATACGCACACACCACACCACAGCACACCACACCACACCACACCATACTACACCACACTACACTACACCACACCACACCACACTACACTACACTACACTACACTACACTACACCACACCACACCACACCACACCACACCACACCACACCACACCACACCACACCACACTACACTACACTACACTACACCACACCACACCATACTACACCACACTACACCACACTACACCACACCACACCATATTACACTACACCACACCACACCACACCACACCACACCACACCACACCACACCACACCACACCACACTACACTACACTACACCACACCACACCATACTACACCACACTACACCACACTACACCACACCACACCATATTACACTACACCACACCACACCACACCACACCACACCACACCACACCACTCCACACCACACCACACCACTCCACACCACACTACACCGCACCACACCACACCACACTACACCACACTATACCACACTACACCACACTACACTACACCACACTACGCCACACCACATCACACCACACTACACCACACCACACACACACCACACATATACATACATACACACCACTCACACCACACACCACTCACACACACATATACATACATACACATACATACACACATATACATATAAAGAAGTTCATTTTCAACTATAAAACCTGTAAAGGTGTAGGTGAAAGAGTTATATCAGCTCAAAATACTGGAATTTATTATTAAAAAACTGTCCACAAATGTAACCAAAAATCTACGGAATTGTTGTCCATTTGAAAAGATGAACTTGTTGAGGTAATTATTTATTAAATGATTGATTTTGATGAGACCCACAAGGATGAAACTATTGTAAGTCAAATTATGATGTGAATAAGTGTTTGGTAAGATATTTTAATATATATATATATATATATATATATATATATATATATATATATATATATATATATATATATATATATATATATATATATATATATATATATATATATATTATAATGAAATGACAGAAGGCTGGATTTGTGTAAATCCTTGAAAGGTTTATTATACTATGATCATTTCAATGACCGGGTTCCGTATGAATCCGGTGATATCATCATCAGGTATTCGAAATATAATACGGTTGACCATACGGAATTGTCCAGCTCTATCCAGTGGTGAACCTCAAACCTGAATAAATATATATATATATATATATATATATATATATATATATATATATATATATATATATATGAATAAAGTTAGTCCTTCATCAGTGATCTTCCAACCATCATTGGTATTTCATCGCTTTAAAGACCATATACCTCCGGTTGGTGCGAGCATCCACCACCACCACCATACTGACACCATTCACCACCACCACCACCACCACCACCATTACTAGCGTAAAGCAAACAATTATTATTTGACTTTGCCTTTCATCCTTACGGGGTCGATGGAATAAAGTACCAGTAATACACTGGTTAGTTGCTGGCCTTGTGCCTAGGGTGGAAACAATTATTATTATTATATATAAAAACTGAACTGGACTGGGAAAAGTCAACAGTTGACATGATTTTGATTTTGTATCAGTACTGCCGGTAATCATCATCTTCATTTTACATCCGCTTTTTCCCTGCTTGCAAGGGTGGGACGGGAACTGATTCTGGCTTGATTTCTACAGCTGGATGCCCTTCCTAACACCAACCTCATTTAGAGTGAGTGCTGGGTGCTTTTTTGCCGTGGCACCTCCACGACCACTTTGCAGTGGAATGATAGGGACCCCAGTCCCTATCATCTCATTTCTACAGCTGAGTAAACTGGAGCAATGTGAAATAAAGTGTCTTGCTCAAGGAAACAACACATCACCCGGTCTGAGAATTGAACTCACAACCTTTCGATTGCAAGTCCAATGCTCTAACCACTAAGCCATGTGCCTCCATATATATATGTGTGTGTTTGTATGCATGAATGAGTGTTGGTATGTGAGTAGCGTGTGTGTTTGTGGTTTGTATGCATGAGTCTTGGTGTGTGAGTGTGTGTGTGTGTCGTGTCAATAAGTGTTTTTTTTTTGTTTTAATGACCATGTTGTAAAAGGGAGAGGCAGAGAGGGCCCTTGAGTCTAGTAAGACAACCTCTCTAGTGCTGGTGGCACAAATAAAAGCACCCAGTCCATGCTGTAAAGTGGCGCTGGTGTTAGGAAGGGCATCCAACCAGTGTATCAATGCCAAAACGCTTATCAGCACAGCAACAAATAGGAACAACAACAAAATATGAAGACATCGCATCTCAGAGTTGCAACACTTAATGTTGGCACTCTCAGAAGTAGATCTGCTGAAATAGCGGAGATGCTGGAGAGAAGGCATGTGGATGTGTGCTGCGTGCAAGAGGTGAGATAGAGAGGTGCCTCTGCGAGACTAGTCGTAGGCAAACGTCTTAGCTATAAGCTATTCTGGGTTAGGGGGAGTAGGCATTTTCCTGGCTGAGAAATGGATCAATAAGACAATAGAGGTAGTTCAAGTTAGTAACCGAATAATTAAGCTTAGATTAGTTGTAGGCAGGAGACTACTGACAATCATCTCTGCCTATGCTCCCCAAGCAGGCCTAGGCAAAGATGAGAAAGACTGCTTTTACGAGCAACTGTTACAAACAACCGCAATGACAGAGGACGGAGACATCGTTATGCTAGCAGGAGACTTCAATGGTCATGTTGGACAGCTCCAGGATGATTACACTGGGGTACATGGTGGGCACGGTTATGGCTCAAGAAAGTAAGAAGGAGTGAGACTTCTTGAATTTTGTGATGCAGGTACATTGACTATTTGCAACACAAACTTCCAGAAACCTGCCAATCACCTAATAACCTACAAATCTGGTGAGCACATAAGCCAGATTGACTTCTTACTAGTGAGGCAGCGGGACAGGCAGATAGTGTCTAATACCAAGGCATACCCTGGGGAAGAATGTACCCCACAGCATAGGTTAGTCGTTAGTGATATCTCAGTAAGCAAGAGATGGAATGAGACATACAGGAAGGTGTGGAGAAGAAAGGTCTGGAAGCTAAAAGACCTTTCACTAACATAGAAATTTACGAAAGCCTTTCAAGATGTGTATGACAAAAAAGAAGACGATTTAGAGACGTATGACATAGATAATAACTGGAATTTCTTACGTGACAACTTGCTGCAGGCTACTGATGAAACTTGTGGCTGGAGCAGAGCTCCAACCACACAGAGAGTGACCTGGTTGTGGAACAGCACAGTAGATAAGGCCATTAGATTCAAAAGACTAGCATGGAAGGCTTGGAAAAAGGGTGGGAGTAGGGAAGAATATACAGCCACTAAGAGAGAAGCTAGATGGCAGGTGTACTTAGCACGCAGGGAGGCGGAGAGTAGGAGGTTTGCCAATATTCTGCGACGGGAAGATCAGAGGCGTGCGGTGTTCCACATTGCAAGGCAGTGTGTCAATGCAAATCAGGATGTTG